>SEMN01000955.1:0-108418 GCA_005408345.1 Macquaria australasica | reverse complement strand
AGAGAAAGTGCATCAAAATGATAGGAGAGAGGGGAGGAATTAAAGATCGGATGGAAGGAGATTGGAGGAGTAAGGTAAAGAAGAGGATCAGTACAGAATGAAGAAGGAGGGGAAGATGGCGAGGATGAGGAGGGGACAAAGAAAAGGGATGATAAGATAACAAGAAAGGGTGGAGAAAGAAAGAGGAGAAGAAGAAGAAGGTCTCTGACCTGGTTGAACTCCACTAAGAGTCAGAACGAAACTGCACTCAGCAAATTGGTGTGGTCACAGCTGCAGCTTCACAAAGTCTGTGTGTGTGTGTGTGTGTGTGTGTGTGTGTGTGTGTGTGTGTTCGCTCTTAAATATGCTTTCATTACTCTCTCTCTCGCTCTCTCACTCACAGGGGGACACTGTTTGTTTTTGCAGCACAGGCACTCAGGACATCCTGGACCCATTTCAAGACATTATGACCTTGTTAAGATAACATAAAGAGAGAGAGGGAGAGGTTTAGAGGTGGAAAACGACCCCATTTTTAGAGTTTGGTGCAGTGCGAGGTGCCAATGCAAATCTGACTGATCAGCAAATGGAAAGATGCCAGAGACACAGAGAGAGAGAGAGAGAGAGAGAGAGAGAGTGATGAAAGGTAGAGATGTAATAAGAAAGCAGCTTCTAATAGTGTAATAAGTGTCAGATACTGTACGTGCTGTAACTTGTCAAAATATTAAAACATCATCAAGTTAAATGAGCCGAAGTTGTGATGAAACATGTTAAAGCTGCATTGTGTCAGATTTAAACCTGCAGCTGCAGCCCAAAACACAAACCACTGCACATTCTGGTCATCTAACTTAGGTTCTGCTGTCATTACACACCTGTGGACTGTAGGGAAACCCTCCAGCATCATCTGCGAGGTCACCCGGAGGATTTTGATGGAAAGTATTGCAGCAAGACAACGTAACATTTACTGAACAGCGCCCACTGTGGCCACAACTGACAATTACAGGATAATGGTAAATGCTAAAACGGAAAAAGTAACAGTGGGACAAGCAATCCGACTCAGTTATCTGAGTTACACGGAAAATCTGTTTAAAGTTTGCTAAAAATTAGCAACTGGCCATACCAGACCGAGGAACACACACTGTCGACACACAGACTGCTGCTGAGGTCATCCAAGTTCACACACACACACACACAGTTCTCACCTTTCCCGCAGGCTCCTCTCTGGATGAAAATCACCGGCGGCTCCTGTAGCTTCATCGCCCGGTTGCTGACGCGCTTCAGCTCGCAGATGTTCCGGTACGAGACGCCGTCGCTGCCGCACACCGGATCGGAGCTGGTGCACGCGCACACACCGGCCTTGCCCCTCCGCCTGACGGTGGCTGACACTTCCACGCCGTCGGTCACCACACACTCCATCCCCTCGGCGCACTCACGGTCTCCGGTGCCGCCGCACTGCTCGCCCTCTCCGGACGCGCACACCGGGCAGCAGTCGCAGTGGTCCAGCACGTCGCCGGCCAAGCAGTCTGCGGGGATCGGCGCGCACAGCGACTTGTCGCACTTCTCCGGGCAGCCGATGGCGAAGCGTTTGGCTATCCGCGCCTCGGCGACCAGATATGGACAGATGAGCAGGGCCATTACGCAAAGGACCAACTGGAGACGCATGATGGGACAGTCCAAAAGAAAGTCGAAGAGAAACTGGGAGCTGGACTTTAAATTGATATGAAAGGCTGGGTTGTAGTTTAGAAGATTTCAAGTGTGCTCTTGGGAAGTGTGGACACCGCTACCGGCGGCACAAACTGATGCAGTGTGGCGCTCCTGTCTCCGGCTGTGCCGGTTTATAAAAGCTGCAGGATAAACACAGGAGGCGATTGGTGGGCGCGTGTGACGTCTGTCAGAGGGAAGGAGGGGATTATTTGGTGGTGGAGGTGTGTGTGAGATTAAAGTTGTGCATGGTGGAAAGTATCCTACCTGTGCAACTACTCAAGTACTTTACCTAAATCCAATTTTGAGGTACTTGCACTTTACCTGAGTATTTAAATTCCGTGCTATTTTATAGCCCCCTACTTCTACTGCACCACATTTCAGAGGAAATATTGTGCATTTTTCTCCACTACCTTGATCTGACAGCTGTGTACAAATCATATGATCAACTTACATACATTTAATAACTCCCGCTCTGAAATGGGCCATTCTGCAGAGTACTTTTACTTTTCATGCTTAAGGTACATTTGCGGATAATACTTTTAGTTGAGTAAAAGTGAAACATTCAAACACAAGACACTTTTTTGTTTTTTGAGAGTGCAAAATTACTTCAAATAGGGACAGATACAAGATCAACAAAATGCTTAAGTTGTTTTAACCCCGTATGTTTCTTCAACAAAAGTAAAAATGAAAAATCAGTTTTTTCAGATGATGATGGTCAGACATGAGGCTGCCTCAGACAAACTGTAGGATGCTTCATCGCACCCAAAACTTCAAAACCAGTCAGACTGCAGCCCAGATATGTGATTTACTGGCTTATCCTGCTGTCAGTCAGCTATCTCTGAAAGTTTACTACCTTTACACTGAAAAGTATAGAGTGTATTCATTTTCAGTTTCTAAAGACAACTGTTTCTGCTTCTCTTACAGTGGAGGATGCACTGTCAGACTAAAATAGTCTACTGATACCTTCTACGTCCTTCAGTCTAACTGTATTTCGTAATCACTGCTGCGGGCTGCACAGCAGTCAGTGAGTGCTGGTGTGCAACAATTGATTTTTCCAATAAGAGAGACAATTCAATACAGTGATTGAAAGGTTCAGCAAGTTTTTGGGACTTGTCCGTTTTGAACACTCACAGAAGGACCAGGGTTGCGGCACATTTTCTTTGTCAGAATTACACACTTGTGCAGGTTTTACGAGGACTATATGAAATTCTAAATTTTATCTGAATTCCCCACTAAAGCCAGGAAGTTATGCAAATTATTTTCACAGTGTTGTCAACAGTGTTAATCATCCATCTTGTTTATTTCCCCTCAGAATGAGCCGGCTTGCCTTTCTAACAACCAGTTAAAATTATTAAAAGATAAAAGTATTCAATATTAATTTAAACTTGAATTACATTTTTCATCTGTGGGAATGCTGAGCTGTTTTTATGACAACACGGCTCATGTTCACAGCTCACTAAATGACTGTTCAGTCTCTCTCACACAAATTAGCGACTTCACATCACTGAACTGAATCGTTCAAAATGACAGGTTGGTCCATGAGTCTCAGTCACCACCTCATTTAGAAGAGAGCAGCTTCGTCATTAGCAGCACGATGCAAAAGCTCTGTTTTGGAAACTATCAATTGTTCTGATTGCTTAACACTCAATTACATCATATGTGACATGATTATTATGTCATTATTTGACACTCAGGGAAAGTCAATCAAATGGATCCTTGCTGCTCTTTAGGTGACAGTGTTTAATTAAGTAATTTGACGAAATGGAAGCATTATGACCTTAAACAATGTTACAAACTCACTCAGCACTGTGAGACAAAGTTTAGTTTTTATCAGTGCAGGTGTTCTACAAACTCATGTGCCCGACTTAACTCAGCTGCTGGTAATATTAGCTCTCATACGTGCCCTTGACACCTCCTGCAAGTTACATGAAAAATGTAATCTGTCACTCATTACATATTACTCATTGAAAAAGTATTTGCATTACTTTACCAGTTAAAAAGTAATGAGTTACTTTACTCTTAACGTTACTTTTGTTACTGAGCACGGCTCCATCAAAAGTGCCTTTAAACAACTCCAAAGCTTTCACACTCACACGTCACATCTTCTGTATTCAACACTTGTAGAAATAGACGAGTGATTGTGATTCAACAAGCGGCCAGTCTACAGTTTGGAAGCACAGAGAGCCAAAGTCAAGAGGTCACGTCCAGGCTAGCCTCTGTTCCAATAGCTTCTGTAACTCAGGTACACAACATTTACTCAAACTCAAATGTTTAATACATTTAGAGGTACTTACTGGATACATACAGAGTCAGCAAAAAATTCTAACTTCAAACAGTGAAAGATGCTTGCCAGGACCATACACCAAAAACTTCTTCCATTTTCTGGGGCCCAAAGAGCACATTAGAGTCCTTCTTTTGTGGGCATCACATGACCTGCGATTCCAACTACGGCCACTACATCAAAATCACTGCACAGCCCAGCGCTGTTCTTGGGGGCTTTGTTTATCTCTACTTCTTGTAAGGCTTTAAGAATATCTAAAACATCAGTATGTTGTTTGTTCGGTCCAACCCCTTAGTATTGTACAGTACAATAAACTTCGCAGCCTCTAGGAGACGTTAGTAGGACTTAAATGTATTTATATTGTTTTTTGGTTAATCCATGCATTTATTTCCTAATAAGTCAGATTTTGTCCTCCATACCTTTTGCAACTAAACTCCACTATCAGACCATTCAGTCTGACTGTGAACTTTACTGGATGTATTTACAGCCACACCACAACAGACCTTTTCACTCAGCTCTCTGTTTCCAGCCTGGCTGGTAAATATTTATACATAATTAACTAACAATCAGCTCCACAGTTGTCCCTCTTCGCTGTGTGATATGACTGTACAGCCTCTGCTGGGCTCATTTCCTTCCCGTCCGGCTCGACTCACCACAGAGCTGCTGCTGTTGTGTTTGTGTCAGAAGGCTCTAGCGGCTGCTGAGTTTTGAGAGTTAGTGCAGGAGGAAGCCAAGAAAATCCACCCAGAGTCTGATCCCTGAAGGGTGTGTATGTGTGTGTGTTCCAGTGTGTGTTTCTGTGGGTCTGGAATAAATGTGGTGACATATAAATCTGAGTGATAAAGAATGAAAGACAGAGTGAAAATGAGAGCCATTATTTATACCTCCAAATGTGACAAAGTGAGTAATTGTAATGTTTTTGAACCAACTTAAAACAGTTTGTGTTCTCAGTCTTTATGAATGTGTTTTCATGCATGCATATGTGTGTGTGTGTGTGTGTGTGTGTGTGTGTGTGTGTGTGTGTGTGTGTGTGTGTGTGTGTGTGTGTTATGCACTTGTCCGACCCCAAGACTTAATGGACCTGCAGCTGCAAGTTATAATGTCCAGGTTTTGAAATATGAATGGGTGACTGTCTGTTTATGTTGTTTTTGAAATATGTGAATTTTTGGGCTGTCATGGTAGCTGAGTAGTTAAGACACACACCATATAACAGCAGTGTCCCTGGTATGATTCCAGCCGGGGACCTTTGTTGCAAGTCATACCCCCTCAACTATTACTACTAAAAGGAGACTCTGCACAATTAGGTCCACATTTTTCTAGGTCCAGAAACAAAAACACATGGCTTTAAAGCACGCCACAGACTGGTCCAACACCTTAGTGTGGTTTGATGTAAGGAGATCAGCCTCTGGAGGCCACTAGTGAGGCTTTTAGACTCTGAGTTTGCTTTCATAAACGTCCTGTCAGATGACTTGATCACTCTGAACCCTCAGGGCCGTTTTAGCTGCTCCCGCTGCGTCCCATCAGTCTGAGAGAAGACGTGATGCAGAGCGGACTTTCATCCATCTTTCTGTCTCTCTATTTGTGTATGTTGCTGTTGCCACCCTCATCGCCATAGAGACGTACTCGAGAGGGTCTAAGAGAGAGCGAGCTGCGTCGATGATCTCAAGACTCACCGACTGAATAAAGAGGAGGGGATGTGTACGTTCACTGTAGTTCCTCAAGGTCCTTGAGAGATTTCTGAGATTCTTTAAATTGATTCCAGGGGTCTTTGAGGAGATTCAAATGGTCCTGGAAGGGGTTCCAATTATTGAGAGTTTCCTGTGGTCATTGAAAGGATTATTCAGGTCTCTGGAGACCTTCCAGGGGCCTTTGAAAGTGTTCCAATAAGACTTGAAGGTGATCCAGTGGTCTAGAAGAGGTCCATGGGTCCTTGAAGGGCCCTTACAGGGCTCTAAGGGTCTGTGATGGAATATTAGTGATCTGTTGAGAGGTCCTTCTTGTGGGTTACAGGGGTCTTTTAAGGAGTTCAAGGGATCCTTTAAGGACTTTCAGGCATCTGGGAAGGAATTCTTGCGGGAGCTGGAGGTTAAAGGGGCTCCACTGACCCTTAAGGTGATTCAAGGGGTCTTGAAGGAACTCCATGGATCCTTTGAGAAGTTCCAACCTGAAGGTGAATCAAATGTCTTTTGAGGAGTCCAGGCTTCCTTGAATGGGTACTAATGTGTACTAAGGCTTCAGGGGTCTTTAAATGGGTTTAAGTGATCGCTGAAAGGGGTTTAGGTGTCTTTGAAGGATTTCAAGGAATCATTTAAGGAGTTTTGGTGATCATTGAAGGGCTTCCAAGGGACTATGAAGGGGTGCTATGGGCCATTGAAGTAGTCCAAGAGGTCCTGAAAGAGTTCTATGGATCCTTGAAGAGGTTTCAGTGGTGCTTGAGGGACTCCAATGTTTTTTTAATGTGTTCAAGGGGTCTTGAAGGAGTTACAAAGATACTTGACAGAGTTCCATTGACACCCAAAATGGTTCTCTTGGCCCTTGAAGGGCTTTTACTGGCTTCTGAAAGAGTTCAAGGGGTCTTGAATGAGTCTCGTGGCCCTTGAAGGGATTCCCAGATCCCCAGCAACATAAGGAACAATTTAACAGACACAGGCCTCGCCAAGAGTGTATGTGGTCTAATGTTTTGATTGAACATGATTTAGCTGTGTTATGTAATAATAAATTCACTGGGGGAACGAGCATAATGTGATTCTTCTTCTGACACACTAACTGGATGTTTAATTTCCTGTCACATGATACTGTGGTGTATTGGAGAAACTTTGGCTGCTCTGTTCCACTCTGTTTAATTCAATTATGTGCATTTGTGAACAATAAAGCAGTCTGCATTTTGTAATCAGGACCCACAGGGAGATGAGTAAGAAAACAAAAAGAAAGGTGATTGTTACACTGTTCCATTATTATTTTGCAGTTATTTAGCAATATTTACAATATATATTTATTTCCTTGTATTTTCATTGCCTCAAAGTGTCTATCCTAATTACATTACTGAGAATTAGAAGTTTCCAGTTGTTTTCTGTGCTGCTTGGAACTGAACTTTGAGATTGAAAAGGAACGAATGAGCCTGAGGTGTTTGTAAAAACTGCTGTTAAAATTGAGAGTGAAAGTTTACTCTTGACAATCTCACCACAAGGCCCATTTAATACCTGTTCTGGAGCTTTCAATCATCACACAATCTCCTCAGGAGAAGGACTTTGCCCACTTGGCATGGAATTGTAAATTTTTATTTTTTCTGACCACTTTAAAGATTTCTCGTCCATGTTGGCTTAAAAGTTTAGATTAAAAGTTCATTATTGACCTTGGAAACATGATTTTAAAATGTTTATGGTGAGTCATGCATGTAAAATTAACATTAAACAGATATAAAATGTAATAAATGAATGAACAAAAGCTCCAGTCCCAGTGGATATGTCCTCTGCCTGCCTGCCTCTCCCCGGCTCCAGTGTTAGTTGGACAGCTCATCATTCGTGTTTATGATGTGAAGTCCGCTGGAGGCCATTCAAATGCTCTGCTTTTCCTGGAAACAGAGAGCATGTGTGTGTGTGTGTGTGTGTGTGTGTAAGAAATATCAATCTAATTCCACTCAAGTTGAGTCAGTCAGCAATAATGTTTTGATTTATGGATGTGCGTGTCCGAGTTGGAGAGAGAGAGTGTGAAAAAGACAAAAGAGAGAACAACAAAGTTAGAGCTGGCATATGTTAACATGCAGCTGCCAGGCCTGTACAGAGTGTGCTGGTGTATATGTCTGAGTGTGTTTGTAATATATGTGTGTGTTTCTCGCTCAGATGACTCAGGCCTCCTCCCATCTGTCCAAACAGTCCAGTGAAGTCCTCATGTCAGAGCTGCTCTGCAACATTTAGTTTCTCCACTGCATTGTGTTTGTGGTTTGTGATATTGGCTGCAAGTGAGCGATCACAAAACCATCATCATCTTCATCATCTTTGATGCTGATCTGGGTCGAAATCAAGACAAACAATGATGAATCAGATGTTTCCAGATCAGACAGTCAAATCAGGACAAATCTGAAACAGATCAGCAGAAGAACCAGAAACAGTTCTTCTTCCTGTGGATAACTGTCCAAAATCTTAATCAATCTTAAACAATCAGGTTGTTCAGATTAGGTCCATCTTGCCTCTTCCTGTGAGTTTGAGATTTCTTGAGATAAAAATGGTCCCAATCCAACAGATGTTGAGCGTTGGGAATGAAATTCATCCATAGCGAGTCAAAGTGGAACACAACTGATTCTGCATCTAGGACGCCTCATGAGGCCCAGGAGAGAAAGACTATGATGTACAAATTATTTCACCTCATTGAAACTCCTGATCAGGCCCCTTCTGCCCGATCACATTTGCATGTCACAAAAGCTATGATTAGTTTATGTGTCAACGTCTCTGCAGAGTCACAGAATTGTCATAGTCATAGCTTCAAACAAACATGATGTGTTGTCAGATATGTGCTAATGCCTTTTTCTGGACTCCTTTGGGTCCATTCCACCTCTTGTCCACTTGCTGCCAGGACTGTTAGGGTTCAAAATTTCTGAGAAAGAAGTTATTAAGCTACTCTCTGGGCAGCGTTGCAGTCTTCAGACAGAGTAGGCTTTCTAAAAAACTCAAAGCCACACTGACATCTTTTGATGAAAAGTAAAACCTGTGCACTGTGTTGCTGCACTTCAAAGCAAGTAAAGCAGCTCTCACTTTGATGTAGAGGGTTTTAGACTGAATTTACAGCAGCAGGGCTCCAGTGCAGGACTCCTTGTTTTGTTCTTATGTTGGTCTTACTGGCAGCATTACAGCTCGTTCTTAAATCCTCAGCTGGCAGCACTGGTTGGTTTCTGTCTTTCTCTCTGAAGGAACTCATGGTCCTTTCCTCTGACATCTGTTAGCAGGGGCCCATTTAAAATATGAACTCAGAGTCAGCTCCTCCCTCGCTCCCATTTGTCTTATTAGGTGCTGAGTGGTGGTGGCTTCATTAGACAGATGAGAGTCCAGCCCTGAGTCCAGCCCTGATAAAGCCTCAGTACACTGCTGAATCTAAATCACAGGGTGGAGATGGAGATGGGAAACAGCAGCTTTTAGCAGGATGATGGATGAAGACTGTTAGACAGTCTGAGATCAGGACGACCTGACTGGAGGACTGGACCTTAGGTGGAAGTATGGGACATAATGTGTGAGGCGAGACAGGTACTGCCAGGACATGTTGTTTAGTTTAGTGTAATAAGTAGACAAACTCACAGCTAATAAAAACGACCATTTTTATTTGCCCTGACAGAAAAATAACATCTTTATGAGCTGCATCATAACTCAGGGCCCGCCTCCTTTGAAATCTGATATTGAAGACTAAATACGTCATCAACAAAGGCCCTTTTCGACAGTTAGTTTAGAACTGAGGAACTGAAGTTGTAATTAAAGTCTCTGTATGTTTGTGTTTGTGTTTCCACTGCATCTGAAAAACTGGGTCATCGGAAAGTACTACCTCCAGAGCGGGAACTTTTTTGGGGTCTAAAACTAAATTTAGTCCCTGGAAAAGTTCCTGAGTTCCAAAAGAGGTTCCTGAAAACGTTTCTGTGTAATCACTCTGCATGGAAGAATCCAGGAAGTTACTGTGCCCGGCCAACAAAAAAATCTTTTGCACGGATTAAAAACGAACAAGGTATAACGTGCTAATTAGTGAGGTGCTGGTACACATGTAGTTCTCATTTAGGTTCATGTAGTGCTTTATCTTTGTAACATAGTTTGGAGAAATTACGAAAAGTAATAACAAGCAGATTTTTACCCACTAGGGGAAAATAAGTGTCGTATAAGTGATGTATTACGATGATAGTACTTTTGTATATGGGAAGACCTGCAAAGACAGACCAAACCTGCCAGGCATGTTTTATGTCTTACTTGCAAAATATTCAGAAATCACAGAAACGGATGTAAAAAAATAAAACAATACTGAATTTATAAAGAGTGAGCTGAGTCTGCAGGATGTCCTGCTGGTTAATGAACGGTCACAACAGATGGTGTGGGTCCTGTGGAAGTATCCACTGTCTGCTAAATGCTAAACAGGCTCATGTAAACTCATGAAGACTGATGTGTGTTTTCTATACATCAGATCCAGCTGAGAAACTGCATCACATCCAACTTTCACGGACAAGCTCTGGGGGAGCTGTCAGAGCTTTTTCATAAGGAGAAGCAGCAACTGAAACCAAGTTCTGCTCGCTCCAAAAGAGCCATTAACGGTGGTGCTCTGTGGTTTTGGATCAAGCTGGTCCTTGGCAGAGCCGAGGGCCCGACCTGAAGTGAACCTGAAGTGAACCTGAAGTGTCACATCAACCTTTGTGTAGATTTGGTCGGAAAACGATCAGTGCGTCATTTGAGAAAGTGACACCAACTCTTACAAAACAGCATGAAATTGTTACAGAACATGAAAAAGTTACAGTCAGTTTTAGAGCTTTTGTCAGGAGTTCTTGGCTTGTAAAACTGGAAATAAACCTTTCCTGTTTAAGGATTTGTTGATATGACTCTCACAGTGTTTCATAGTTGAATTCAGTAGTATAATGTGATGTCAGTGTTGTCTTTCCAAAATACATTTTACATTTTACTTGATTTATTTTAAGCTGCAGATATTCTGTATTTCAACAGCAAAATGAAAGGTAAAGGAGTTGATTTTCAAAACCTTTAAATCCAGTTTGAAATGCATTAGGGTGGAAGATCTACATTAGGTTTATTTCTGTATGATTGATCAACTTCAGTACAACATGGCAGATTTAAAAAGTTGCTCTCACTCTTTGATTCTGAGGAACTGATTCCAAAAACCTGATCTTAAATTGCTGTCACATTTTGTGATATCAAACTCCACTGTAGCTGCTGGAAACATCTGGACGAGACATCACCGTCTCTACGTCTGGCCAGTTATCCAAGGAATAAATAACTGAGGGTCATTTAGGGGAGTTCCTCCTTAAGGCCTTGGCGGTCCACATAAACTGAACCTGATTTGGAAATACTTTTGTGGATATTTTACCAGAGCTGACTGTAACAGCTGGAGAAGAACAGATGTTACATAATGAAGTGAAGGCAGTGTTTGGACATATGCATCCTGGCTACAGAGACATCCACACACAATGAAAAATAACAGCGATGTTGCCTGTCTATTCAGTTTTGGCACCTTTACATTAATAACTCCCAGTTCTGTGCTTTGTGCAAGGATTCGGACAGCGTGTATCCCTCTTATAAAGTCACATCTGTCTCCAAAATTATTTCAATAATGTGTTAAGTTGGGTTCATGTGAAGTTGCTTTATCAATTACTTATTGTTAGTCAGAGTCAGTATCACGATTGATTATTTCATCAGATACTGGCTTGACTGAAGCAGGGTTCAGTCAGAACGGTCCAAAGTTTAATGAATCACACAGAATATTTACGATCAGAAGCACAAAACAAGGCTTGAGCAGATACATTTCAGGAGGAACAGATAAGAAAGAAGCACCTGGAAACAAAGAGGCAGTTATAATATAATATGTAAAGGTTGCAAAAAGATGGGATGAGCAGGGGACTGAAAACAGATTGTACAAATACAAATACAGATAAAAAGGTTATGCTGAGGGAACAGGGAGTGATGAGAACTGAGAGGGAGAGCTTTTCCCAACAGAAAGTTAAATAACCTGCAATTTACATTCATTTACAATAAATATATGACAGATTTCAGATGTGATTGGTTACCACGCCACCATTTTTTATCTCTTTCAGGTCACAGTTCATTTATTTCTCATAGAAAATGAATGAATAGCTGGCGGCTCCACTCGGCTCAACACGTTCTGTGTTTTATACCCAACAGGTCAGGCTTTGAGATCACTGATTGGGATGTGTCCCAAAGTGCAATATGCCTACAGAGAGCAGTTAAACAATGAATCTGTGATTCATTGTTTAACTGAGGAACAAGTAGTCTAGTTGAACTCAAGTGAATAATGATGGAAAAATAGCAAACATCTTCCTCCTAACCTGATGAATGCTGCAATGTAAAAAATAATAATGATAATAAAAAACAAAAAAAGAGAATGTAGAGACTGAGTGCATTAACACAAACACAGGAAGTGTCTTTTTTGCCACCAATGTGGATGAAAGAGAAGTAGCTTCACAATTGTTGGATTTCATAGAAATAAATTCTTCAGGTACCAAAAGTAATGTTAAACTGGACTGTTCAGTGTTTCTATCCAACAGAGACATGCACTGAGCGCCGTGCATCAGCTCAGATTAATGTCTTAATCACTCTGCCTGGATGATGTCCATCTTATGCAACTCCTCAAGGTGTGGGATGTGACTGCAGCCGTGGGACTGACGCTCTGAAATCATGACCTAATGGCTGACGACCACCTCCGGAGAGTTTATTTGGAGAGCCTCCACCTGATGAGGAACAACATGAAGAATGGAGGCTTCCTTCAGCCATAAATCACGACAAATCGCCTGAAATGAGGAAATATGTTAGAACATTTACAACATTTGGAAACAGTGACACCTAGTGGACAAACACAGATAAGCTCCTCACTGAAGGATAAAGACCCACAAGATGGCAGCAGAGTCTCGCTTCTATGTCCAGCTGTGTCAAACAAACCACAAAGACCTACAGAAACTCCTGAAGAAACACATTTATTCTGGTTTCTGCTGACCTCCAGCAGTTTAACATCTCACTTAGTTGCAATGATGCACATCACACACACAGCAGTAGGTCAGAGGTGAAACAAGCATGAAACGTTCAGCCAGAGAGACACTGACTGACAGCTTGGTGTGAAGTTAATATTTAAAGTACACACTCCTATTTGGAGTGGCAGAACCATTTATTCATCACTTTTAGCCACATGTTTTGACTTCTCTGCTCGCTTACTAATTAGTTTTCACACACCTTTTTTTCAAACTGGCTGAGCTACTCCATAATCTTTCCACATACTCCCTGGCAACTGCAGACGTATCTCCCGGGGTATGCATACCTGTGATTGGGAATCACTCTACTATTTCACCAGATGTGTATTAATCCACCATTGAAAATAGGCCCCCAACAAATGCACTGTTTGAGTAATGTTTGCTAAATACTACAGCGTCCAGCTGTTTGAGGAAATTACTGAGACTTTTTGAAAAATATGAAACTATACATTTGTGAGCCGTTTTCAAAGATTTACATCTTAGCAGTAACCGATGGCCTTGGGGCTGAGCTTCACAGACAGGGTAGAGAAGTCAGAAAGTATTGAGAGACGGACTAACACACTGTTGCTTTTGATCTTCTCATGTGATTTGTTGAGAATAAGAAAAATATAGAAAATTGCCAACGTTTGCTGTTAACTGCTACAGGTTACTTTTCTCCATGAACCTTAAATGTGAAATGAGAAGCAACATTTGCTTTTAGATCAAGTGTAAACCAGCCTGTCTGCCACCACTGCTCTCCTCCAACCCACCTGTTAGCAAAGAAGACACCTGAATCCAGTTCATATGATTTTCAAATTTCTTTTAATAAACAGAGCACATGGCCTTAGAATCACGTACACACTAAAAAGGGTCAAAACAACTTTCATCAACTCTTTAGAAAGAACAATGCAGGCACTTAACCCAGCTTATGTTTGACAGGGAACAACAGCGTGGTAGTGGTGGTGGTGGGTGGGGGGCGGGTGGGGGTGTGTGTGCATGCACTCATGCACATGTGTGTATAAAAGTCAGTAAACAACATATATGTAGTTTTTTTTTCCCTCAAAAGCATCTCATCACTGTAAATAATAAAATGAAAAGCACACCAGAACAGAAAAAACACCCACAACCAGTCTCCAACACAGAGAGTGCAGTGCTCGCAGCCTGGGAGCCAACAGGAACAACATCGGATTTCCAACTCTGCTTGCAGCTCCCAAGTCCAGAAACAACAGTTAAAGATCAACAAATCAACAATATGAGTTTGGTTTTATGTCTCCCGACATCTTTAAAGTAAAAACATTAAAACAAATACATAAAAACAAATCTGGTGGAGTTATGAAGGAGCTGTAACATGAATGTAGAGTGCAGGAGGCGAGGTGAGTAAAGCTGGTGAGCAGAATGAAAATCAGCTCCTCAGCACTTCAGTCCACAGCAGTGAGTCCTCTTATTAATGCTGCTTTAAGTCATCTTATCTTCCACTTTGACCAGAAACATTAAAAAACCTTTGAATGTTTTATTGTAAGCACTCAGCTCAGATTCTCTGGCAGTTTGCACAGCGAAAAGTGCAGTCAAGTCATTTATCAAAGTCATATGTCCCATGTCACTGCTTTGGTAAATTTTTACTTCAGTTGAAAGATTTACAGTCTTCTAGGATTTAGAAAAGTTTTTGAATTCATGTTAATAATTCAGAAACGTTGACACTTTGTAAAAACCCACATAGTGTAACAGTTACTGTATCTGTAGACGAGGCCAGGCAATCTTAAATGTTTTTGTACATTCACAATTAAGTCTGTCATCATCATTATGAATGGGCCTCATTTGTCTAATAACATAAACTATTAGCTTTTGGTGACAAAGGGGTGAGTTTTGTGACACCCCTTGATCTGAATGACTCTGCTGTTGGGTTAAACAGCGTTTACTTAAACTTTGCTGATGTTCATGTTTTATGTTTAGCTTACGAACTAAATGCATCTTAGTGCACGGCCAGAAAGCCAGAAAGTTGCACCATGAAATTATACGCATGTCCTCATAAAATAGGTGTCCCTGGAAGCCTGGTGACGAGCTAACTGGTAACACGCTAGTTAGCTAGCCGGTAACATGCTGGCACTAGGCAGCCAAAATAGCCGCTAAGCTAGCTGGCTTTTCTACCAGTTAGCACAATCACTGACTGAATATGTTAGCAGAGTGCATTCAAAAGACAGTTGTACCATCCACTCACAAAGGTCACGCCTGTCAAAGTTCCCAAAAGTTTAACTCCATGCAGATTTATTTCACCTGCACAGGTGAATCCAATGATCACAGCGATTACACTGAAATGATGTCATTTCACTGACCTGGCCTTTAGGTTTGGAAAATCCTACGTTCGTTTTAAAATCCGTTAACTACCTTCAATAAGAGCATGATGTCTGGAACAAGTTTGTTCCTTCTTATTTTTGAAATTCTGACATTTTAGAGACTGAGAACAGCAGTAACTTTCTTGGTAAATAAGATGAAAACAATGTGCAGACTTCCCCAGAAATGCAACCTCAGTGAATCTGGACTTTGGAGCTCTACAGTGCTAAAACCCACATTTGACAGCATGACCTTTTCTACTGGAGACGAGAGACAAGAGACAGCAAAAGTTCTCCAGTCAGAATTCTGGATTAAAGAGTTTATAATATTTAGCGGGATTGTCTTAAAAATAAAGTGAGAAGCTGGATTAGTCAGTCTCTCGGCACAGTCAGAGACAACCGACCCCTCCAGTTTTTAACAGCCTGTAACATTTGAGCTGCTGCTGTAGAAAAACCACATGACTGCAAACTTTGGTTTGTCTGTTTCTCACATGAATCATGAAACCCGCCCATCACTGTGTGATGAGCAGGGTTCATGGGTCTTGCGCTACTGAAACATGTCAAAACTTCACTGTACAATATCTACGTTTTTTCTTTTTTTTTTGCACGACAACGTGGTTTTTGTTTGCCAGCAGCAATACTTTGTAAATAATATCCGGGAAGACTAAAGTGAAAAAACAGCAGAGGAAGACGGTCCTATTCCACATGTGCACACACATACAAAAAGATGGTCCCAGGAAGTTTTGTAGAAGGATCATTTGGCCGGTCAGGTAGTTTTCTAAGCACACAGAGCAGTCTCAGGACATGGAGCTCGTGTAGAAGTGTGTACAGTATGTGTGTGTGACCTTTACAGATTGTCAGTCATCATCATGTTCGTCATCGTCAAATCAGGGTCATCTCGAGGTCAGATTTCTCAGTGGTGCGACTGTTCAGCTCCTCCCCGCCACCGCTACCAACAAAGCCCAGCCGGGTGATTTCACTGTTCTGATTCCTCAGTGACTCATTCTCCTGCGTTACTTTGAAGACTGCACCGTCTCCTGCAGCGACAGACGGGAGCGCGCTGAGGGGAGGGGCATCATCACGGACTGGACGCCACTCAGCCTCCACGGAAGCAGGCCCAGGTAGTTGTCCTGGTGGTGCGTGTCCAGTGTGAGGCTGAGGGCCCGCTGGGGCGGTGCCGGAGGAGGATTGTGGGTGGTGCAGTTCCTGGTCGAAGGGGTAGTAGAAGGTGGTGGAGGATGTTGGGGAGGGAGAGGAGTGGTCACTGCGTTCCTGGAGAGAGAGAAGGAAGGGGAGGAGGAAGTGAGAGGCAGAAGAGAAAGATGGTGGTGAATGACGGATGGATGAATGGGTGCATGGACGGAACACAGCGGTGACTCGATGGATGGATAAGGAGTGCAGTGAAAATGATTCCTTCTCTTTGTTCAGACAAGAGCTCTAATTAAGCTGCAAGTCAAAATATGGAACTTTAACGTCACCTTGTTCACCAGTAAACTAATTTACTAAGTTTGATATTTTGGGAAATACGCTTATTCATTTTCAGACGTAGTGATAGATGGCAAGATTTCAGATTTTAGTTCTGAAGAAACCAGAGTACCAAAAAGAGTTTTAATATTATTATATATTATTAGTTATATATTAATAATTATTATTATTAAGTTATCATTAGCATCCAACCCATATTTAACAGTTAAAAAAGAACAATTAGCTTTAGTCACTGATGACATTCAGATTTCAAAGTTACGTTTGCTGGTGATCGAGGAAACATTTAGCTGAAACATTTTGACATGTGACTTGATTGGCATTTGCTCTTGATATAAAAAAGAAAAACAACTACATGCATATCAGGTTTTACTGGTTGAAATTAAGTTCAGCAAACATTTTGTTTCAGTAGGATAAATACAGACAGCAGCCAGATCACAGCAACGACACGACACAAGTATGTTACCAGGAGCGACAGGACAAACCTTTACGTCTCAGTAATGTACTCTGGGTTTCACAGATACTGAGGACTTCCTGTATGGCTGCCAAAGAGTGTTAGCTCACCTGAAGGCTCTCTGTCAATTAGCAGAAGAACGTTTCAGCAGTGCTAGCTAAAAAGAGGCTCCTGGTGGCTATAGGCTATATATAGGGGCTAACACACAGGTGCTAGTGTAGCATTACATTTTTAAAAGCATGAGATATGTTTCGGCTATGGTTACAGGAAATACACCCACACTTCAGTCAGTACTCACAATGCAGTGGGATTAACACTGTTAGCTGGCTAACTACTGTAAGCTAGTTAGCATTTACTAGCCCACCAGGCAGAAGTTGCTAATCTTATGACTGGAAATGGCTCTTCATTGTGACTGTGTTACACCTTATCTATGGTTGGATTAGCCAAGCAGTATTAACAAAATTAAGTTTCTGTTACAAAGCGGGATGAGTCTCTGGTTCTGGAAGTATTTTTCCCATTTCAGAGTTTTCTTTTAGTGATCTCCTCAACGTCCCTCAACATAGACACACAGGAGACAATTTAACAAAACTATAGGTTTAGGGGGTTGAGTTTAACATGAAAAGTTTCTTTGTGTTACTTCTTGCTCCCGAGATGTGAAAAGTGTGATAGCATCTCGAAAGATGTCTTATTTATGTCATCTTTTTAACCGTCTTGACCTTTTGGTCTGTCTGTGTTCTGCTAGTGTTTCAGATATTTGAGACATGGGGTCAAAGGAAAAGCTGTGAATTGTGACTGTAACACAAGGGTTCATGCCGTTACAAGCAACACGTACGAACAAGTGATGCTGCAGTTGCCAAGGAGCAGGGCAGGATCGAACAGCAGTTGCTAAGGAAGCGGAGAGGCAGTGGGGCTTGGTGATTGGACGATGAGCAGCGGTGGGAGGGGCAGGAAGTAGGCAGCAGGGCTCATTTGGGGAAGGTTAGTACGTCACTGTCACATCTCACTCTCTGAAAAGCAGACACACACACACGCACACACACACACACACACACACACACAAACACGCAGAGGAAAAACAGAAAGACAACATGACAGAAGGTTAGCGGGAAAAAAAGAAAAAGCTTATGATGAATTTGGTTTTCCGAAGTCCTGCTGGGAGTCAGGAACGCTGTAAATGTTGTTAAGACGTGAATAATGACACACAACATGAAGAAAACAGCTGAGATAAGGAAGAAAAGAGTGAAGACTGACACAAAAAGTTCAGAGATGACTGGTCATGTTATGAGAATGAAAGGGAAAGTACAGTTTGACCTGACTGGGATGAGTGGACCAGTGTGTCAATCTAAATCAGTAAGATCAATAAGAAGTCGATGATGCCAGTGTGGGACGAGTTATGATGGAGGATGAGGATGCCGCCAACAAACAGCATTCAGGCATGATCATCATCAGTGTTGAGCAAGCACATCTGCCTCCAAGCCTGGGTCACATAGGTCAAAGGTCAATTACCGGGCCTATTTCATGCAGCACTCATTTACATTTAGATGTTTGTTTTATAGTCCTGAACCAATTTAGGACTGACTTTCCACCATCACAATGCGTCATACATACATACAGTATACACATATACATATACCCTATAATCCTTACAACAGCAAGACAATCCTGTTCTGCAAAACTATTACGACCTGCAACATATCAAATTGTCACGGATGGCACTTCCAGTCCTGTACACTATGCATAAATTCTACCACAAGGTGCACGGACACTAAGCCTTGTAATGAGTGACTGATGGAGACTAGAAGAGGCACAGAGTTTACTGTCAGTTTTAAGTAAGGACCCAAAGTGATGCTTGTGAGAATCAGCATTTTCTTGAAGTGCAGAGAGAAAAGAGTTTTCAGTTTGTGATCTGGAAGAAAAATGCAAGTTGTGAATTGAGCTACGGATTCTGAGACAAGATGCTGTTAATTTAGGTGGAAAGGAAACAACAGAGTCCTAAACATTCAGGTTTTGCCAATTTTGAGGAGCAAACTCTGAGATGAATCTCTTTTGTGCTGCTAGATACAAATACAAAGGCCTCAGTTGGACACAGAACCAGAGAACTCCTGTAGTGTGCGGGGTAAATGCTCGGTAAGAGGGAGGCTGGTGGCTGGGATGAATGGGGGGGTTTTAGGGAAAGGGCATGGGGTCACATACGTGCTGAATTCACCACTGCAGAATGGCGTATACCTCTGTATACAAGGGCTGGACAGCCTTCTGGCCTGACGGACCTGAAAACAACAGTTTACAACATAGCTGTTACAGTAATGTGAAGAGCTCCTTTCCAAAAGAGGAAGTGTAGTCATACCGTCCCATTAAATCACCTTTTTTTGAAATGTAATACCCTCCAAATTATTATTTTTTCAATATAGCAGACAGAACATTCATATTATACATGTCTGCAAAATGTTGCCTGGAAACGCTGATTAATGGGTTGTTCCTGTATTATACAATGGCCACAGAGAATGTGCTCCGCTGATTGGCTGCATTATTTTCAGATAACTGTATGGCTCTGATGTAATGGTCTAGTCTACAGTTTCTCCTACATTTATTCTAAGAGGGATAAAGATGGTGACAGCACAAAGTTTGCTGTTCAAGTGATAGTAAGTGCTGTAGAATGCTTGTAAAGGACAAACAATTAAGAAGCCTTTATTGACAAGGCTACATGATAATAAGCAAGACCAAAACATGTTCACTGAAATACACTTCCATCATAACTGTTACAGTAATGCAGACTGGTCGTCATTTATTGTATTCTTATTTAAGCTTTTGAACTGTGTTACTTTTTTCTTCTGGTGGTTAAATGTGTGTGTTTGGAAGGAGACTCTTCAAACAAAGAGAAGAGATTGAGGGAGAGGAAGAACAGAGAAAGACAGGCAGAAATATCAGTAGCTGTGTGTGTGTGTGTGGGAGAATTAACAGACATGGTGTAAGTGTGTAAGGTGTGTTGAGGCAGACAGTTTGTGTAAAAGAAAACCAACACTTTTCAGGGCATGAAAACACATTTTAACCATCATCATTATAACTGTCATCATCAGGTTGTGAAACTCCTAAAAAAAGGAAGAAAATTATAAAACATGGACTGAATCTGTATAACATGTGAGGTACCATGTACATTATATTGAAATAACAGAGAGACTGAAGATCGAATGACTGATTTACAATGATCATATTACTTAATATGGGATACAAACAAGGTTAGGCTGAAGTTGAGCATTTAAAAAGATTGTTTTCCTCTGAATAAATGAAAATAACTGAATTAAAATGTTCCATGTTTTAAACCGCAGTAAGACGTTTGTCTGCTGCAGGAACTTTTTCTGCCACAACATGGAGCCACTTAGACAGGAACAACAGAGCTCCTTCTTGATGTGGACTGATGGGACCCAAAATACAACAGTTTAAAGGGACTTTGCTGAGGGGAAATTTCAAAATGAATTGTTTATCGAAATATTATCTTTTTATTATCTTTGTGGCTGCCAGGGTTGTACAGTATGTGTATGTGTGTTGCTACTATATATTTTTCTACTATAATTTTACCAAATATACGTTACGTCCTTGGAAAACCCTTGGTGTTTAGGCGTTTCCTTTTGACAACATTAGTACAACATGAGTCTGACAGGATACCTACAGTGTTAGCTGAGCGTCCGGGGCCGCGCTGAGCCACGATCGCCCCTGAGATGGCCTTAATCCAGCTGTGCATGTCCTCTGGACTGTCAGCCTGACAGAGAGAGAGATTATTATTTTTATTATTTTCCTTATTGTTGTTGTTACTATTGTGGTTATTATTATTATTATGATTGTTGTTGTTGTTGTTTTAATATCATTATTACTTGATGCTTTGGCAATATTGTTGTTGCTACATTCATGTCAATAAAGCAACTGAACTGAACTGAACTGAACTGAACTGAATTGAGAGAGAGAGAGAGAGAGAGAGACAGAGAGAGAGAGAGACAGAGAGAGAGAGACAGAGAGAGACAGAGAGAGAGAGAGACAGAGAGAGAGACAGAGACAGAGAGAGAGACAGAGAGAGAGAGAGACAGAGAGAGAGAGAGACAGAGAGAGAGACAGAGAGAGAGACAGAGAGTTAATGTTAATGTATAATTTAGCTTTCTTTTTTTATTGTTTTTCAGTGGTAGAACCTCAAAACTTCAACATGAGAAATCGAGGTAAGCAGTGACTATCAGACACAACCCTCAGTCCTCTTCATGTGTCACCTGTATGTAGAAGGTTCTGGAGCTGGTGACCATTTCAAACAGGTTGTCCCTCATCATCAGCTCACTGCAGAACACAGAACAGGGGACAAAGCAGCAGCCATTTTTAATGACCTGCGAAGTGATGGCCTGAATCAACACCAAAAGCCTGGATTAGCAACACACGCTAACACCTGCTAACAAGAAAGCTCACTGACCTCTGTTTGCACTCCTGAACTTTGTGAATCTCCTTCAGCGGGATGACTCTCAGCGCCTCCCTCTCCTGCAAGGAAGAAGAGAAGAAACAATAACACATACACCTTTTATGTTTCTGTTTCCTGATTTGATTTTGATTTGTATCTTGTCTGTATCAACAGGAAACCTTCTGTAAAATACTTTGTACCCGCGCCACTTTCTCCTGTGAAATAAAAAACAACAGTCTGCAGATGATTCAGAGGTGAAGCAAAGTCAGCTGCGTTCACATCCAATCTTAAGGCCAGGTGTAGGATTAGAGCTCCTGAACTTTATATTTACATATATCATAAAACAGTCCTACACCTTGATTTGCAACACAATTACCTATACAAACAGATACAAGAGATAGACACCTCTATATGAACTGGATGGAAAAATCTCTGACACATTCCAGTCGTCTCACAGTACATATCATCATAGCATCGTCCCACCCAAACCAGCAGTGGTAGAAGAGGCCGACAGCGTGCCTGTTATTAGCGTTCCTAGCTTACCAACCCACAGCTTTGGTAACTGGCTCAACACTGGCATTCCTCTGCTGGTTACTGACTCATCACAGTCTCAGTTCAGACGTGGTGTACATGAGGTGACGTTCACAGTATCACTGAGAGGGTTTTAGCTGAAATTACGCTAGCCTTTTATAGTACATTGAGCCTATAAACAGTATGTAACAGTAACATACTGTGTCATTCATGATCAGCGCCAATCATGACCTCATAGCTTTAACTGGATTGGCTGGCAGCTGTGGAACAAATAAGCAGCAGTGACCTCGCTAGCTAGCTAGCTTTCCTCACACGTCAGGGTATTTTGGACTAGCGTACATTTTGAATGACACACACTAACACACAGTAGTGCTATTTTGGGCACCCAGCATTCCAGTGAAATTCCCATTCATTTTCTGCACAGAAAATGTTAGGTGTGTTAGGGCAGTTGGAATGCTTTAGGGTTTAGGTAGACATGAGACTCTCCTGGTCATCAGTACAAAAGATGGACAACTGTGTCAGAAAATATCTGGTTCTTTGATAAAAAGTCAAAGGTACAAATATTACACTTTTAGCACCTGATTAAACATTCAGAAGTGAGGCTTTTTCAACAGCTGCACTCATTACGCTACTCTACATGCATGCCTGTTTAATACCTACGATGGAAAAAAGGCATGAACACACAGCCAGTATGCGCAAGCACACACGCACACACACACACACTGGGTGTGTTCATTTATGTGCACAGGCAGGCTGTGGTTAGGACTCACTAATCTGTCCACACGTGGATCATATGAGAAGGTATTCAGGACACATGCCGCTGCGTGTAGAGACACAACTGAGGGCAAAAACAAGCCTCGCTGCGCACACACACACAGACGCTTGGGTGTCCTACTGCTTTCTGTCTTTCAATTTACTTTATTGTTACAAGAGGTACACATTTGTACAGTGTTGTACTGTTATATAAAGTTCTAGTAAACTGTGTGTGTGTGTGTTTGTGTTCATGATTAAGTGTAATGTAAGCCAACAGTCAGTGTGCTAACATTCACTTAAGTAAACTGGTTACAGCCAGCTCTCTGTTGTAATGTGCTTTTTTTAAAGGATCAGTTCACTCAAATAAGTCAAACACATATTTCCTCACCAGGTCAGATTTGTAGTAACTGACAGCATTTTCATCCAGCATGAAGTACCTCCTCTTCCAATTCTTCATCTGAGGAAGAGAAGCAAAGCTATTCATTTCAGTGTAATTGTTAGTTTAGCCCTCCTTTGTAAATTTAATTTTGTTGAAACAGACAAAAACACAATAGCTGTTCAAAGATCTTTAATATGGTTACCAGTAAATATCTTTGGGGTTTTTTGTCACTGTTGGTCAGAAGAAACATCACATTGAACTCTGGTAACTTGTGATGGGCATTTGACAATATGTTTTTGGACATTTTCAAGGCTAAATTATGTATTAAGTAAACATGAAAAGTTTAAAGGTCTGGTAGTGTGCCCTAGAGGCAGTCACGTCAATTGCACCCCACACATTTAAAATGTTGGACAAGACAAACAAATCCCGATGATTTAGCTATTTCTATAGTCTTACAAGTAGTGGATATTAAAATGTAAAGTTTGTCGTGAGGGTGGCGCTAGAGGAAAAGTCATGGGGTCATTATAATCAAAAGGGCTCATCCTCTGAGGAGTAGGAATGTCTGTTTTTATTTCTTGTTTACAAGTTGCAATGAAGCCTAATGAAGCCTAATGAAGCCTAATGAAGCCTAATGATGGAGCTAGAGGAAAGGTCATCACCTTTAGGGAGCATTGGTTTAACTTTGGCAATACGTCTGATTTGTAAATATAGTATAAATATGTATATATAGACTGAACAAGAGTCTTAAGGTGCTGATTGAATTTGAGGTATTGAAAAAAACAAGAACTTAAAACTGAAGGGTTTAAGTTAGTTGTCTCTGGTCCAAGGTGGTGAGTGATACTGTTTGAAACATGATCACAACCAATAACAAGAACTCCAGTCTTATCAGTGGTAACTGTGTGTGTGTGTGTGTGTGTGTGTACTCTTACCAAAGCTCCCTGTTTGACACAGTATCCAACCTTGATGATGGCCTGGTCCTGCACTCCTCTGGACAGGAAGTAGGGCAGTGGATTCTGACTCCGCTTCACACCTCCACGCTCCGCCCCGTTCTGCCCCTCCCCCTGCTCCTGAAACACACACATACACACAAATATCATGTATACATCGTCTCGTCTGCGATATTCACAAAACAAAACATTTGATATGGCAAATAGTCCCTTATTTACACATCCAGCAAATACAGAGCAACATTAGCATCCATTTGGACTTTTCTGTTCACTAGGCTACATTAGCCGCTACCAGCAACAACTGTCAGTGGTTGAGTTGCATTGTGGGTAATGTAGGTGCCAGCTATTGACAAGGAAGAAGAATGCATAGAATAAAAAAGACAATGTCTGGTTCGGCTGCATTGATTTTGATCCTTTTGACAAATGAAGTAATCTGAAGATACAAAAAAGCCTTTATACAACTTTTATAGTATTACTACGACAACAGTACTATTACATATGTAGTACATACGTAGTAGTACTTCCCAAGACCTGTAAACATCAACATGAAAAATCTGTGTTTTTAGTTTCCCAGCCATCAGCAGCTGAGTGTAGCTGTTTTTTAACTGAACATTTTTAAGTAGAAGTCTTCCACTCGTAAAATTCAAACCAGCCGTCACTCGTCTGTCTTGATGCGTGTTGGGTCACGTGTTTGTTGCTGCATACCATCACAGACAGGACCGGACCTGCCGCAGTGCTGCTGCTAACAGCTGATAACACAACACACATACATGACAGTGTGTGTGTGTGTGTTTGTGTGTGTGTGTGTTACCTGTGTAGTAGTGATGATAGGGACTCCTCCTATGATCTCAGTCTTGTAGGAGACCTGTTTCATGGCTCCCAGTACTTCCTGGGGAGTCTCTGCATGGGCGGTGTGGCCCTCGCCTGGCTTTGGCACCTAAAAACACAACAAGAGATTAACACCAGTCCTGTCTGTCAAGCACACGGTCGACACCCACACGCTTTTAAGAGTTTAGTTTATCTTTTTTTCTTATCTCTTCAAGGATCTTTAATATTGTCTTTTGTCTCCAAACGGCGCCCAAATCAGCATATCTTTTGCCTTTTTCAAGGTTGATGTGTTTTTACTAGTTTTTGGACAACAATGGAACTCTGTGGCACAGAGGAAGAAGATATATCAGGCTTTGGATTCGTTGTTGGTTTTGTTCTTTTCATGAAATTTGTTTAAAAAAATATATAAAATATCACCAGTCTTATCTTTTAAAAACACATCAATGACACCAACCACGCTGTTGAACTGGGTGACATGTTCCTTCAACACTGTCCTGCTGCCCCAAATACTCACTAGAGCACCACATGTGGATTAATCCCCAACAAATGCACTATTTCCTCCTGTTGTTGTAAAGTAATGTTTGCTAAAAACTATATTACTGATAAAAAACAAATGAAACAATATATTTGTGAGAATGGATGAATGACCCACATGACAGCTGTGTTTCTCTATTGATGAACACTGAAGTTATCAGTAAAAGAAAACCTTTACATGTGACTTATACTATGACATAACTAATAACTGCACAGACTACTGCAGCTGCAGGTGGATATGAAAGCTTGGTTTTCCTGTTCTCTTTCCCTTCACACTCTGTTAAACCTGAACTGAACTTTATCTCTCTGGCCTGATGGGTAATTTTCCATCTGCTGTAGCCTGAGGCAGAAGACAGAGCGGCCTACAACAATGGGAGAAACAGGGTCACCTATTGATCCATCAGCGCGGGTGTGTGTGTGTGTGTGTGTGTGTGTGTGTGTGTGTGTGTGTGTGAGGCTCACAGTAATCTTGGTGGCGTTGTTGAGAACACTGATCCATTCCACCAAATCCTGCTGGTCATTGGCCTGCAGATAAAACTTCCTCATTCCCGCATTTATAACTACAAAGAGAGAAAGTGAGCGAGAGAAAAGTAAAAAAATGTGTTGGTTGTTATCTTCTTCTCACTTTGAAACATTAGACTAGAAAACACAAGAGGAAGAAGAAAAACACCCCGAGCTTCATGCAAATCATGATCTAAAAATATCAGTTTGTTTCTGGTTTCTCGGAGGCAGAGGATGTGTGTGTGCGTATGTGTATGTTAACATCCAGATGCAAATACACATACACACCCACATACAGAGGTCAGGTCAGGGTTATTGCAGTTTCCTCCTATTGAGTGACAAAAAGCTACTGTTGGCCACCAGAGGAACAACAACAAGCAGCAAGGGACAAAAGAGAGGAAATAAACCTAACGGGAGAGGAAAGGCGGGAGGGACAGAGGGGAAAGAAAGGACAAGGAAGGGCAGAAGGGGAGAAACAAGGAAGGAAAGAAACAAGGAAGGAGTGGGAATGAAGGAGAAAGGGTAGAGGAGAGGAGAGATGGAGGGATGGTGGGACGAAGGGAGTAAAAGAAAAATTGGAAAGAGCCTTTCAGGCTTTCCACCAGATGTTGGAACCTGGCTGCAGGGATTTGCTCCCATTCAGACACAAAACCATTAGTGAGGTCCAACACTGATGTTGGGCGATAAAGACTGGCTCAGACAGCCTGCCAGTTCATCCCAAAGGTGCTGGATGGGGTTGAGGTCAGTGCTCTGTGCAGACCAGTCAAGTTCTTCCACACCAAACTGGGAAAACCATTTTTTTAAATGGAGCTGCTTTGTGCACAGGGGGGATTATCATGTTGTAACAGGAAAGGGACAAACACAAACTGTTGCCACAAAGCTATTGTCTCAAATATCATAGTATATTGTAGCCTTAGATGTAGATTTCCCTTCACTGGAACTAAGCAACCTATCAAAAAAACTAGGCCAAAAGTACACATGCGCATGTGACCAGAGCTGTAGAGTAGGTACAGAGGGAGGGAGCGGGGGGGGATGTAGGGAGAGAAAAGGTGGGAGAAGAAAATGAAGATGAACTTACCAAAGCAGAACTCTGCCTTTGGTCTGAGTTTGGTGGCATCACTGACCTGAACGAGAGAGAGAAGAGTAAACCTTTAATGTCCCAGAGGGGACATAAATTCACATTGTCTTTTGCAGATTTTCTGGAAAATCAGTTAAAATGTGCGCTACATTTGTGACTATTGCCACTTATCACCAAAACCATTTAGAGACAGCAGTGAGGACCAGGGGACACGCTGCTGCATCCACAGCTGGTAACAGGCCGAACCAGGCCAAAATGCTAATGTCAGTATGCTAACCACATCCTTACATGCTCATAATGGCAATACTAACATGCTGATGCTAAACTCGGGAAATCTTTACCACGATCACCATCTTAGTTTAGCATTTTAGCATGCTAACACTGGCCAATTAGCACTAAACACACAGTACATCTGAAGCTGTTGGGATGTCTTTGGATTTTCAGGTATTTGGTGATAGATCAAAGTAATGGACACATTGACATTGTGTGTGTTTTTGAGAGAGAGCACTAACCTTGGAGATGTAGGTGAGTTTGAGAGATCCCACCTTCTCTGTACCTTTAGGCAGATTCTGAACAAAGAAACACAAAAATATAACCATTAGCTTTATTATTGTTGTTATTTGTACAATCCAACTTGCAAGCAGTCACTGCATCCACATCTGAAAGACTAATCCTACAATAAAAACAGCCCATAACTGAACAGCCATGGGAGTCTATAAAAGCCAGCTGATCTGATTTCATGCATGGCATTAAATAAAAGCAGTCCCAGCCTTTTGTCATTATGTTTTTAAATAGTTTTATGACGGTCTACAGCAGTGGTTCCCAACATCGGGGTCAGGGCCCTCGGAAGAGTTGCAAGATATATCAACACATTTCAGCTACACAAAAGTATGTTGTTGTTTTTTGCTTGCCCCTAATATTTTGGTTTTTTCTTGCACATTATGAAAACAATTTTACCACATTCTACCTCTAAAAAATATTCAGATATAACAAAAATATTTGGTTTAAATGGTCAAAACCGTAGACATATAGTTTGCGATGAGGTGATCTGTGACGGTCACGAGATATAAAGGTCTAAAGGCTGTTTCAGAGGCTTCTCCGCTCTCATTAGAAGACAAATCTGGAGAGGAAATGTTAACATTTAAGATAAAAATTTTGGTATGAACATGATTTAAGATAATATTAATACCTGCAGCAAATATTAGCTATCAGCAGCCTCAGTCAAAAATCTGGCAGCAGCTGCCAAAAACCGGCACCAGCCCGACCTGCTTTCTGTCTGAAGCTGTAGTGTTTGAGGAATTCCCCAGCTGTGGGAAATGTAGATACTAATACTACTAACCTTTTCATTTTCTGTTCTGGTTCCTGTTTGTCTGCTTGGTTCTCTCAAACCACTCAGATGAGTTTGATAAGGGCTATCCACCGAGTGAAAGCGTTGTCTCCTTTTACAGCTTCAACCAACCAACCAACAAATCTGTGTTAAGTGCAGCTGACTTCCTCTTTAGATCTTTTTCCTCCAAATTGTTTGAGGCTGTCTTACCTCTCTTTTATACATCATATATTGTTAACACCTCACCTTCCTTTGGTTACATATCTTCTGCCTTACTACTGTATTTTGGTTTATTCTTTTTACTGTATAGAGTATTGTGAGTATTGTGTGCCTATGCACTTTAAATAAAATTTACTTTAATTACTTTACAGAGATGAGGACAGACATTAGTTCAGTTCATCTCAGGTCACTTTAAAAAATCCAACTTGTAGAGACTTGCTTAATAGTTATAGGCAATGCATCATAGTGAGCATTTAGTTAACTTCAGTTATTGTTGAAGGACAAGGCTGGTAATATCCGATATTTTCCTTCTTGTCAACAAATCCCACAAAAAGACCAAAACCAACAATGAATGTATCTGCTAACTCCAAAAACTATTAAAAACACATCAGTGAGCCTCACTGTTGTTCCTTCATCACCATGAACACACACACTGGAGTTTATTTGGACTCAATCCTGTCCTGCTGCCCCAAATACTCACTAGAGCTCCAAATGTGGATTAATCTGCCGCTGAAAATAGTCCCCAACAAATGCACTATTTCCTCCTGTTTGAGTAGCGTCTGTTAAAAACTACAGTTACCAGCTGTTTTGGAAAATTACTGAACTTTTTAAAAAGAATGAAAACTATACATTTGTGGCCTATCTGTAAAGATGAATGTCATCAGTAGAAACAAACAGGCTTGGTGCTGAGAGCCACAGACATCTTGAGGTTGGCAGCTAAAATGCAACCTTTGTAGTAATGATTAATAAAGTGTATGTTTGCCCATTCTTTGTCTTATGCATTCGATTTTCTGATAGCATAGCTCACAAATGAAATGTTTTTGAGCAGTCTACTCTCAGTTGTCAGATATTGGGACAGTCTTTGAAAGCACCACCAAGGAGACTTCTGAAAGCTGTCCCTGCTCCTGACTGCATTACCAATAACGACTTGACTGTACCGAAAAAAAATGAAGGCAACTAAATGTGATGGATTACCTCCCAGAAGCAAGTTTCAAATCCCTGCAAGTTGATTATAATAGTGAACTAAAATGAACCGTTAATAATTGCTGCCTGGAAGCAAGGAAATCGATCTATTACTGTAACTGATGGTTTGCAGTAAACATGTTTTTTGAACTTAAAAATAAAGTGTCAAGTTAATTTCCTGATTAAAAGTAGAAATAAATAAATCGGCACAAGAATCAAAATCATGGTACCAGAGCTGGTACCAAAATAATTTCATAATTACTCCAAACATTACAGAAACAAACACAGTGGTTATACACGCAGTAGTATGCTCAGACGATGTTTTCAGTGCTGACTAATCAAAGAAGAATTTCTACAGATGTCAGAGATAAGTACTTGCACATATGTGTACTTGTATTTATCTGCACACACCCATCCACACCTTCACTCACACACACTCAGCCTCACCTGTGGGTTGTCCATGTACCACAGCAGGCTGCCCTGCTGAGTGTCCAGGATGAAGTATCGGCGCAGGAACCTGCCGCTGCTCTCATTCTCCTCGATGTCCAGAAAGCCGCAGATGCGATTCTGTCGGTCCACATAAGGCATGGCAACCCCGACCAGCTCAGCCCGCTCTGGGGCATCACAGGAATGCTGCCAGGAACAGGTTGACATTTACTGTTACCTCCGGTTAAAGGCGCTATGCTCAGAATTTTAAAGCTGCAGTGAGGCTGCATGTTTAAAGCACAGTGCTGTAAGAAAACATTATATTGGTGACACACTTTGTTCTGTTGCACTGTAGTCCAGCACAGTGGATTTGAAATTAAACAATGACTCTGAGGTTGAGGTTCTGGCTCTCAGCTTTAATTGAAATGTGTTAACACCCACAAAAGATGAACAGTGTAGGAAGTGTAGACCTTTTTATACACAGCCGCCCTAATATCAAGGGGCAGAAAGTAGTTGGGCGTGTTAAAGGAATTGTTCAACATTTTGGGAAACATGCTTATTTGCTTTCTTTACAGGAGTTAGATGAGAAGATTGATATTAATCTTAAGTACAGAGCTGGAGTCAGGGCATAGTTAGCCTAGCTTAGCATAAAGCCTGGAGTTAGGCAGAAAACACTAGCCTGGCTCTGTCCAAAGTTCAAAAATACACATTGTATCTCCTTTATTTAGTTTGTACACAAAGACAAATGTAAAAATGTCAGTTTGTCGTTTTAGGTGCAGTTACGTGCTGGAACTATTTCGTGGTTGAGGCTGCCAGGTTTGGTACCTTTGTGCCTGTGCAGAGATCTGTGCTAACCAACCTTATCTGGCAACCTGTGCTGTAGATGAAGATGCTACGCAGAAGTGCTGGATGGATGGATACACCGCTGTTCGACAAAAAGCTCCAACACGTAACTCCCCCTCAAATCACAAACTGTTTTTTACATTTCTGTAGACATAAATAAGACAGCTTTAGAGTTGTTGGTAGGTGCATTTTTCCACTTTTGTCAGACCCAGGCTGTTTCCCCCTGCTTCCAGTCTTTATGCTAAGCTAGGCTAACCAGGTCCTCACTACAGCTCCATACTTAACGCACAGACATGAAATTGATATATTCTCATCTCTCCCTCGAAAAGAAAGCAAATAAGTGTGTCCCCAAATGCTAAACTATTCTTTTAACACAAACATGAATAAAGTCATAATTTTTAACATTTGGTGTCAGTGACCATCTGCAGTCTCTGACATCATCAGCAGACTCCTGGTATCTTTCTCTGGTGATGCTCCGCCGGGCTTGCACTGCAGTCATTTTCATATCTTGCTTGTTTTGGGGGCTTTTTGCTTTCAGTCTGGTCTTCAGCAGATGACACACATGATCAGCTGGATTGAGGTCTTGTGACTGACTTGGTCCTTGATTGCCTTGTTGGTGCGTTGAAGACCACTGTCCTTAATCTAGAGGACTGTATATAAAAAGGGCTACACTTTTCACCTCATATATAGATATCAACAACTGCAAATTCACGCTGAAAGTCATCACATTTCATTTCACATCTACTAAGTGAATTACAGAGCCACAACAATGAAACAATATCATTGTCGTAATATTTTCTGTCTGCTGTCTCTGTAAGGATTGAATAATATGTGAGTAACTGTCCATTCCTGCTGCTGAGTTTCATGCCTTTCCAAACCTTCAGTTCCCTCTCAGACAAAAACGTGTTGCTACTAGCAGGTGACCAGCTAAACCGCCTACAAACACATTTAAAGACACTTGGATGAGGATTTGAATGTAGCCTTTGTTTTGTTTTTTTCTTCACCTTTCAGTTTCAGGCTTTTTTTAAATTGCGCCTTGTTGCAGAAGAGGAATTTCAAAATGCAGGAAAACACCTGAAAAGCCCCAAGTTCACGGTGTACAATAGTCTGCAGGAAGTGTTATGATCCTTTTCTGTGTGTGTGTGTGTGTGTGTGTGTGTGTGTGTGTGTGTGTGTGTGTGTGTGTGTGTGTGTGTGTATGTGTTTGTTGTGACAGAGACGGACAAGGACTGTTAGTTAAAGCATGCAGGGTTAACAGAGCAGGTTGAGCATAGCTCACACACACACACACACACACACACACACACACAAAGGGAAAACACTCGATTTCCAACAAACAGGGAAACTGTCAGTCAAACATGCTGTGTGTGTGTGTGTGTTACTGTCTTCATTGGTCGCAGGCTGCAGTGACGTAATGCAAAGTTCAACATCACATAAATACACTAAATACTTGTGGTTTTACACACACACACACACACACACACACACACACACACAGCCTGAGAGGTTAAAGACTCCATTGTTTTCTTATTCCAGTGCTGTGACTTACACACTCGCCTCACACTGACAGAATGAGCACGTCTATTGAAATCAATGGTTGTGTCCAGACTGTCAGTGGGTGTCTTCACACTGCTGACAGCAGGGGAGCAGTGCTGGGTATCAAACCTCAATGCTGTTTTTGGTACCAACCAAAATGTGTCTGTAGCACAGAGTATTAAAAACGTTCAAGTACTGAAAGCAGGCATTGAAGGTTTGGTCAGATTTGTGATCTTGTTTACTTATTAATCAGATATAACTCGTTCATTTGGATTGGGTTCCACCAGCTATTCATAAATCCATCACTAGGTTTGGGTGTTAAGTTCTTTGTAACTACTAGCTAGTTTCAAACAAAACCAGTAATTTACTAAATTGGGTTTCACCATTAAAACTAAATAGGAATAGTGACATTTCAGAAAGTGCGCTTAATCGCGTTCTTTCTGAGAGTTCGATGAGAAGATCAATACCTCTCTCATGTCTGTACGCTAAATGTGAAGCCACAGCCAGCAACCCGTTAGCTATTAGCATAGGAAACTGCCAGCCTGGCTCTGTGCAGCGGTAACAAAATGTGCGTAGCAGCACCTCTAAAGCTCCCTGATCAACACGTTAGATCTGGTTTGTTTAACTTGTACAGAAAGCAGTGTAAAAGTGACCAGGTGGGTTTTACAGGAGGGTTAGTTCCAGGAAGTCACTGACTTCTGACTTCACATATGCACACGGAGAAAGACAGTGAGGGAAATATCAGATTATACAATCTAATCAACCTCATTTGCTCACTTACAACATTACTGGCATAGCGTTTTGTAATCTAAAGTATGTTACGAGCCAATCAGAGCAGTCGCTGATGATACTTTTGTACAGCTGGGTACGGAACTTGCAAGAGGAGCTGCAGAGCAAAAGAAATGACTCAAGGTTCTGGCCTTGACGTGTGTGCACTCGTTACACATGAAAAAAATGATAACAATGGAGAGAAGGGAGATCTGGATGGAACCGCCATGTTTTAAAACACCATTGTTGTGACTTCTGCATCTGTTTCCCTCATTGGCTGTTCACTTCCACACACTACAGGACACATGGAGGCCGGCTGATTCTGATCAGACAAAAATAAATCACAAAATTGAACATTTTATTTATTCATTTAACTAAGCGTTTCTTTACACTTTTTACTTACAAACTTACAGAAGTCATATTTTAAAATTATTAAGACTAAAAATCCTCTGAAACTGCCTTAAAAACCCAGTTTGTGCAATATGTGTGTAATCATAGAATGTAAACTCCATTTGATGTCATGTCAAATTCCCAAAAATACTACAGAGGACATGAAGAGGAATGATTTTTTGATATTGGGGAACACACCTGTGGGTGTCTGGAGGAACAGTTCTCCTCCAGTGGATGGACATTTACAGGTGGGTGTCGAGGACCGGAAAACCAATGAGTTGTGGTCTCCTGCCTTCTCTTCCAATCCAAAACTACACTGATGCTTTATTATAGGAACACTATAAATGTCATGCAGCTATACTGAAACATGGGGAGTGAAAACATGAAGTCAGATCAGTATAAACTATGTATAGTAAGTATGACAGTAGGTCTGCAACTATTTATTTCATTATTGATTAATTTGTTGGGTGTTATATCGATTAAGCGATTTATTGTTTAGTCAATGAAATGTCAAAAAGAAGTAAAAAACGCCCACCCCAGTTTCCCAGAATCCGGTCTTGAAATGTCATGTTTTGTCTAACCAACAATCCAAAACCTGAAGATATTTCATTTACTATCATACATGAAAAAAGCAACAAGAATCAGGTGGAACAAGCACATTTCTGGCAAAAATGACTGAAGCAATTTATCAATTATCAAAATAATGGCCAATTCATTTTCTTTCAATCGATTAGTGGTTTTAACTCTTTATAAGAGACTAGTCTAAACAGCATATTCAGTGTAAAACAGTGAACCAAACTTTATCAATACCCATACTTTTATCAATCACAGACACACTATACTGTACTGTACTATACTGTACTATACTGTACTGTACTGTACTGTACTATACTGTACTGTACTGTACTATACTGTACTATACTGTACTGTACTATACTATACTATACTATACTGTACTGTACTGTACTATACTATACTGTACTGTACTACACTATACTGTACTGTACTATACTGTACTATACTATACTATACTGTACTGTACTATACTGTACTGTACTGTACTATACTATACTATACTGTACTGTACTGTACTACACTATACTGTACTGTACTATACTGTACTGTACTGTACTATACTGTACTATACTATACTGTACTGTACTGTACTATACTATACTGTACTGTACTATACTGTACTGTACTGTACTATACTATACTATACTGTACTGTACTGTACTACACTATACTGTACTGTACTATACTATACTATACTGTACTGTACTATACTATACTATACTGTACTATACTGTACTGTACTATACTATACTGTACTGTACTGTACTGTACTATACTATACTGTATTGTACTGTACTATACTGTACTATACTATACTGTACTGTACTGTACTATACTATACTGTACTGTACTATACTATACTGTATTGTACTGTACTATACTGTACTATACTATACTGTACTGTACTATACTATACTATACTGTACTGTACTATACTATACTGTACTGTACTGTACTGTACTATACTATACTGTACTATACTATACTATACTGTACTGTACTGTACTATACTATACTATACTGTACTGTACTATACTGTACTGTACTGTACTATACTATACTATACTATACTGCACTATACTATACTGTACTGTACTATACTGTACTATACTATACTGTACTGTACTGTACTATACTATACTGTACTGTACTATACTGTACTGTACTATACTATACTATACTGTACTGTACTGTACTGTACTATACTATACTGTACTGTACTGTACTATACTGTACTATACTATACTGCACTATACTGTACTATACTATACTGTACTGTACTGTACTGTACTGTACTATACTGTACTGTACTATACTGTACTATACTATACTGCACTATACTGTACTGTACTATACTATACTATACTGTACTATACTGTACTGTACTGTACTATACTGTACTATACTATACTGTACTGTACTATACTACACTATACTACACTATACTGTACTGTACTGTACTATACTATACTATACTGTACTATACTGTACTGTACTGTACTGTAAACACTATGGGGATGTCAGGAGATTGATAGGACATTTGAAATGCCTTAAAGCATGAAACGCACTACTGAGGACCACAGACACACAATAAAGACAGTATTATCTGAATGTTATGGCGTTGCTCTACAAAAGACAAGTTTATGAAAACCCCACTTTCCTCCATATCAATCATACTGCATTTATATCTCACTGCATTACAGTAATTACGCTGCTGACGCCGCTAGCTCTCATTTAGACAGCATCCACCCAGACGTATACAAGAGTAATAACCACTGTGGTAAAGAGTCCGTTTAAACTGCCATCAGTGCACAAGTCCTCCCTGTGGAAATCAAACTGTTGTCACAGGCCTAAACATCGACCGATTTCCTCTCCCGCCTCCATTAGCCGTCTGTTCGACACTCTGTACTCATGAATTGTTATTTTTTGGGAGGATATTCGGTCGGTCCACGGTCACAGTCTGACCGTGTGGAGGCACAGAGCCTGTAAAAGCGGCGGATTGTGGGTTTACTTACACAGTCCGGCTCAGTCCGAGTCCAGTGTGGCAGCTGTCAGGCACCAGCGTCAAGCTGCCGCGCGAGAGACGTTAAACCGCTTCCGGTTTCAGCTTTAAAAATAAAAGCGTTCACTTACATGTGGACTTCAAAGTAAAATAGCCTTTCGCCCACGGGCTGTAAACATGTTAACATCATGTCTAGATGTGAAAGATTTTTAGCTGCTACACCAGCAGAGAGTTAAGTTAGATAAGAAGAGCACAAAGACTGGAAGCAGGGGGAAACAGATAGTCTGAAGTGTAAAAATGTCTTGTACTGTAATGTCTGCCTCACTGTTCGTGTGTTCTGTCATGTCTACCTCTGTGAAATCACTAATAAAGGAGACAAGGAGTCAATGGTCACTTCCCCTAGAATATAATAGGACAACAAGAATGAAGGGTAAGAGGGAAGGAGGTGAGAAGAGGCAGTAAGACAGGAAAGACACAAGATATGAAAAGAGATGGAGACTAGAAAAAGAGGGAAATCAGAAGACAAAGGGAGGAGATGAGAGATAAAACAAGAAGAGAAGGGAAGCAATGAATGAAGCAGAGATAGATTATGTGTAAATTCTGACATCTAGTGGTGAAATCAAGGCAAGGCAGAGGCAATTCAAGGTGCTTTACACAGGCAAAGAAAAACATTAGAAAGACATTCAAAGCAATAAGAATAAAATCAATTAAGATAAAATGAAATGAGATACATAAAATGAAATAAAATACATAAAATTAAATGAAATTAAATTAAATACAGTTACAGTGCAGTAAAAAGAGGTAAGTTGCCAATGCAACAAAGGAAATAAAAGTGCAATAGAGAAACCAGTCATGCAAATGTACAGGAGAACAGCAGAGTTTTTAATTTTGTTTTGAAAGTGGCTAAAGTTGGGGCGCATTTGATATCTTCAGGAAGTTGGTTCTATCTGTGAGCAGCATAATAACTAAAAGTAGCTTCGCCCTCTTTGGTTCTGACTCGAGGTTGTACCACCTGACTGCTTCCTAAAGATCCAATCTTGCCCTAACTTTACCATAGTTGTCATGTGCAGATAGTGTAGAAAGCGGGAATTTTAGAAATGTTGACATCAAACGTAATTTGGGGTTTTGTTGAATGTTCTTGTTTGGCAGTAGGGTAGGTCTAAAGGTATGGTCACATTAGTCTTCGATCCAACTAAATCGGCCCACACTCAGCCTTGGAAAAACTTTCCCCCTCACTTTGTAAAGGGCATATTACTTCCTGCGTTGTCACTAAATGTTGAACATAAATCTTGAGATAGGGAATTCTCTATGGATGTTATTCCTTGGGATACTGGTCTGTTATTGCAGCAGCCTATCCCTTGTAGACTGTGGCACAGTGGAACCAACAGGTTGGTGGACTTTAAAGTGTCCCAGAGACCCAAGCTCATGGTTGCATAATTAACCACCATAACATCTAGCCTATTAAAAAAGGCAGAAACATTTATTGGAATACTCAGATTGCTGCTGCTGCTGCTGCTGCTACAACCAATAATCTAACACTAAACTCCAGCCCCCAGTTTTTAAGTCCGTAGGGGCGCCAGACAGTGGTGCCCTCCTTCCTCTGTTGTATTTATTCTAGCACTCCTTACATCCTCTCTATATGGGAGGATGCAAATATACAGTGTGTCACGATAGTCAGTCATATTCACAAGATTGCTTTGTATGTAGATTATGTTATTTTGTTTCTCACCCAGCCACGCCAAACAAGTCTTACTAAGGAGCCCTGAAAGATCTTCTTTTTTTTTCTCTTTGGATTCAGGGGCTACGTAGTATACAAAACTCTCTGAACCATCATCTCCAAAAAAGTGTGTTGATTGGGCTGGTAAGTCATTTGGCTTCCCTTCTCTCTGTCTTTGCCAGAGTTGATCCTACAGCTGCTATCTGCTGAATGTCAAAGGCCTAATTGTTTTTAAAGAAGGCACTGCCAGCTCCGATGCCAGCCCCTGTGCCCGACTATTCTTCAAAACCGTATGATGCCTGAACACTGCAGGTGCCACCGTCAAGCTCTGCCAGGTTCTCAACAACCAACGCCTGCTCAGGGAGCTTTTGCATCCTGAGCATCCTCAGATCTGTATTGTCAGAATATTGAACCCCTCATGGTACAGTAACGTCAGGCTATTGGCTGGCAGGGAGGCTGGTGCTGGCACAGGGGCCGCAGCATGCCACGCAGGGATTCCAGCCAGGCTTAGAGCGCCACAGTAACAGGTTTTTGGGGTTTGAAGATGCAAGGCTCGATGCCAAGATGACCTGCCTGCCCTGAAGAAAACAGACAGCCATAGCAGGGTGCATGTCAACAAGCTCTGGGATCATTTCAGGTCCTGTGGCAAATGGTGAGGACCAGCCATCCAGCTCTGGTGTCATTTCCCTAGCTCTCCTCAAAAACAAGGGGACAGAGACACAGTTTTCCACAAAAACAGCCTGTTGTTTTTTTTGTTTTTGTTTTTTTATTGAATGTGTTACAAATCTTCCAGAGAACACAGAGATTGTAATTGGGGTCAATTTGAGGATCAATACAGGTAGTCTGAAACAGGTAGTTTCAGGTAGTCCAGGTATTCCCCTTATTTTCCTTCAGATCTTCTTTTTGAAGTGGAGTTGACTTGAGATGGTTAACTGCAAATTTTTTGTTCAAGTTGAAACAATTTCAAGTTGTAGGCTACAGATGCACCTTAGCTTCGGTTTGAACCATTTAAAGCTAACGTTACATTTGTTTGACTACACCTCAGAGACACAGTGAAATGTCTTTAGCTTCAGTAATTAAACCTATTTCCAGTAAAATGGAATATGCAAGCAGGTATAATTTTATAATAATTTAAGATATAAGTTTGATAGGTATTTGATTAAATCATTCAGGGATTCAAAAAATATTTAAATATAATAAAAAAATATAAGCTTTACAAGAAGAGACAAGATAGGGATATTAATAGTTATATGTAACCCTGTCTCCTAGAAATAATATACACTAATTGGCAACAGCAAATACATTTTGTTAGTCACGTAATACTACCCAGATTAATTTTTTTATCAACACAATGAGGAAATGTTGTTGATCAACGTATCTGGCAAGTCGCAAAATGTTGAACGCATCAGTAAAATATTCAGTGACAATACAATATCTGCTTGTAGCGACTGCATGATTAAACTTTGCACTTGGCTAAGGTTGGGGAAAAAGTCAACATTGACTTGAAGCATGAGGCACAGCCAGTTTACATAGTTAAGATTACATTTTTTGCCTAACCTTAACCAAATTGTTGCCTAAACCTTACCACATGCAGGACTCAGGATGCACTTTATTGCCTTCAAAATGTAGTATGTAGTATATGTGATAGACTGTAGTGCACCTGCAATTCAAAGTGTGTAATATGAGAGTGCTGTGATCCTTCAGAGCTCCGCCTATTGTGTGACTCACCGGAGACGAACAAGGAAATACAGCTTGTTAAGCCTCTGTACTGACGAGAAACAGAGAAACACATGACCACAACTTTTACCTTCAGACAAACATTAGACTTCCACTGACAAAGGAGAGCTTCAGGAGGGAATGCTGGGAGTACTGGGAAATCTGGAACACCGCCTGTTACACCTGCAGCTGACTCCACAAGTGGAATAAGAGTTTTTAAAAAAATCCCAGCTCGAAGTAAAAGTACCCAAGGGAGCCTTCTAGAGGAAGGAGCGGTACTATCTCCTGTCTGCCTGCTGTGTTTTTAGCTTCACTCAGAGGAAAATGGCTTCTAGCTCAGAGGAGGATTTCTGCTGTCCTGCCTGCCATGACATCTTTAAAGATCCTGTCCTCCTGTCCTGTAGCCACAGCTTCTGTAAAGCCTGTCTGCAGAGCTGGTGGAGAGGGAAACTATTCCATGAGTGTCCAGTTTGTCGGACAGTATCTCAGTGGAGTGATCCACCTCGTAACTTGGCGTTAAAGAACCTGTGTGAGGCCTTTTTACGGGAAAGAGGTCGGGGAGCCTCGTCAGGGTCTGTGTCACTCTGCCGTCTGCACTCTGAGAAACTCAAACTCTTCTGTCTGGACCATCAGCAGCCAGTGTGTGTTGTCTGTCGAGATGCGAAAATACACTCTGACCACAGGTTCAGACCCATCGAGGAAGCTGCACAGCATCACAGAGAGGAGCTCCAGAAATCCCTGAAACCCTTACAGGACAAGTTAAAGGTTTTTAATGAAGTTAAAGTGAACTTTAATCAAACAGCAGAACACATCAAGGTCCAGTCTCGACACACAGAGAGCCAGATTAAGGAAGATTTTACGAAGCTTCACCAGTTTCTACAAGAGGAAGAGGAGGCCAGGGTGGCTGCTCTAAAGGAGGAAGAGGAGCAGAAGAGTCGGACAATGGAGGAGAAGTTTGAAGTTCTGAACAAAGAGATAGCAGCTCTTTCAGACACAGTCAGAGCCACAGAGGAGGAGCTGAGAGCTGAGGACGTCTTATTCCTGAAGAACTACAAGGCTGCAGTGGCAAGAGTCCAGCAGTGTCCCCTGCTGGAGGATCCACAGCTGGTTTCAGGAGCTCTGATAGACGTGGGCAAACACCTGGGCAACCTGACCTTCAACGTCTGGAACAAGATGAAGGATATGGTCTCCTACAGTCCTGTGATTCTGGATCCAAACACTGCCAATCCAGAACTCATTCTGTCTGAAGATCTGACCAGTGTCAGACATGGAAAGAGACAGCAGCTTCCCGAAAACCCAGAGAGGTTTGAGTACTGGGATTCTGTCCTGGGCTCAGGATTTAACTCAGGGACTCACAGCTGGGATGTTGAGGTTGGAGACAACAAAGATTGGGAACTGGGGGTGTTGACAGAGTCTGTTTATAGGCAAGGATTCGTGGGGTCTACAGCATGGAGCGTAGACTTCAGTGATGTCGGATACAGAGCGTACTCCCCAACAAATAAATACACCGATCTCCCAATCAGAGAGAAGCTCCAGAGGATCAGAGTTCATCTGGACTGGGACAAAGGAAAGCTGTCATTTTCTGATCCTGATACTAACACTCACATACACACCTTCACACACACTTTCACGGAGAAATTGTGCCCTTACCTTTGCACCAGGAATGCGCTCCCTCTGAAAATATTGCCTGTAAAGGTCTCTGTAACAGTGGGAAGTTAGAGATCAGTTACAGGTCAAGATGATAATGAGGATTTATACATATCATGTGATTTTCATTTCTACAGTTTCTCAACTTGTAAGATAATAGTTATGCATTAAGTATGTGGGGATATATATGAGAAATAAGAATAGAAACAGCAAACCTAGCATGCAGAATCTCTGAGAATTCAACACAGACTGAAACTGTGTCTGGAGTCTAAGGCATGCTTTGTGCCTTGTTGTTTGCATAGAAACAACCTGGTCTGGGGACATTTTTTTACATATATATGTGTACATAATGGACAGCAAAGAGGGAGTAGCAGCAGCCCACACTGGCAAACTGAAATTCAAATGTACACTCAATTTCCCATTTGTTAGCTACATCTAGCTAAAACTAGTTCTAGTTAGATTAGAATTAGAAACACCTGTCAGTATAACACAATACAGTTCAACAGCACCACAAACTCCAGCCTCCGAAAATGACCATGCAGTTAACTCAACACCCTTTTCAACAAAATCTGTACATTATAACCTTCATAAAGGTAGGACGTATTGCAGGGCTTTAGACTGAATTAGTTTTAGATAGGTGTACCTAATACATTTAATTTAACAATTTCGCAATAAAATAACTTCTAGCAAAAAAGCCACAACAGAAAGCAATAGTTTTAACTTCAGACCTTTGACATTAAACATGTACAGTGAATAGTATTTGCTAATATCATGTAGTGTTCAGTTTATACTTAAAGTGGAATTTAAATAAACTTAAAATTCTTACTTCAAGTGTAATGTATGAACATTTGTCCCAGCATCCACACTTTTAGCATATGGAATGTCTCGCAGTCAAAGGTAACGATAAGGCTGTCAGTGTGGAGGAAGATTTTCAAAAACACACTGACATGTTTGGTTTAAAGTGGTCTTCCCATCTTTGTTTTCTGTGAGAAAGGTTATGTATGATGTAATAGCAGTAATAACAATGATATTTATTATACATATATGTATTACTGACTGGTTTCTGTATGAATAACATTTCTGGGGAAGAGAGAAGTTTGTTGTTTGGGAAATAGATTTTACCATTGTGAAATAATTTAGCTTCATCATGCAACTCAGTGACCATTCAGAGATTGATCTTGAACGATGAATTGTTAATAATATGATGTAGTTTTGGTAACACTTCCCTTTTCAGAGGAAATCTTTGCTTGTTTGACATTTTAAAGCCTGATATATAGTATTAGGCTACATACTTTATATTTCCTTCACAATTCTATTGTTTTTTAATTTGTTTTCATAAATAGATTTTCGAAATATTGAATTTTCTGAATGACCTGTTATGAAAATAATTTCTAATTTGGACAGTAAACTTGGATTGGTTGATGTCTGATCTCCCTCCCCGTCTCTAGTTGAGCTTAAATGATGTACCATTATGTACCATTTGTATTTAATCAGCTATTGACAGCGGAACTGCCTCGAGTGTTTATGATTTGGATATGATTTTTTTAGTGGTCATTGCAGCTTGTGGCTCCAGTATAATGATGTTGTTGTTGCATAGTGCCTGATGAAGGGTGGACCATTTCTCGTGTCTTTTTTTTTCATTAAATTTGTTGAGCTGAATTATTTTTTTCCATTTCTCTCTAGGAGCTGCAAAGTAGCTATGCCGCGTTTACTGTCTGTCATTTGAAATTTACCTTTTTACGAGTTTAATGGGAGCACCTGAACGCGTCATTTGTAACGATAAGATTGATGAAGCCACCAGTGTGAAGGCTAAAATACTACATATGAGCAATTCCGGTTATAATTTTCAAAACAAAACTAGGCAAAAATCACCCTGCCAAAAACCTGGCAAAATAACGTATCAACGTGACATTGAGTAATATGTAGATAAAGGGGTTTGTATTCAATTTTGCAGATGTCATGTTATATATATAAATACGTAACATCCATGCCAGCTCGACTTAGCTAGAATGTCCTTTCCGTACGGTCGATGTATGCTTTTATTTTGAAGGATAGACTGCCAGACTTCCGGCCCGGTTCTGCTCTCTCCGGTTAACTTGACGCAGCGGGGGAGTCCAATGGAAGCCTTCGTCGCGACCCGGAGGAAACAATCGAGCGCAATTTAGCTTAAAAATAGGAGCCGATTTCCTTAGATGTGGTTATAAACGGTGTCATTAGTTAAGAGTCTGGGTCTGCGGTTCTCGCTGTCGTGGTCCAACCCCGCTAACTGACCGTTAACGGCGTCCGTTGGGCCTTGTTTATACTGTGCGGGGCAGCTTGAATCGGGGACGCAGGCCCGGTCCCGGAGCGGAACGGCCGTCTGGGGTCTGGAGTGTGTTTTGTGCGGATCGGCCCTTTAGCTCACCAAGTAAGTAGAAATGCGGATAGCCGGCAGGAAACGGGCTACGTCCGGGTGTTTGGGCTGCGGCACGACTCGGTGTCAGTTGGTAGTTATTGTTAGCTGTTAGCTTCAAGCTAGCAGCTCGCTGTCTCTGCTAATGCTAACAGCTAAAACTCGAGCTAACATCAGGTGTAACTCACGATGTGTAACGTTTGTACGTAACGCACGCCTCGCCTCGCAGACGCACAGACCCGCTGCCTGGTCGGCCTCAAGCAGCGGGTCTGGTTGTGTTTCCATGAATTCGTCCTAACGGCGCCGTTAGCCTGACAGCGGGCTAACGTTAGCCTGACAGCGGGCTAACGTTAGCCTGACAGCGGGCTAACGTTAGCCTGACAGCGGGCTAACGTTAGCCTGACAGCGGGCTAACGTTAGCCCGGCTCGGGCTGCTAACCAGTGATTGACATTAGATTCAACTCTAATAAAAACTGTTTGCTCGCCAACAAAAATATTAAGAGTCCGATCTCTTGTGGAGTCATTGTTATTAAATCCGTTATTCTGTAATAGTTAATCAGCTGATCAGACATTGGCTGCTGCTGTTCAAACTTGCATAAAAACTTAATAAATAGTTCTTCAAAGCTTCATGTGGGGAATCGCATCCATGATGTCCAAGAAAAATGTTCTTCTAAGCATTTAAATGACGTACTGTTCTTTCTGCTCCCTTGTCCTCTTAGAGAATATGACCCAGATGCAACAATGACGTCCAGATTCGGTAAAACCTACAGCCGCAAGGGAGGAGAGGGCACGTCCAAGTTTGACGAGGTTCTGTCCACCAAGAGAGGCACCCTTAGTACCAAATGGGGTGACACCACCTACAAAGCCAAGGTGGGCTCCAAGCGCGTCGGTGCTCCCAAGAACGACTCTGTCCTGGAGGTTTACAAGAGGCCCCGTCCGTCAGGAGACGGCTTGGAGGATCCGTTTGGATTTGACAGTGACGAGGAATCCAAGCCGGTGTCATCTCGCAGCGGCAACAAGTCGTCACCCGCCAAGCCAGCCTCAGCAGAGCCTCCCCAAGCAGAAAGGCCGGGCATTTCTCTGGACACGGGGAGCAGGTCCAGCCTCCAGGGAGCATCCCACACTGTGGTGTCCGCTCGAGGGGCGTCGTGGCTGGCCAATGACAGGAACCAGCCCAAAGTGATGGAGGACACAGCTCGGTTCTTCAACAGCAGCAGTGCTAGCATAGGTAATACACAGAATTTGAAACCTTTAAGCTTGGGTAGATCTGAACTAGGACTGCATTTATTAATGATTGATAATCTATTAATGAAATGAATTGCTTAATTGTTTAATCTATAAAATGTCAAAATAATGATAGATGTCCATAAGAGGTGACCAGATTTCAATTCACTTCAGTTTTATTTATATAGCGCCATATCATAACAAAGTTATCTCGGGGCACTTGTTCGAATAGAGCAGGTCTAGACCGACTCTTTATATTTACAGAGACCCAACAGTTCCCACCATGAGTAGCAGCAGGAGACAGTGGCAAGGAAAAACTCCCTTTAACAGGTAGAAACCTCGAGCAGAACCAGGCTCAAGGTGGGCGGTCATCTGCCTCGACCGGTTGGGTTGAAGGGGGAAGGGGGGAGCGGGAGAGAGAGAGCAGGAGGAAAGAGAACATACAGCAGCACAGTACAGCATAGATATGGTAATGGCATTGATGTTAACACCAACAGAAACAACACTAAGACCAACATTATAATAGCAATACTAATAACAGCAACAACAGCAATAGCAGCAGCGGGTGCAGAGCAGGAACACGGGGGCAGCAGGCGGCAGCAACCACAGACCCAGACTCTACAGCTCCGGAGGCAGAAACACCTGCAGAGAGAGAGAGAGAGAGAGAGAGACTACGGGATTTCTAAGTGGTGTCTTAGCAGTACTAATCTAATCTTACCAACACTAAAAAAACAAGAAAAACAAAACACTTTTATATAAATCACTTTAGATTTATACAAAAAAAAAGATAGTGAATGACTATACAAAGTCATTACGACAGCTATTGTAGTTTTAGAGCAACAACTTATCTGTTTAAAGCACAACAACCCCAGATTTCCTTTTGGAAACAATAACTTTATATTTATTTATGACATTAGAAACAGAAACATGACATTTTCTTACAGTGCGGTCACTGAATGGGCTGAAATTTGATGTTTTGGATGTTCCTTTGAATGAGTTTGTTATTGAATGTCTTTTGATATAATGGTGACAGTAAAGTCTCCTTGAATCTGTTGACTAAACACCAACTCTAAATGGCTTCTGTCAGTTGTAAAAAGTTTAGCCTCTTAACTCCATCAGAATGGAAACACATCTGGCAAGAATGAGCGCAGTATGAGTCCTGATTTTCATTCAAAAGGGGATTGAAAACAAACTTCGATGGACAGATAGGATTGCTCAGTCTGGTGGCATCCTGAGGCTCGTGCTAACCACACACAACATTTGGCACAAAACTAAAATCCTATGCGGGGGAAATCATTGTTAATCTTGCGGTGGAATCGGATGGCTCTCAGATGCTGATACTGAATTCTGGGTCTTCAGATGACAAACTCGGTGACCTCGGTGAAACTAAATGCTCTTGTGGACTTTGAATATGTCTCCACGTCAGCCCCTTTGAAGCTTAAGGTCACAAAATGTCTACAGTTTTCACTGAGCGATATCAGGACAGTAGACAACCATCGTAACACACTGAATAAATCTGAATGTTGTGCAGCTTTGTGTAAAATAATTTAAGCTTCAAGAACAATCAATATGTTCTTGTAGTTTCCATGAGTGTTTTTGTCTTCAGTTTTAGATTTTAGTCATTTCATTTTTGACCGAACGACATTGGAGAAATCAGTTTTATTGTTTCTCCTCTCACAGCTGGTCGCTGTCAGTGTCGTCGCTTTCAGCTTGACTTGCCCTCAGCTTTCCGTGCCCGCTGCTGGCCACCTGCCAGAGACGCTATCCACTCCAACTGACTCTGAACAACAAGCTGTGCCTCAGTGAGCACTTCGGCTCAGAGTGACGTTTCCACAGTGTTAGGACACTGAGCCATATTGAAGGGAAGCCAGCGTGGCAGCGAAGTTCAGCTGAAACACTGCCATCAGCAGCCGTGTTATCTGCTTACTAAGGCTGGCGATGTTGACTCAGTAAATATGACAAAATCCTTGACCAAATAACTCTTTCAATAAAGTGTGCCAAAATTGTAGAGCTAGCTGACTGTTGCTACTTTTAGATTGATGTTTATATTCAAGAATATTCTGAGAGATCTATGCCACTTAACTGTAAACACCAGGAAAAACTAATTTAAGCTATTAATGCTATTCATATTATAATTATATATATAATATATTCTAAAGGTGTGCAATGTAACAACAGCATGTATAAATCTGGTAGCTCATATCCCCCTCTATCTTTTAATTAATCCACAAAATGTACATAGATTAAGAGCAATACTTCTAGCAGTGAGTTTATTTTGCAGGCTTTGTATATACGTCATTGTACATTGAATGCTTGCAGCCTGTGGACATCAGTGTACAACCCGTGTGTCAGGAAATATTCAGTTTGAGGTTTTATTTGGTAAATCTGTCTGTGTTTCAGAATCTAAAATTAGACATGAAGATTTGTAGTTAATTTGATCAAACTGATTTAGTAAACCATGTTCTGCATTAATGGATAATGGTCTGCTCCTCGTAAGGCAGCTGTCCAAACCACCTCACTGTCCTTTTAAAACACTGTAACCGTTTCCTGATACAGTGTTGTGAGTGAGAGAGAAACGTACACAAAATAAACAGAAGCCAGCAGTTGTAGTTAATGATATGTTGCCATGTGAGCAGAGCCACATGGACAAAAACGACAACGGCTCTTACGTGCTGCTGCTGGTTTAGAAGTGTTTCTGAACTTTATTCCTGATGGGTATGAAGAGAGGCTGTCCAATTCCTGTCTACAACTTTCCAGAAACAACAGTTACAGACTGAGAAGAAGAAACCATTTAATCTGTCATTAAATGGTTCCAGTTCTCAAACCTAATTTTAAACCATTCGGCGCATTTTCACCAAAAATAAAATGGTTTGGCACTCAAAGTTGGTTCCCACCTGGAAGCAAAAAAATAGCAGGTTTTCCTTGACCTGAAGTGCGAATTGTGATGACATCAGTGGGCGTGTCCTATTCTGCAGGTTGGAAAGAGATGATGGAGAAGGCAACACTGGTCTCTGGTCTACTATGGTAACAGTCTTCTACGTCTTATCATTAATAATTGGTCCAAAAACAAATACCAGAACAAAAGCTCGCAGATGATCAATGTGATCTGCCATCTTGCTCCTACTGTTTACTTCTGTTGTGGTTCTGCTCAAAACTGGTGGAAAAGCTGGATGGTTCTCTAGGTAGCACCAAGGTTCCAAGAATCCTGAACGGAACCGGTTCAAGAACCAGAACTGATTTGCTGGAAAGAGGGCATGGGTAAACTGAGTATGAAAAACACTGTCTTACTGATTTATCAACCTGACCAACTGTACCAGTATTTGGTGCTTGGTGGGTGTTGACCCCTGTACTCTCACACTCATCAGACAGACAGACACACACACATGAGCTGGGACACACCCTGACATCAAGCCTCATCTCGTCTCCAAAGCCAGGCACCCAAATTGTCATCTTTGTAGGTTCCTAAGGTGTCACCTCTCCAGACTCTGTTATTTTTATCTGCCCTTTTAAACTGAAGGGTGAAGTAATTCACATCAGGGCTGGGTTTATTTATTGAATTATTTGAATATGATAATGTTGGATTGGATTTTCTAAATGCTTTTTTGATGATTTTGTTACTTGTATGAATCTTCTCTCATTATCATGAGCAGTGCAGCTAATTTTCTAGCAGACAGGCCTTGATGTTACCCTGTGTGAGTGTCATACTCCAAGAGCCTACTTGTAACTTCTTTCACCTACAGGTTTGTAGTTGTTGGGCTTTGCCATCCTAGACTCCTAGAATCCTAAATTTCTAACAGAGCTAATCAAAGCTCAGGTGGATCCAAATCCTGACGATAATAAAACTCTGAGTAGAGAAAGGTGGACGTTGCTGATGCTCTGGAGTTGACAAAAGGGGGGAAATGCCCTCACTCACTCGTTCTCTAAATGTTTTATCTTTTGGGAGTTTTTATTTTTCATGTGTCGAATAAGGTCTGAAGAGAGTGAAGTAACGAAATGGTCTACTTTCTAGTTTTGCTATGTGTATTCTCCGACACCACAGCCTTCCAAAAAACCACAGCCCTTTTTACAGAGCAGAAACAGATATTCTTTGATGTTACACTGTGAAGCAATTTCCTGTGTTTGCTCAGAGTAACGAGTCCAGTATTGTCACCCATTTATCTGTGAAGGCAGAAATGGCTATAGGGTGCTAATAACCAGAGCGTGTGTGCTGTCATAGCACGTCCAGACCCTTTTGATTTTCTTGAAGAAATACACCAACTGGCAAATGAGTGTTTGACGTAAAGCTCAATAGCAGTTCCAGCTCTGTGTGTGTGTGTGTGTGTGTGTGTGTGTGTGTGTGTGTGTGTGTGTGTGACCTGTTTTCAGTGTGTAAAGGTGCTTTTTGAAATGGTGCAATCATTATGTACTCCATCGTTCTACTGAGCAGTCTGAAGTTAGTTTCATTGTTGTACCAGATAGTAGTCTGTAGGTTGCAACTCGCCCCTATTTAGTGTGAACACATTTGGATGGTTTAAAAAGTGTGAAAATATTGGAAAACTTAGATGGCTGTTTGCTGCCCTGGAGGTAAATCACTTTGAATTGCCTCTGTGTTTTGAGTCTTTTTCACTATTTTCTGACATTTTATAGACCAAACAATTAGTCATTTGATCAAAAAAAAGGAATATGCAGATGAATCGATGAAAATAATCATTCTTTGCACTCCTAGTGGATATTAAAATACCTGTACATATTATAAGCTGGATATAGTGTTATTGGCTGTGTTTGTGATCCTGTGGGTTTGTAAGTCCTTTATTATTGTTGTGGTGTTTTTTTCAGTCATACATGTGGTGCTCTGATAAATGAGCTGTACTGTCATGTTTATTTAAGTTTTTTTTAACCTGGACTTATTTTTCATTCTAATAACTAGAACTGAGGTCTTGTTTACTCAAACCTATTATTAAGTTAACTTAATAAAAACATACTAACGCTTGATACCACCAGTTTATGTTTGACAGCACTGATTCTGAGTCTGGTTTGCTTTGTCCACAGGAAACCCCCAGCAGAGTTCCTTGTTGCCAGAGAACCTGCAGCACAGCTACTCGTGGTACCAAAACGCCTCTGAGAGCGATAAGAAGCCCCTGGCGCAGACCACCACCCTGAAGACGGGGTCCAAAGCCGAGTCCACGTACGACTCCTGGGATGCTATCATGGGTCTCCGTCCGCCCTCTCCAAGCCAAGAACCCCGCAACCCTGCCCACACGCTCTCTTGGGCTACAGTGGGCGTCACTGTGGGCAGCTGTGACCTAGGGCAGACCCGGCATGAGAAGCCCCCCTCTCCTCCACAGCTCAAAATCCCCAGTGACAGCGAGGACCTTGGGGGTGACTCGGACTTCCTTGTCGAGACGTCAGGCTACTCCCAGACATCCTCCTCCTCATCACTTAGAAACTCAAACTCTCGGACGTACAGGAGGCCTAACAAACAGGGCTCTGGCAAAGCCTCGGACTCCAGCGGCTTTGCCAGCACTGTTTTTGGTGCAGATGTTTCCAAATCTACATCTGACGTCAGTAATAAGGCGGGTGGTGGAGGGGGACGGGGACGGGGCAGGGCGAGGGACTACACAGTGCTGCACCCCTCCTCTGTGTCGATGTGTAACGTCACCATCCAGGACCGAGGAGTGGAGGAGTTTAGTACAGATGCAGCACCTTCTAGTGGTAGCAGCAGTGCTGGGTCTGGCAGTACGACAGAGCTGGGAGATGCGGGATGGCAGCGGAAGAAGACGGAACAACAAATCACAAGGTAGAACAACACAAGGTGGCAGGGCTCGGTTATTTCTGTAATGCTTTTTTTTTTTTTGGTTAAATGTTGTCACAGGGTGGCCGCTGGTCACCCTTAGAATGTCTTAAATTCACATTTACTAATAAAAAGTATTAAATAGTCTTAAATTCTGTTTGGGAAGGTCTTAAATATTTATTTATTAAATACTGTAAGCTATTCACTCCAAGCTCAAAATGCCTGTACATTTAATCTTTGGCAAAATCAACAAGAGTTTATTCCAGTGCCTCTGTTATCCTGTTACAGTCTTTTAGGTTTTTGCTATACGTGTCTTTAACGTTTATTTTGTTGAAATGAAAGTGATTTAAACATTGTTCATGACTCCACTAATCTATGTGTAACACCACACCTTTACTTGGTCTATTATTTGTAATAATTTAAAATGGACTTTTTGTTTAGTAAGTTCATAAACCCACAGAACTTTTCCCTCTTCTATTGGAGGTTCAGAGTTTCCAAAGATACCAAATATGCCAGGCTGAGGTCTCTCAGCATGAGGTTGCAGGTTAAAGCACTGTTTCATTTCAGCTTTCAAACCTCCACTATAATATATCTGGCTGTTATGCTTAATCTCCCCTTTTTTGCCAAAGACAATAAATGCACGGTAATTTTATTTTGTGAAACTGCAAGTCACACATCAAAGTGAGACTATCCCTTAATGCCACAGGATTACTTCTGAAATTTTGAAATGCTGCAAGAAACAAAATTTTAATTAAGTTGGCTGTTATTACCTGGGTTGAAATTAACAGATAGATAGTTTCCTCAACAGGGAAGAGTCTAGTGAAAGTGTTTATTAAAATTTGGCAGGTTGCTCTTTCATGTCAGCTAAAGTTGAACACATTTTACTGAAGCCTGATGCTGGAAACTAGGAAATGCTCTCGACAAGTGTAAAGGCTCGCTGCAGGATGCCACCAGAGTGCATAATTTAAAAAAATTAATCTTAGTCATTTTAAAAATTCATAAACAAAGTTTGACTAGCTGAATGTAAACCATGTTTTTCCTAACATGTACCTGTCCTCGCCTCAGGTTGAGGCAGACCCAGACCAAGTCAAAGAAGGACAGTAAGCTAGACCTGTTTGGCTTTGAAGATGCAGACACCCATCAAGAGGACAACAGCGCAGACGATACAGACGGCCGATCCAGTTACAAGATCAAATACTTCGGATTTGATGACATGAGCGACAGCGACGGTGCAGACGACGATGACGACGATGGTAGCTCTAAAGAGAGTAGGAGGGCCAAGAAGGCTGCCATCACCAAGGGAACCCCGCTGGTTACTGTGGAAGAAACACCGGCCGAAGACCCGCCGGATCCCTTCGAGAGGCTGGAGAGTCCGACAATACAAGCAAGACCGGCAGCCAAGGAGAACAAGAAGTCATCTGAGAGGCAGGAGAGCAGGATACGAGCAGGTTAAAACACACTCTTTCTTTCTTTCTTTCTTTCTTTCTATGGAAAATCTTTGTGCATTACTTCATGTTCAACTTATGAACAGGGAGTTTTGTTTGTGTAACTGCATTTCTGATTCTAGAGTAGACTAAAGGTCATTTGCTTTGTGTAGTGTTGATATGTAAACACAAACACGGAGCGTCCACACCATCACTAACATGCCGTACTTTGTTTTTACCCCCATACCAGCATACACTGTGAACCCATCCTCCCACACACACAGAGCATGATGCCCTAACAACAGTAACAAACCATGTCTCCTTCTTCGTCTCGTCTGAGCTCATCCCCAGCAGCCAATCACTGTGTGCACTGTCAGATTGTGGTGTTTGTCATCTGAAGGCCACAGGAGATAAAGTGAAAACCCTGACTAACAGTAGAGCCTTGATAAAGACAGAATGGCTGTTATTTCAAATTATTTCACATTTACAATGAGGTATCTGCATTCAGGATGTAATCAACACTTTATCTTTATTTTTTATTTTTTAAGTACATCATTTCACTCTTCTCACTTCCTTGATGTGATGTATGACCTGTTAAACAGAATGTTGGAGCAGGACATAACACAGGATAAGGTCATCTAAAAGTGTAAATGAATGTGACATCAGTTTGGGAAAGAAATGCAACTACTCTGTAGAAATATATACCCACACAGAACAGTCCTTCTACTTTTGTTCCAAGAAATGGAACCCCAGCCTAGTAAAGGTTTCCATTCATCCGGACTGACCGTGAAGTTTTGGTGGCCTGGCTGGTATGTTTTGTCTGCAGACGCCCTGGACTTCTCAGAGGACGGCCTCAGAGTGGTGGCCATGGCTCCCAGGAGGCTGCCTCAGGGCAAACCGGCCGAGAAGAACCCAGATTCCTTCCGGAGGATCTTCAGCGCACACAAGAAGGTCAGACACAACACCATGTTCACCACCCACATCACTGCCAGGTCACACGAAGGTTCACACTGCATGTATGACTGCTAAGTCGTGGCAGTATGTCATGTTACACCTTCTGAGTCTGGGGGTGTTTTTAAAAGCGCTATGAAATGTCACTTCTTCTTTTTTACCACATAAAAGAAGGGATAAGGCTGATGGTATTTTATATCTTTCTTATTGTCAATGAATCCCACAAAAAGAGCCAAACCAACAATGAATTAAAGCTGGGGTAGGCAAAATCTGTGCAACCTAATCAAAACCTTCTGCCTCTCTGCTGCCTCGTATCACTCCGCTAAGCCCCTCTCACCAAACCCACAACTTGAACTAAAGAGCTGAAGCTCCCTGTGGAGGGACGTGTTGCTGCAGGCAAAGGAGGTGAGAACAGCCAATACAAACGCACCATCTCTCTGAAGTAACCTGTGATTGGCTAAAGTCTCCCGTCACGGGCTAGATTTTCTGAATCCTGAAAACAGCCAAGAGGAGAGGCAGAAGTAGAAGTTTGCTCTCAGACCACTTGAATTACGATATGCTGCACGGTTATTATGGATTTGATGGTCAATGACGCCATGACAATACTGCCTACCCAACCTTTAATCACATTTATTGTCTGTGTATCACAGCCTGATATATCTTCTTCCTCTGTGCCATAGAGCTCCATTGTTGTCCAAAAATGTAATTAAAAATGCATCACAGACAGCGTAGGGAAGTCAAAGTATTGAGAGACGGACTAACACATTGTTGGTTTTGGTCTTTTTGGGTTTTGTTGACGGATCCTTTAAAAGACTATATACAGTTTTTTTTCTAAATTTTTTACAAACAAGTCGGCATTAAAAAAATTGAAACATGCACATCTCAAAAAAATAAACAGAATAGATAGAAATAGTCAATTTACAAACACAGTACAATTTTTCAACTTTTAAATGTAATTTACAGATGTAAGAGTAACACTCTGTGACTCCATTAAACAGATCTCCTCAGCGTTTCCCAAACACTAAGATTTCATGTGCAGTGGCCAACTCTGCGGGCGTGTCCTCCATAAAACAAAATGCACTAGTATATTTCTTTATAAGGCAACAACTAGTAAGGATTAACATGTTTTTGAATTGTACTGCCCTTTCTACAGAAGAGTTCACATTTGTGTGTTAAAACATGCAGTAAAATCCTTTCGGTTTAGTTTATTCAGTGGATGGAAATGAAGTGCGAAATTTGCTTTAAAATGTGGAACTTGAGCTCCGGCATCTGACTGAAGCATATTGAGTCTGCACTTGACTTTTAAAGAGTTAAAATAAATAGGAAAAATCTCTTAGTATAGCGACACATCTGGGTCATTCTATGTATGTGAAATATTTTAATCCCCAACTGTGAAACCTTCCCCTGTTACATTTCAAAAAGAGATCTGCATGTACCTGTGGCGACAGGACTGTCCACCTACGCCCAGTATGACTCATCACTGTGTGTCTGTGTGTGTGTGTGTGTGGCAGAGGAGTCGGCTCTGCCTTATTCATGGCTGGATGAGGGGAGGGATTGAGTCGTCTTTTTACATCTCTGAACTGCTTCTCTTTTATTTATCAGCGTGCTAATGGCCTGTCACTCCCGGCTCTCAGCCTGGGCTGACTGGATATCAGACTGTTGATTTCATAAGTGCCGGTGCCTTTTTTTATAGTAGAGGCCGATCAATGTCATCAATCCAGACCAGCTGAAATGCAAGTCTTAAGTAACTCATATTCACTGTATATGAATTGCAAGCGTTTCCTACTTGAGGCTATATTTTGCTCTTGCATGAATCTCGCTGCAATTAAAGGCTCACATCAGGTGAAAAACTTGGATTGAACTGATAATTTGAATTTACTCTCGTTATGCTGGAGGAGTGTTGATAATTGGATCTCAGTGCAGTTTCTGCAGTTTGCTGCATTTGTCTTAACGACCTCTGCAAGGCCCCTCTTCATCACAGCTGCTTGTTAAATGTTTTTTTTTAATTTTGTGATGCATGATTGTTGCTGTAATTAGCAAGACTAACTTCTTAACTGCTTAAATTAGTTTCGTAGATGAGGATCAGGAATAGCTGGAACATTGTAATTTAGACACGAGTCACTGCCTCTGGTGTCTATATTACAGTTTGTATATTATATTTTTCTTCTCCAACAGATTATTGCATAGGAAAGAAAATAATCATTTTGCGAATAAATGCTCTGGTTTAAAGGCATTTCATTGAATCAAATAAAGGGCTGGACTAATGTATAAAACCAACATTATGAATCTCTAACCAATCTAATATAAGTCGCATTGGTATATTTTGTAAATGAATTCCTTCAGACAGGCTGTCATTTGTACCGTGCCCGTTTTTCTTTTTTTCTTTTTTTTTTTTTTTTAAATGCACCAAAAGGTGCTACAACAAATTACAACTAATCTGAAGTAACAACCCAACACCGTGGTCAGCACATGCGTGTGTCCTTTGCGAGGGTTCATTCCAAACAGAGGAAGTTAAGTTGTCATTGTTTTTCTCCAGCACCTGAAGCACAAACATGTGATACAATATGAGGAGTGAAGAAGCAAAAGTATCGACAGAATAACGCACACTTGACCGGGAGATGTTTCAGATACAGCAGTCTATTCATTTTATACCTGTTAGCCCGTAATCTGCCACAAGGTCTACATTCGATGATGGATTATGTATGCTCAGCGGTAGGGTTACACCGATCCCGATACTGATTGATACCTCAGCTCTGCCGATACTGAGTACCATTTTTATATATGGTGCTCAGTATGAATACCATCTTTATCTATCTATATCTATCTATATATATATCTATATATCTATATATCTATCTATATCTATATCTATATCTATATATATATATATATATATATATATATATATATATGAGAGAGAGAGATCTATCTCTCTATCTCTCATTCAGCCAGGGATTGCTGTGGCACTAAAAACAACAGCTTCAAGTGAGCAAATGAATACGACTACGACTGATATCAGAAACACAGAATTTTATAATAATATTGACAAAGAAACTATACGGATATCTGACAGACCATATCAGGATAGTTTGCTGCTTGTTCTCACCTTCAGTGAACTGCTGACCATACCTTGTGCATGCTCCTTTCATCTGCGGAAAGTCAGTTACTTCAGTACATTCACTTTTTTCAGCCAGCCTTGAAAAAACACAGGTGTTTTTAAAATGCAATATCAACTCAATTAACCACTCAAACAGAAAAAAAACCCATTCTAACAGTTTATATAACAGTCTTAAGTAGCACCCCTGTATGCGATCTGTTTCATGCTCTCTGGTTGCGTCGCCAGAAGCCTTCGCAGAGGCAGAGATAACTTTGTTGGGAAGTTCTCTCTCAGCACCTGCAGGGAACTTTTGAAGCGCCAAATGTAAAGTTAATTTCCTCTGCATCTGCCCATTGCAGACCAGCTGTAAGAGTATTAGCAGACGCATCGCCCATAGGAGCATAATAATGTACTTAATGGACTCTCTCATTCGCTCTTGTTCTCCAGTTTCATGCCCCGACTCTCACAATAACTTTCCTCCCTCTCAGTTGAATAATGTGCTCTCCTCACTGTCTCCATCGCTTCCTCTTGACCACTTCGTCTTTACTTTTTACCTCCCCGAATAATGTTCTCTACCTCGCCCTGCTCCCTCCGTGTTCTAATATTCTCTCTCTCTCTCTCTCTCTCTCTCTCTCTCTCTCTCTCTCTCTCTCTCTCTCTCTCTCTCTCTCTCTCTCTCTCTCTCTCTCTCTCTCTCTCTCTCTCTGTGTGTACGTTCTGGCTCTGAGCTCATTATACAAGCTCTTTGAAGTGACCTGCCTACGGAGGAGTTGTCAAAACTTTGCCTCAATTACAGTAACCAACGCTGCTTAGCGTTGGTGTAGCCAGAGTGCTGTTAGGTTATTCCGCCGAGGATGCTGGGAGATATTAGATGTTACCATAATGACAGCACGTAGATGGACTCATCCATATTTAGGAGATGGTGTTGGGCTTATTTGGGGAATGTTTTTATGGGACGGGCAGTTATCACACCCATAACAATGACCCTCTCTGGAGCTCCAGTGTGGCTCTTTTCACGGATGTACCATTTTGTGTTGGGTTTTTTTAGGTTTTTGTCATCCCACAAGGAAAGAGGAGAAGATAACTTTCTGTTCGTTACTCATGTTTGTAGATCTAACTCTGGCTTTTTAAATTTTTTAATACTGGTGCCGATATGATACCTGAATTTTGTAACACAGGCTTTCTATTATAAATGTGTCTTCTCTAAGGTGACAATACCCCGATGACATCACTATAACATCATCAGGGAGTTGTTTTCTCAGACTTTAGAAAACTCCCCCAGAGCCTCAGAAGACATTATAGAATTATAGATTAGTCATTTCACTGCCCATTCCCAAGCTTGAGCTGTCGACTCCAATGAGAAGGCAGTTTGCAGTTAACACACACCCCGTAATGCCACAACAGTACGACTTTTTCTTCTTGGGCCACAGCACGAACACTGCCACGCTCGCCCACCTTCGTCCTTCACTCTCATCTCCTCCATGCTGCTTAGCGGCAGGTGGGCGGGGCGGGTGGGGTAGGTGTCCGTCTGTGTCATTCAGATTACTGTAGGAGGCTTTAATTCGGTGTGTTGATGTTCCAGCACAGCAAAGCTCATTTCCAAACTCCTCTTTTGTCTCTGCTTATTAACCCTGTGGTGCAAAATCCCCCCACACCCCTCTCAGTTCTCGGCTCTACAGCCAATTCTTTCTTTTCTCTCTTTCTTTCTTTCGGCCCGGCCCTTCCCTCTTTTGTTTTTCATTATGAATACCCCGGCAACCACCAACCACAGGTTTGGCAAAAATATATAAAGAGGACAGGAGACGAGCCAAGGATGACAGTGTGTGTGTGTGTGTGTGTGTGTGTCCTGCTGTTTGATCAGTGCTGGCGGACTCTCACCAGATTAATGTGCATCCAGTTATCCTGTTTTCCCTTCTGCTTTCACCCCTTTCTCTTTCTCCTCTTTTTCCTCTCTGCATCTGTGTTTATCTGCAGCCCCATTTCTGTTTTTTTGTTCATCTGTGCTCTTATCATTCTAGTCAAGTTCACAAATCTTTGGAGAAAAATTTTTACGAGGTGTGACTGATTGTCAATAAAGGTCTTCCATTAACACTGGTGTTAAATAGTATTACACCAGATGCATAACCCCCTTTTTTAATGGATCATTAGCATAACGACCTTGATAGCAGGCAAGTCAAAACAGAAACCAAAACTCTACAGGGGATTTCCTCATGTTATACCAATGACTTTTCATGGCCAGTTGAAACATGCTGTATTTTTGTCTCTCTTGCTTAATACATTTGCGCTTCCAGTGTCAGTGATGTTATATCTGGCTTCTGTGTGTGTTACAGTCTCCCACTAAAGCTGTGTACAACGCCAGACACTGGACGTTGGAGAGTGAAGAGGAGCCCCCTCCGTCTGTCTTCTCACGATCACAGACAGCTCCTGTAAGTGCACACAAGATGGCTACAAAATTACATATCCTTTTCTCCATCAAACAATTGAATCATAAACCACTTACAGCTTCAAATCCATCATGATCAAAATTATTTAGTACAGTTTTCAGTACTCGGTATGATGGACAGTTTTAGTCAGTACCAAAAAAGTATTTGGGTTCCATATGCAGCCCTATTTATATCATAAAATGCATTCATTTTATGGGTTAAAAAAAAAACCATTTCACATTAACTCTCCTCCGTCTTACCAGATGCCAGTCTCAGCTGGAGGATCCAGTAAGGAGCCGTCCGATGCTCAGAAGGACGATGGTGTTTTTAAGGCTCCCCCCCCTCCTCCCAAGGTCACCAAGTGTGTCACCCTCCCCACAGATCTCTACCAGGACACCGTCACCGCACTCAAATGCCGCAAAGAGCACAAGGAGGTACATGGACATTTTTGTACTTAAACTAAACTGTATGAATATATGCCTTGTCAAAATGTCAGTTTTTCATCTGCTGCCGTGAAGTAAACTCTTGAAGAGGCATTTGGCACTCGCCCATCCTTTGATGTGCAAGGGACTTTACTTTACCCCCCCCCCCCCCCATGTTTTCCAGCTGTATACAGTCGTCCAGCATGTGAAGCACTTCAATGACGTGGTGGAGTTTGGAGAGAACCAGGAGTTTACTGATGACTTTGAGTATCTGGCTACTGGTCTGAAGACTGGACAACCGCTCAATACACGCTGCCTTAGGTAAGAACCCACTGGCCTCCCCATGCACTGCTGCTGTGGTCAACTTCTGGCTGGTCACACTTGTTTTACTTTTATACATTAACTTACTTAAACTCCTAATTAAATAACATAAATATGTGTGTGTTGTTTCTCCAGTGTGATCAGCCTGGCTACGCGCTGTGCCATGCCCAGCTTCAGGATGCACCTCAGGGCTAGAGGGAAGGTGGCTCAGGTCTTCAAAACACTCAATGACGCCCCACAACACCCGGTAAGGATCAGTACAGATGTCTGTCTGTCTGTCTGTCTGTCTGTCTGTCTGTCTGTCTGTCTGTCTGTCTAAGACTGCTGTCATTTAGCTAATCCTACTTTACTGAACATTGTTCCAGTTATTGTGTATTTCTTTAAGCTGTAAAGAGGCTTCTATCCTTATATGTTACAAAGCTGTAGAAATTCAGTATTATGTGTATAATGACATAGCCATAAGACATTTCTGAAATGATGTCAAAGTGAAGTCATTAGATAAATCTCAGAACTGAATTTGGTTTGACAAAAGTGGATTTATTTAACTAGACTTTAATACATTTATTCTCACACTCATCTCTGCAGAATCTGGCTCTGTGTACAGCGTCTCTGATGTACATCCTCAGTAGAGATCGGTTGAACATGGATCTGGACCGGTCATGTCTAGACCTGATGATCCGGCTGCTGGAGCTGGACCAGGACCAGGGGGTTGGGGGCGGGGCCGGGACAGACTCCACCGCTCAGTTCAGTGCCAGGGAAATCGCAAAGATGAAGGAGAAGATCAGGAAGCTCTGCGACACCGTGCACAACAAGCACCTGGACCTACAGAACATAACGGTACTTTTATTAAAAACTGCTGGTTTTTAGTTTTATGTGAATATTCATCACACTGGATCATTTTAATTCCGTGTACTCAGTGTTTCCTGCAGAACTGTCGGGGTGGAAAAGCCTTGAAACAGCGTTTAGACCGTTACACCTCTCCACTGAAACCTCTGACTAATGATATTCTTTTAGCAGCTCTTCAGTCAGGGTGACTCACAGCCACCCACATGTGTCAAGATATTTCTAGCAGCTCCACTGGAGCAGAAGATCTTTGTGATCTAAAACATCCACAGTAAATATCAGGTTTTTGGTGTCAGTCTCTTACAATCAAAGTCGGAAGGTGTGTTTAATAGAGCTGCCATTTTACACCAGGGTTCAACATTCACGCAGTTTGAAATCAAACTTCTACAACCACAGGAAACAGCCCAGAATGCACTGCAGCGGTATTATCACAAGATAACTGGAATGTGTTGAACATCACAGACTGAGATGTGTAACCTCTTTAATAGTGTGAACTGATAGATTAAAGCTGACTCCTTTTGTCCCTCCTCTCTCCCTGTAGACGGGTCATTTAGCCATGGAGACGTTACTGTCTCTGACTTCAAAGCGAGCGGGAGACTGGTTCAAAGAGGAACTACGGCTACTGGGAGGACTGGACCACATAGTAGATAAAGGTTAAAGATATTATAAAGAATTTGTACAGACTCAAAGTAACAGAAAACAGTGACGATGTTGCATCTGGTTTCTGATTCTATCTCCCTGTTTTTATTTCTCCCCCCACAGTGAAGGAGTGTGTTAATAACTTAAACCAGGAGGACGATAAGGAGAAGCTGGTATCGTCTCTGTGGGGAGCTGAGAGGTGTTTACGGGTGTTGGAGAGTGTAAGTGAGAAACAGACTAGGGAGGTTTAGGAAAAAACAAACAAGACAAACTCCTCTAACTTTGCACCCAAATCTCCTGCAACAAGCAACACGATAATAAAAACTCAACATGCTGGAGACAGTCTTCTTAAGACCTGGTGAAACTTTACAGCAGCGAGAGAGAAGTTCAAATATGGTGTCACTTACTTCCCAAATTGAAATTTAAATGTGTATTTCTTGTTGATAATCTAAGGTTTCAAAACGTACCTGATTAGCATTCATAAGTAAAATGCCAGAAATGAGTGCAGCCATCCTAGAAGTCATTAGTGGGACAAAAACTGCCTTGTGGGAAAAAAAGTAATGGTCTTTGTTTTTGTACTTACAGGTGACAGTCCACAACCCAGAGAACCAGAGCTACCTGATCGCCTACAAGGACTCCTCACTGATCATCTCCTCTGCAAAGTGAGCAAACACACACACACACACACACACACACACACGCGCAGGCTCGACCTCTGACCCCAGATGTGTCACTCTTCAAGAGAGGGAGAGAATTTTAGTGCCCCATGATGGTCAAAAGGTCTTTTTAAGAACCTTCTTGAGGACATACTGAATACTTTCAATTGTTTATCATGAAAACTTTCAAATATAAAGATGCTGAAAAAATACTAATTTCTGCCTTCAGAAACCCAGATTGACTCAGCTGTACTGTATAGACTGTGTGTCTACATGAATCGCGTGTGTGTGTACCAGTCTGACTCAGTATGCATGATGGTTATTATGCGTATCATTATCAGGGTTTTGTTGTTCAATTTCCTGGTGGTGACAGCCTGTCAGTCACAGCACTGACCTTTGCCCTCTGACCTCGGCCCCCACCATTGGCAGAGCGTCAGCAGAGAGAGTGTAGTCCACTGTGGAAATGACCTGACCCTGCTCTCTTTTGTTTTGCATCTTTGCCCTCAAGTGTTTCAGGCACATATTGGTGTTTTAGTTTTATCCAGAGATGATGCATCTGATGATTTGTCCACACATAGTTATATATATAATTTTTTATTTATTTATTAATTTTTTTTTTTTTTAGAAATACTCATTAATTCTTGACCTTGGACTCTTTGGTTGGCTGTGCACCAGAGCTTATTATTCAACTGTAAAATGTCCCACTCAGTACATATCTTAGTCACAATTCTGTAATAAGCTAATTTTGTTACAACATGTGTTGTATATGTTGAAAAACAAAACATCTCAAATGTCAGTATCGGCCTCAAAAATACAGTATCAGTGGAAGGACGTAGTGCTGAATGACTTTACCTTCTCACTCCTCCTCCTTCACCCTCTGCGTGACCGGACCTTTGCCCCCTACAGAAGGTCTGCAGTGAGGGTGGGGGGGTGGGGTGAAGATGAGGATGAAGGCTAAATGGGTCAACAAAGAGCTGCTGTTTCAGTGGGTGACACAGGCCTCAGTCTGAGCATTCAGCTGTCCTCTCTGGTAACTCGATTAACCCCCAAACCACAGGGTGAGCGAGCGAGCACTGCCACCTAAACTACGCACACACACGTAATCTTGGCTTGAATTGACTCCAGGTCTTCTTCCTCTATCATTTACGCTTCATTGTTTCCTCCTTTTTCTCTTGTTTTTCTTCTCCTCCTCTTTCATCCGGCTTCACTTTCCTCTTTGGCTTTCTCTCTTCCGTTTTCTCCTCTTTGTTACCATACACTCGTCCCTTATTGTTTCAACCCAAACTCACCCCTATGCCTCTCTGAGTGTTTCAGCTGTCTGCAGGACTAATTCAATAATCCCCCGAACCACCCTCATAGATAATTGCGGTTTATTGCAATTCGGGCCTTATTTTCATAGTTACATCCATTATTCCTATGTTAGCTGCACATTGAATTTAGCCCATGAACTTGAAGATGAAGAATAGAAAGAAAAAAATATTGTTGCTTCATTGACTGTCCATAAAAAGCAAATTATACCCCAAATTTTAACCTATTTTTTTCTCTGCAGTTTTCTTATCTGTTCTCCCTTAACTCTCCCATCCTGTCTTACTGTCACCCTCCATAGGCCACATTTCATTTTGTATCGACACCCCTCTTTTCTCTTTCCCTTTTTTCTTCCTTTTATTTCCTTCCTTTCTTTCTGTCCTGGTGACTCTGGGTTCTGCTCTCTGTTCAGTCACTGCTGTCATTAGATTTAATCTAGTTATTTGCATCAGGCGGCTGACCTGCTTCACCCCTTCTGCTGCTGCAGCCTGCGTGTGTGTGTGCGGACACATCTTCCCCTGAATGCTGCTCTGTTTTATGATGGAGTAGAAAAGGAAAGAGGAGAGTCAGGTTGAGATAGATCCAGATGACATCTGGATGTGAATTCAGTTTGTTTGTGTTGGTGATGAACGAGTGACTATAAAAGTCTTTTTACTTCTCTTCTGATGAGACCAAGTAGGTGAATCCACAAAAAGCTATAATGAATAAAAACAAATTTTTAAAAAAGCAACTCCTGCACACTGTCTGGCTTAGTGCTGCTATATTTATTTACAACATTTTGGTCTATGTTAACTGTATATACCTCATATACCTGAGCTGTATGTGTATGATGATGGTTATATCAGGTAGACCAATGTAAATAAATATAGCAGGAAGCAGCAGAGTGACCTCCAACGCACCTGTCACCTTTCAGGTGTGCAGAGATTTTTTTTTCCAGTTATTTGAGGTTATTCAATTAATCAGATCATTGTCTTGTCTTGCAGTTGGCTCTTAATTGGGAGAGGGCGCCTCACATAAAGACTGTTTTTGTTGTAAACAGAAATAAAGTTCTCATGTGCATGTCTTTGATCCGAACACTGGAAACATGTTAGTTTTTAATACAGAATGTTGTTTTAATCGTTCTCCTCTCCTCTCGTCCTCTCTCTCAGGGCTTTGAGGAGGTGTGAGGAGATGATCCAGCGTTACAGCCGGGAGCTGAACTCAGACACAGCCGTGGTGGGGAAAGCAGTGGAGGACTGTATGAGGGCCATTATAGGAGTCCTGCTGAACCTGACACATGACAACGGTTAGTGCACACACTTAACTGCTGCTGATTGTTGGCACATAAAGAAGTTCACTGGAGTTTTACTGGAAACTGAAATGTTGATTAGTTTGAGTGGATTGTTGAATTCTTGCAAACAGCTGACCTGTGCTTGATTGCAGTATGTACTCATGTGTGTTAACCTGTGTGTGTGCAGAGTGGGGCAGTACGAAGACGGGAGAACAGGAGGATTTAATAGTGACGGCTCTGAACTGTGTTCTCAAAGTCCCTCAGTATCTTCCACAAGAGCAGAGGTTCGACATCCGAGTGTTGGTGAGTATCACACACTCGCATGCACTCACAGCCACGTTCTTTTAGAGTGTTTATTCCAAAAATGGAAAACTTGTGTGTGTGGTGTTCAGGGTCTGGGCCTGCTGATCAACCTGGTGGAGTACAGTGCCAGGAACAAGTACTGTCTGATGGAGATGGAGATGGAGATGGAGGGAGGTCAGGGTCCCTGCAACTCCACCGTCTTGCTGAACCCTCAGCACCAGGACCTCACCAACACCGGCCCACTGAGCGCCATCGCTGCACTTGTACAGGTATGTGGCAGCTTAGCATCAGTCCAGGCTAAAGCTGCAACTATCGATTAATCTGTCGATTCTTTTTTGGATGAATCAATTAATTGTTCCGTCTATAATATGTGGAAAATAGCCCATCACAGCTTCCCAGAGCGTGAGAGTGGTTAAAGTCATGTCTTCAGTTTTTTGTCAGACTAACAGTCCAGAATGCAAAGATCTTCGATTATGATGCAATACAGACAAAAGCAGCAAACCTCACATTTGAAAAGCTAGAAACAGGGATTGTTTGGCATTTGTGCTTGATGAATAACTTAAACGATTAAGCAATTATCAAGATAGTTTTCTAGTGTTATCTAGTTGCAGGTAGTTTTGCTTTTATTTGTCAGATTTTGAGATAACTGAGATTTCTGCCTCCACCCCAGAATAATGGAGGTAAATGGAGTTCAATTTGTAGTGCTCACAGCACTGAAACGTTTCCTACAGTTTCTGTCTTTCCTGTGAACACAGTTTAGTGGAGCACAAGCAGCCTCGGAGTAATTTATGCAGCAGGTGCTGTATGAGAAATATTTCAGCTGATCACATTTACATTTTAGACTGTAAATTAATAGTCGTATTATTCGTCTCATCTGTGTTTTGTTCTCTACTGCTGTGGCAGCTCAGTTTCCCATGAACACCATTAAAGCTTCATCTAAATCGAATCATCACATATAATCAGATTTGGCTGATGTGCTTATCCAGACTGACTTCCAGCGAGGTCAACGGTAGAATTAGCAACAGCAGCCTGATGACATACAGAGAGTAACAACAACTAAGAAACAAGAGAGGAGAGCTGGAGATGATTTATTCCAAAAGTAAAATAGTCAAAGTAAACAAAAAGAATGGATACAAGAAACTGGGTGTATTGAAAGATATCATGCTTATCCTGACTTCTGGCTTCAAGAAGGGACTTTCATTCACATTTAAAAACGCATTAGACCACAAATATTTTTTAGATGACGGTTGAATTTAAGATTAAGGCAACATAATCAACACAGTTCCTTAAGACTGCTTTGAAAAACACAGCTGCTTTAAAGATTTCACCGAGTGGAGCTGTTTTCATCAAACAGGAGTTGTAAAGGTACGGTTAGGTGTAGAAACGGTCAAAGTAGAATAAAAGTACAAATTGACAAAAGAAATACATACCCAGCTATTAACAGCAAAGAGGGTTTTATCAGACTCATTTGTCAGTCATTCCTAAAGTTGTAGTTTTTTTTTAATTTAAAGCTTATGTAGGATTTTAAAATTTCTGACTTTGGCGCACCCCAGTGGCAGTATCATAAAATATACTGAGGCAGACATTTTTAACTGGGGGCTTCTGAGACTGAAGGTTTCACTTGGATTGTCCCAAAACAAAAACTCTGGTGATCAGAACAATGTCACTACAAAATAATTCTTCACTTAAGGGCTTTGAACATGCTAACCTGCTACGCTGACGTTGCTAACCGTGGGGGTTTTAGTGAACTGTTTTCCCGTTCGTCCTCCTCAGCTGTTCCTCCAGCGGGAGCGGGCCGCAATCTTGGCTGAGGCGCAGACAGATGACCTCATCAAGGAGGCGCCGAAACCTGCGTTGGACAAGAGCGGGGAGTGGCAGGAGACCGGCGGGGAGATCCAGTGGGTCGCCAACGACAACAACAACGACTCCGACAGACAGGATGACAGCAAGAAGAAGGAGAAGGATGAGGAGGACGAGGAGCTGGACCTCAACAAAGGTTCAAGCGCGTTGTTTGTTTAGATGGTACCAGCTGAAGTGTGTCAATTTGAGAAAAACAACATAATAATTGAACATGTTTCTTTATCTTCCTCCTCTCAGCTCTGCAGCATGCAGGGAAGCACATGGAGGACAGCATCGTGGCCTCTTACACAGCACTGCTGCTGGGCTGCCTGTGTCAGGGGAGCTCGGTGAGTGAGACTCTCAGTACTGCTGTTTGACCAGTTGTCGACTTTCAATTTTTTATGTCACTTAAAGCAAATGAACTTTAAGTGAAAAATATAAGGGCTGCTGGTGCTGAATGGCAGCCGTAAGAGCACTGATGCTCTGTCCAAAGTCCAAAACCAAATCTGGTCAGCTTCAACAAGCAGGTGCATTGGTTTCCCATCATTATTACTTCACACCTGAAAGAACTCAAATCATTCAATCAAATATTTGGACTCGCAACCTTTTGAGGATTTGTACCCCTTTTTAATATGAACTTAGGTCAAATTAACAACAGAATAAAACCACTGTGGTCTGTTGTGTAATGATGCATCATTATTTTGGTGTTATGTGAAAGGTTCCACTGGTTGTTCGATATTATCATCAGCTTCATCAAACCATCCAGTGAGTCTTTATGTTGTGTGTATCATGTTTTCTGACTCTCTCTCTGTGTCTCTCCACCAGTTGAATGTGACTACTGTGAGGGAGAACCTGCCTAAAGGAGATTTCTCCATCATGACAGAAATGCTGAAAAAGTTCCTCAACTTCATGAACCTCACTGTGAGTCGCAGCTGTTTATAATACTTCAGAACACATCATCACCACATGATAACCGAAGTCTCAGATTCAAAGTAGGAATATCTTATTAATCTTGAAGAAAAACAAATCATACATCTACTTATGAACACAAGGATGATGCAGTCAATTACTGTTAAGGATATATGAAGTAAATAGTCAATGTCAATGCTTCAAGTGAAAACTACTAAGTAAATAATCTAATGATGCACAGCACATGGCCTGTAGTTTAATGCAGTGATAGTGATGACAAATGTAAACATGTATTTCAGGAAATATCAGGCCTTACAAATATGAGCCCAACAAATTATCAAAATACCAAACAAGATAGAAATCTTTCACATTGACCTGTGCACCTGTCCACCAGGTGTGCTCTAGTTAACACTTAGTGTGCAGTTGATTAGCAGGTTACTTTATTAATGACATTATCAGTGAATTCATTATGATAGATTATTAGCATGACGTATGAATGAATTAATGTGATGGAGTGGATGAATTTGTGAAATGATCAGTTAATCATTATTGTTGAACAATGAGATGATCAGTGAATATTATGTGTGTGCGTGTGTGTGGTAACTGACCTCTACTCTCTCTCTGCAGTGTGACGTCGGCACCACAGGACAGAAGTCCATCTCCCGGATCATTGACTATCTGGAGCACTGCTAGAGAGATGCCTGTCTCTCTCTCACACACACACACACACCCCACAACCATCTCCTTCTTCTTCTTCATCATCACCACCATCATCACCTCAGATTAAGTTCACTGCTGGAAACAGGCGTGTTTCTTTCTTCTAATACACACACAACAAACACACATCTTCATCCTCATCTTCCTCTCCGTGTTGTGACCAGACGTCCTCCTCATCCTCCAGTTAAAGGAACGTTCCACTGTTTTTTTTTTATGTTTTCAGCAGTGGAAACATAAGTGAATGAAATGGGAGTTTATTTTTTCCCCTAAACTGACTTCAGATGAATTTACCTTTTATTATAAGTTAATGAGGTATGGCACCCCCCACCCCAGCTGTGATCCGATTTTATTTTACTTTTATTAAAGGTACAATCCATTCCAGTATTTTTTTTCCCACCCTTCCTCTATTTATAAAACTTGCTCGGAACAATTTTTTTTTTTTTTTTGCTTTTGATCCGTTTCCTTTCAAAAGTTTCCTCACAGTTCAGCTCTTCTCTCACCTGCTCACCCGCGCTCTCGTGAAAACGCAGCGCCTTTGTATCGATCGGTGACAGATTGGAGTGGAGCTGCCATTTTCTCCAGCCTGTCATCAAAGCCTTGCACCCCTCAGCTCTGCCTCTGGAGCTGATGATCGCCAAAACAAGTCAAGTGGTTAAAAAAAAATAATTGCTTTACACGCTGTGTTCTTCTTCTTCTTTTTGCTGCTTTGACCTCTCAGCTCTGTCGGAAGGAGGCAGTTTGAAGCAGAGAAATCAAAAGTATTGATCGTTTCTGACTGAAGAGCACAAAAATTAACCAGAGTTCAGACCCCAGATTGCAGGCTTTTGTGAAGTTAAGGTGGTATTTTAAGGTGGGACTGCCCGTAAATGTTTGCATGAGGTCTGTTTTTTTAGGTATTTTTCATCTGCAGGCATTTTCTTTCTTTGGAAGTAAGAGCTTTTCTTCCCTCTTCAACCTCTGTAGCAAACTGGCTGCTTTTAAATCGGTTGTTCTTCTTATCAAAACTGGTGCTTCTCCCAGCATGCCAAGCCCACTCTTAGTCAGTCAGCACCCACCAACACACCTGAGAGTACAGAGAACTGAATGACTCTCAAGGTTGTTAAAACTCTCTGGAAACTTTTTCCTTTCAAAAAATCGATCCCCCTCTCTCTCGACATCAAAGCTTTGTGTCTCGGCGGGACCCCAGCCCTCCGGACCAGAACCTGTCCTCCTTCAGGTCCTTTCAATTACCGCCCACGTGTGTTCTCGCCGCTCAGAGAAAAGCCCTCAATTACAGCACAAAGGCAGCCGAGGCGCCCCGGTCTGAGAGGTGAAGACGAGCTGCTTTTCTTTGGTTTGAACCGAACCACCAGCGGAGAGGCTTTCAAAGATCAAGTTGATACTTTTTTTTCTTCCTGTTTGGTTGTTTTTAGACGGAGAGACTTCAGCTGTAGCTGTCGAATCCCAAAGTTCAGTTTGTAGTTCAACTTTATGGAAAACTCCTCCTCTGATCCTTTTGTCACCGTCAGATCTAATCTGAGTTTTCTGTGAAGTGCTGTATTTTAACATTTCCTTAAGCCTGTGTTATCGTTCCCAGAATACATTTCAGCAACATCAATCATCCATCATCAGGGTTGTTTTCAGACTTTTTCCAAAGACCTCCAGAGACGCAGAAGACATAACTGTTTTCTTTCTGAACTTCATGTGTAAAATTGGTGGAGTTCCCCTTATAACTCATTTATAAAGCATTGATAAATGATTTATTAGTCATTAATAAAGCCAGTAGTTACAACGGAATAACCCCTTTGTAAAGGCTGCCTTATTAAAAAGTGATACCAACTTTTTTTTTTTGTTCCGTCTTGTTCACCGTGTTGAAGACGAGCTGGTGGGCTGAGACGCAGAGGAAGGATGTAAAAGATGACGAATATGAGAAATGTGGATTAGTACTTGAAAATGTTAAAAAAAAATTTAAACAAGAAAAACTTTCAAAATAATCCGTGGCACTTCTCCAAAGTGTACAAACAAATGTATGTGTCTCTGTGTTCCCCCAGAAAGCCTGAAATTATGTAGTTTGTATTTTCGTAAATAATTCTGGGTGAACAGAGATGTCACTTGGTTTGATTTGGAAAATTAAGATGTAATTGTGGGTTTCTTTTTTTTTTTCATCCGTTGTAAAAGTTCAAAACACGTGTCATCAGACATGTTCATCCCATTAATTGTTTGTTCCTCTGTAACATTACACACCCCCCCCCCCCCCCACACACACACACACACAGTTTAACCCTCACACTCCTTTTTTTTTTTTTAAAGAGCTTTATTCACAGACGTCTGGAAGAATTAACTGAAGAGCTTTTTGTACATAGTTCTTGTACATAGATTGATTTCCTCATGTAGGAGGAGAGGCTGAAGGGTAATGGGTGGGATTGGGGGTGGGGTGGGGGGGTTAAATTTAAATTTAGGCCGGTAGACTCTACTTTTCTGAATCTGACTCTATTTTTCATTTTCTAAAGCCTTTTCTCCCAGTCGTTGTTTTGGACAGATGGACAGAGAGCTTCTTAACAAGCCAACTGCAGGAAAACTTGATCTTTGTACCAATTTGCAGACTGATGTCTTTGGTTACCTGTACATAATTTTAAAATAATAAAAATTGCTACTTTCAGTACTTCCTGCTCTGTCTTTCTTTTCTCTCTGTGTTCCTGTAATTGATGATCATTTCTCAAAGAATCATCGGGCCGGAGATGAAACCTTTTTAAAAGGTGAATTTTGGTGTGAAACAGTTTTTCTCTTTCATCTGCAAACCTTTTTCAGATTATTGGAAAACATGTCTGCTGACAAAAACTCAGCTACAACCTGCTTTGTCATGAGGGAAAAAAGATGTTGCATAATAAAATATCAGAAATTCATTCTTTGTGCTGTTGGCAAGTAAAATATATTTTAACTCAAGGAATACATAGTTTTAGACACCAGGACCTCTCAATCATCTAAAATACATCATTCTTTTAAATCGAAGATAATGAAAAATTGCATCATAGACTGAGAAACCCTGGAGCTTAATGTCTTCTTACTGCAGGACAACAGGGACCAAATAATTAGTCTTGTAGGAAAATAGAAAAAAGTCTCATTTTTAAATGTCACTTGGTCCCGCTCGTTCTCTCCCACATGTCCTCATCATAACTCCTCTGCTCTTCCTCTGTGCGCACCGGGCCTCCCCTGCTCTTCCCGGTGTGAAAGTCCCTGACTGGCCCCGATGGCTCCCCTGCCAGAAGTGTGGTCCCCTGTGAGGGCGGAGCGGCCACCGGAGGATGCGGTGCGCGGGTCGATACCGAGGGTCCGCAGGCGCCCTCCTGGAGCAGCTCGCTGAGGGTGGCGATGTAAATCTGCGCCATCTGGAGCGTCTCAGATTTGGAGAGCTTCTTGTCGCTCTCCAGGTTGGGGATGACGCTCCGGAGCCGGTCGAAGGCGACGTTGAGCCCCAGCATCCTCCTCCTCTCCCGGGCGTTGGCAGCAAGGCGTCGCCGTCTCTGCGCCCGCTCCAGAGCGCACTTGTCCGGCTGGAGGTAGTGCAGCGCGCCGCCGGGGGGTCCCAGCCGGAGCTCCACGATGGCGCATGGAGGGTCTCGGTGGTCGCAGCCTCGTCTGGTGCGCTCTGCCCCCGGCCGCTCATGCGCGCGGCTCCGCTGCAGCAGAGCGTGGATGTCTGCGTGGAGAGCCACCGGGGCCGCGGGGCCGACTCCTCCCTCCGGGTCCACAGAGATGAAAGGCGCAAAGAGGCTTTTACTCGGCGGCATCCCTCTTCTTCTTCTTCCTCGGAACAAACTTGTACCAAAGACCAAACACGGTCAGTTCACTGAGAACTTCCACAAAGTAACACACGTTCAACTTTCTTCACTTTAATGGGTGAATTTATAGAGATGAGGGCCGCGCAGTGCGTACTGCGGGGGCGTGGAGAGGGTCGTGTGCTGCCTAATGAACAGAGCCAAAGTCCGCTGCAGGAGGTCTATTAACCAAGTTCATCAAAAGAGGATTAGAAGCGTCTCAGTGCGCCGCTGTGGGCCGATACATGGAGGCGGCCAAGCAGAAGAGCAGCACGGCCAAGGAGGGGAGGAAGGAGGAGAGAGGTGGTGTGATGGTAAATTATAACCACCCAGTTTTAGAAAGACAGTATGACTCGAAATCAAACCTTTCCTCAATAATAAAAGGTTCATTTGAGTCTTACTCAGGGAGCTGTAGACTTTAAGTTGTTTTGGATGTTTAAAAGTATTAAGAACTACAAAGTGTAACAAAAAGCACAAAAAACTAATATTAGACGTCACTGCATATTAATGTGCTAAATGACACAGAGATAAAAGCCACTCCAAAAAAGTACCAAACTTTCTGTACCAATTAAAATTATCACTGAAATATTCAGCTGAAAGGAACAAAGTGTGTTAAACCGGCTTCAGCTCTACAAACCACACAGGAACGTGTGAAGCTGTGGCTACAAGTCATTTATGAAATTACATGATTTTGCAACAAAGTCCATTAATGAGTTTTAAAAAGTTCACCCAATAGAAAGGTTATTTGAGACTTGTGTGTGGTACTCAGCAGTGATTTAATTTAATTTAACTGTAAGGTATTTTTATGGTAATGTCCCTGTTAAAATGATTTTAATTTGGGAACTAGAGGTGCAGAGGTGGTCCTGAATTTTGAATTGGCTTTATGTACTCCAGATTTTGTTTTCTTTTTATCTCATGGTTGTACTGTGGTATAACCTGATTTTAATTTAAAATATATAGAATTCTAAATACATTTTGAACCTATATTTGTTTTTATTTAACTTTTTTATTTCCTTAGCTTCCTTAATTCCTCCAGGGCCGTATAGCTACAATTGAGGAAAATTAAGTTACGTCCTCAGCATTGTTTTTATTTTATTAACTTTTTATCCTTTTTAATATATAAGGTTTTTTTTTATCAGACTGGAGGAAGTTTACATTTTACAATTAAAAACGTACACATGGTGATTATTTTATGAGCTGATTCCAGTAGTTTTAGACTCAATCTGTTTAAATTTTACCACAAATGACAATTTTAGGCCACAAAATAATAAATTAAGGCTTCATCATTTCTTTATACCTCAGAATTCAGTTATTCATTATTTAGTTAATGGTTCCGGCATTTTGGGGGGGACTTGGGATGATTTTAGTATTTCTAAAATCCTTGCTACCATCCTGCTGTTCTTATACTTTCATTGGTCTCTTGTTCACAGACCTGCTGTGTTGGATCTCAGAGTTTGTTTCTAATCTAAAGCACATGTAGAAAGTCACATTTTAAGCCCATAGTAGATGTGTCTTTAGCGATATTTCCTCTGTGTCCTCTACAGGTTGTAGTGTTGTTGTGATATGTGTCTCGTATATTAAAGCTCATCAGCTCGTCACTGTGATTCTTCTTAAGGTTAATTAAAAGCGTTGCGGCTCCCTGAGGGAAAAGCCTGATGATGACTGGCAGTAACTGGCAGCCTCGTATCCTCTGGACGGACTCTAATGGGATTTAGCAGCGTGTCCTGACCGCCGTGTGCCAGCACTCTGCCGGGCCGGGCCTTTACAAACGCCACAGCATGGCACTGAGCCGGCACAAAGATGGCTGCGTGACACACGGGAGCATAATAGACTCCTTATGGCCAGGAGGACCCTCGCTGTCTGAGGCTGCGGGTTCGTTTCTTTTTACTCTCCAGTCTGGAGCACGTGGGGAGGTTTGGCTTCACAGCTCAGATGACAGTTGTTGGCACTCTCCGCTTTATTAAACCCAATGAAATGGCTCATTGCAGCCAGCGGACGGACACGGGCCGCAGATCAAACCCTCACACCGCCATGACAGGCCCATATAGACGACACCTACACAACTGTGTAGTCTTCTGACCGTATCGGACCTTCTGTTCTTCTGAGGTTGAAAGTTTGACTGTTCAGGTTTTGTACAAACTCCATCAAGTGGCAGACCTTTTCATTTTTTAGAAGAACAGACAAGTGTTTTGTATCTTTTAGCCCATTTTACACAGATCATCACACTTTACATTACTGCTGACCGCAGAGCAAATCATCGTGTTTTAGATCTTTGATTCTTTTCTAGGCAGCCATTTATCTCCACTGAGTTCTGCACAATACAGAATTAAACTTACACTGACTTGAAACTTTTTGTTAGAGATCATGTCTGCTTTTATTTTTGTCAGTCGAGTTTGACAACTTGAGCACCCACAGTATTTATTACATTTTGGCTCAGTTTTTTGCTGGTTGAGTTTATGGTGAAATATTTTGGTTAAAAGATAAGGCTGGTATTTTTCTATATTTTTTCATTGTCAATAAGTCTCATAAAAAAAGGGCAAAGCAACAATGTGTTAGTCCATCTCTCAGTACTTTCTGACTTCTCTGCCCATTGGTTCCTACTGAAGACAAACATCTTTAAAAACACCTCACACATAAATAGTTAAATTTCTTTAAAAGTCTCAGTAATTTCCTAAAACAGCTGGTCACTGTCATTTTTAACAAACGTCACTCAAACAGGAGGAAATACTGCGTTTGTTGGGGACTATTTTCAGCGGCGGATTAATCCACATTTGGTGTTCTAGTGAGTATTTGGGGCAGCAGGAGGGCGTATGTGGGATTGAGTCCAAATAACTACAGTGTGCGTTTTTGGACAACAATGGAGCTGAAGATATATCAGGCTTTGATACACACACAATACCTGTTAGTTCACTGTTGGTTTTGGTCTTTTCATGGCATCTGTAATTGGCTCAGAAACAAACAAAATGCAGATTTCTGTTTGGGAAATAAAAATAAAATTGACTAGTTAGCAGTTTGGCTTCAGTTGTTAACACGCTCTGCTTTATTAAACCCAATGAAACGGCTCGTTGCAGCTGGCTGACACAGGCCGCAGATCAAACCCTTCAGTTTTTCTCCACTTTCATCCAGCGAGTCAGTGAGGCAACACAGTGACGAGTTCTCTACTCTCATCCATGGCCACACTAGCGGTTTTGCACGTTTCAGCCAATTTAATACAAATAGTGAATAATTGACATTCTTCCTGGTTGAATTCCAAATCATACAGACACTTTAGTTCAGCCTCTGGTTTCAGGTCCTTTCACTTTTCTATTCTAACTAAAATCTGCAGTAAGAACATAAAACTTTAAAAGTTAATTCTCAGTGTTGTTAATGTCAGGCAGGTTAGACATCAGTGTGAAATTTGATGTTTGTGATTCATTTCAGTGTCTTGCATCATGGACCACCAAGCTGATAAATGCTTAAAATGTTTTGTTTTTGTTCTGAGAAAATAAATCAGCTGTCTGCTTTAAAATCCAACAGCCAATATTTCATGTCTAATAACAAATAACTATTTCATAATGAAAGGTCCTTTTTAAAAAAGTTATCACTGCATAAAATCAATGATACAACTTGTTGATATAACTTCTCTTCCTCTTAATATTATCCAGGCTGCATTGAAATAAAACTTGAATTTAGATTTGGTTGACTAACTGTTGATCCTCACATTTTGATTGTTGCAGAGAAGAGGCTCATCCACGATGCAGCAGCCCTGCTGTTGGCCACACCTGAGCAAGTTAAGTTATGGTTCTCACTTCATTCCTATTTTGGTCACATGCTGTTCCTTTTACAGGAAGAGCGTTTGGCTGGATTTCCCTTCTGTAAGCGGTTAATTAATTATAGTTGGAAATTATGGGGCAACTTCATGGGGACTGATGTGGAGTTTTCTGACGTATAAAGTTTTTCTCTTTCTTTCTTTGCCCCCTACAGCAGGTTATACAGTCCTGGGTCGACAGGGAACCAGGGAACTGGTCTTTTTCAAACTTGACACAAATATGTAAAATTTGTCATAACATTTATTGAGTGACGTGCAGGTGTTAAAGCGACTGACTGACAACAGACGTCTGCTCAGAAAGGTCACCTTTCTTGTCCGATCTGCACCAGGAGTTCCATATGAATAGGGTCCGTAGGCTCAGGAGCTCCAGTGCTCAAGGTTCTTTCATCCCTAAGGCAACTGCTGCTACTATAGTCCACCTTTTATTGCTGCACTTTGTACATTTGAGTCATTGCACTTTGCAAACTTGATGTTTGCTATTACTTGTTGTTTAAAGTGTCTTTGTTGCTGCCGTATGTACAGTATGTTTCTTGTTACTTATTTTTTAGTTTTCTGTTGTTTATGCTGCGCCACAATTGCCCTCCAGGGACTATAAAGATTTAATTAATTGAATTGAATTGACTAAAGATGAGCAAAAACCTCACATCGCACTGGAACTGAACCTTCTGACCTCCTCTCACTTTCTGTCTGTCTGTCTCTCTAATGCCACGATCAGACTTTATGGTCTCTGTGTCAGATTAGGGGATCAGAGAGTTCTACACTCTTGTCAAGACTTGGTTGAGAGACATGGCAGACTACATGCTGGACCCTGATCAATCATAGGTTGCCATTTACAGAGGTGATCGGTAAGGTCTCATCATGTGCTTGGAATACAAACTAACAGGATAAAACCATTGTAGCCGGCAATGTGATGTTCTGCTTTGTTTTGTGCTGCTTGTGAAAAAACATTATGAGACATAAAGAAAAATTACTTCATGAATAAAAGCACCTATTCAGCAGTCTGAACAGCCAATCAGAGAGCTCTCTCACTGATTCGACATGTTGAATCAGCCACCTGGACACCTCGAAAAACTACAGGTGACACTCGTCCACACACGGCCCGGTGACGGCTGACTGTCGGCGTGGCATGTCAGGTCTCCAAAGTGACAGAAACGCTTTGATGTCGTGATGCAGCAGGAATGACACACACACACGCGCGCGCGCACAGAAAATACAGATCAATGGCCATACACTCAAACGGCCACACACAAGAATGAACACAAAAACACACACACAAAGCCCCCGACACACTCATTTGTCTCATTTCACACCAGTGATCCTTCCTTCCTCCCTCATTGTGTCTGTCCTTAGACACACACATACACTCTCTCACTCATTTGTTTCACTATACATCACAGGACCCTCCTGCTCTCTCTCCCGGCAGGTCCAATTACTAATCATTGATTAGGTCAGCTGTGTGTGTGTGTGTGTGTGTGTGTGTGTGTGTGTGTGTGTGTGTGTGTGTGTGTGTGTGTGTGTGCACATGGCCATGAGGAGTTTAATCAGATGTGTTGCTCCACTAATGAAAGCTCGGCCTCCTCTATTGGCCCCTCAGGACCTCCACCGTGTGTGTGTGTTATACTGAGTAAATGTGTGTTTGAGAGTTTTTTATTGATGGTATGTTCCTCATCTGCGCTGTGAGGCGTTCACTGTCTCTCCTGTACACGTACACATTTGTACTGTGTTTGTCACTGGTCTCAAAGTTTCTGACATTTGTGCTCTCTGTCCCAAAACATCAGTTTCTAAAAATGTCCCCCCTTTTAAAAAGTGTTCTCATTCTATAAAGATGTCCTCACTTTCCAAAAACGTCCCCACCTTCCAAAAATGTCCTCATTTTTTCATTTTGGAAAGTTGGGACATTATTATATTTGGGTACCACTTTCCAAAAATGTCCTCACTTTTCAAAAACATCCTCGTTCTCTAAAAATGGCTCGCAGGACAAAACCAAGAAGGGATAACCACGCCAAACTTGGCAATGACAAACTTACATTTAATAAAGTAAATTACAGTGAGGTGTGAAAGTCAGAATCAGTGATGTATGAATGCGTAAGATAATGAGAGGTGTGTGTTGTCAGTGTAAAACAAAAGAAGGCAACGCAAAAAAGCAGCAATCGGAGCTTGATGAAGGGTGAAGGGACCGACACACTGCTGTCTGGGCATAATCTGGGAACACTGGCCAGGTGTGCCCAGTCAGTCTAATGATACCTCAGCTCCACCCAGCCAAGGACCTGCAAGACACACACACACACACACACACACACACACACACACACACACACACACACACACACACACAAATACACACTCCAGCTACACTAAAACAGTGGAGAGAAGATTAATTTGCCAGCGGCCGTGATGGAAGAGTCTCATGGTGCTGTTATGATCCGGTGGGGCAGCTCAGAGGACAGACTAAAGTGCATTTACATCAGATTGTTACACTTTCACTTTAAAATCTTTAAGGAACAGTGCAAACTCTGTGGCGTTCTTCTGATAGTCACATCAGAAACCGGAGATGTAATTTATTAGTTTGAGCTCTTCTGGACCGAATCTGCTCACTGAGCTGCTCCACTGGATCATAACAGCACCACGAGACTCTTCCATCACGGCCGCTGGGAAATTAATCTTCTCTCCAGTGTTTTAGTGTAGCTGCAGTGTGTGTGTGTGTGTGTCTACAGTGAGATAGGCAGTGTATGTGTTATTGATGGTGGAGTAGAAAACAATGCTGACTGACTGAATCAATACAGTTTCTCAATAAATGGTCCTTTTTTCTTTCTTCCTTTCTTTGCTTCCTATTCCTTATCTTTTTTTTACATTGCCTATCTATCTATCGATCGATCGATCGATCGATCGATAGATAGATAGAAGAAACATCGATCGATTGCTCTGTGTCGTTGTGTGTGTGCGTGTGCCTGCCTCTGTTTCACTCCAGCAGGCTGATCACGTGTCAGTGCACAAACACACAGCGATCAATACCATTATTAAACAATGTCTGCCCGCAGGTGAAGAAACTGCAGGCTGTGTGTGTGTGTGTGTGTGTTTCCAGTGAGCTCCCTCTGCAAAATACGACAGTGTCTGTGGTTGAAAGCTCTGGAAAAAGCCTGTTAGTGGACTCTGGGTCAAGATTAAGACTGTCAAACCTTACTGATTCGGACACCTGCCAGCCAATCAGAAACAAGTATTTATTGTCCTAACATGTTCCAGTTCGCATCACATCTTTTCATGTGTTATATCATCATGTTGCATCATATCTCGCTCTGCTTCTCGTCCTCTCTGCCGTATCTGAGTTTCATACAGGGTTCTTTGGTTTCAGACCTCCTCCCTACTGCTCTGAACTCTGTGTCTCTCCTGGTTTTCTCAGCTGTCTGCGGCTTTGACAGACGATCCATTCGGGCATGTTTTTCTCACCGTGATAACTTGACCCTGCGACCTCTACCTGTTTCTGCCCGGCTGACGCGGCTCCTGTAACCCCACCAACTGACGATTAATTATGGATGCACGAGGGACGAGGAGGGAGATGAGATGTCAGGAACGTCAGGTCGGATTATGAATACTGCCTGGGAGGAGAGAGAGAGGCAGACAAGCCGGAGGATGTGGAGCTAAATTATAACTTACTACACTCACTTTTGTATTCATGTGTTTATTCAGGAGTTTCTACTTGTGAGCTGAGGTGCTGTGATAATGTGTTTACTGTGTCAGAGAGGGAAGGAGGATGGAGAGAGGAGAAAGACAGAGGTTGGAGGTACGACATCGAGCTAAATTTATGTGACATAAGTTCATCTGTTAGTCAAGTCCAAACTGTATTTGGGCATTTTACATTGCAAACATTATTGCCTTAAATAATAACAAATAGAAACGGAAAACTAAAGCTCATACCTCCACTGTACTTGAGTGGAATTTTAAAATCTGCATCTGGATCCAGACCTGCATTAAATGACCTAGTTATGGGATACATGTATCATATATATTTTTAAAACTGTGTTGATCCACATAAAACAAACATTTGTTACTTGTACTGTAAGCTAACTTTTCACCAGGTTTGATGCTTAGTTAGAAAAAGTTAATGCGTTTTGGAAAGTGAGGACATTTTCCGAGAATAAGGACACTTGTGGAAAATGAGGAGATTTTGGAGGAGATTTTTTGGAACATTCTGTCCAGTCCGCCCTGTGCCACTGGGTCCTTGTAACTATGATGATCTGATGGAGGGAGCTGTGGCTCTGAAACTGAAGACTGGAGAGTCTGGAGACAGAGAGAGAGAGGGGTGAGTCCTGAGGATTTAGTGCGAGAGACACAAACATGTTGAGAGGATTTGGAAAAGAAAAAGGAAGGAGTAGAAGAGAAGCAGATGATACTACTTTTGCTGTTTCATAATTCATAATAATTAACGTCCTTCATCTTCTCAAGATTTGACATCTAAGACTGGAAGGTCAGTTGCTGAATATCACTCACGAACTGTGACGTCTAGAAGACAATAAGAAAACAAAAAAAGGACTTTGAACAGTAAAAAGGTCACTCTTTCAAAGACAAATCTCAAACTGCAAGTGTCAACAGGTCCTTGAATGCACCAACAGAGTTTTCAGAATACTCCTTTATAGCAAATGTATTAGCTTGTGATGGTGACATGAAGTCTCTGTTTCGAGCTGATTTTTATTGAAATGAACTGTAGCCTCATCAATCTAAAAAACTGATGAGCTGATTTGGCAAATTTGGCAGTGATGTATTATACAAAGAATTTATGGTAAATAGGATAAAACATGCAGAAACCTCTTCACCCCACGGTTGTTATAAATGATGATACTGTGCTGCATTAAGTTACTGTTGATAATAGATCCCTGTGTGCGGTGCAGCAGCATCCGTCTTCTTTAATCTCAGAGTGTGTGTCTGCGTCCCGGTGGGTCCATACATGAAGACAGGATGCTACATTCAGGGTGCTGTTTCCACCTTCACAGGAAAAATAATATGGAGGTAACACGAGGAGTTTTGCAGTTTCTGTTACTTCGTTGTAGATTTTTAAAACGAAGTAACTGATTTTATCACATCAGAAGATTTTTACTGTTTTTCCTTCATTTGAGTTGTTTGTACAAAGTTACGTTAGCCTTTCAGCCGGGTGGAGCTTTTTGGTAACGACTTCCCATCATGTTTCTCTATGACCTGTTTCTCCCGGTTGCCTAGCAACAGTAGCTGAAACAGATTGCTGTTGGCAGACAGGTCCTGCAGAGAATCAACACTTTCACATTAAAATAAATTAAAAAACCCAAAACATTACAAATCATTAAGATTAAAAAAGAATGTTTTTAGGCTTCAGAATTATATTTTAAACTTTTAAAAAAGTGTAGTAAATGTGCTGCTGAAGAAAGCAAAGACATTTTAAACAGACTGAAGCATTTCAGGGTTTCACTTCAGCTGAAAAATTTCCAAAAATCTTTTAGATTCACGACAAAAAAATGTATTCTGATTACCAGGTGAGTGAGATAAAAGTGTCTAAATGTCCAATTTTGTTGTGTTTTAAAAGGCTGTTGTTGCTCTATATTTCTCTTAGGATCAGCAAACCCCATGAAAAGACCAAAACCTAGAATGTGTTAGTCCGTCTCTCAAAACTTTCTGACTTCCCCACCCTGTCTGTGCCCACTGGTTCCTGCTGAAGATGTAACTCTTTAAAAATGGCTCATAAATATATCGTTTCATTTTCTAAAAAAAAAGTGGGAGTTCAGATCAGTTGAACTAGAACTGATCTCAGAACACCTCATTCAGGTGGTACAGTTTTTTGGTCTACACCAGGGTTTGGAAAAAGTGTTCATATTGCCAAATTTTTAGGCAAACGAATCCCGGACTGAACTGTCAGAGAGCTGCTCCAGAGATCCTGGTGAGGTGCAGGCTCAGTGACTGTCCACTATCACAGCAAAGGAGAGACACACCAAAGTCTCCAATGTGGATTTAATAAACTGCAGTTACTGGTCAGTAGAGGGCGCTGTTTCCTCAGAGTTAATACATGACACACTTCTTAACCCCTTTTTAACTGCTCAGCTGAGTGCAGGTAGAAGTTCATGGTTAAGAAAAATATATTCTCTTTTCTTGTTTTTATAAGATGTGTATGTGTCCATATTAAATGCTCATGTCTCATGATGTACTTGTGTGTTTCTGTGTAACTCCACTGGTCTTGGTGAAGAACAAAAGTATTTTTTATATTTTATGTATTTCATATAAAATGCTTTAAGATGCCTTTACTGACCCTCGTGTTGTCGGTGTCAGAGCTGCAGTAGTGTTGTGTATTTCAAGTCTTCTAGTCCTCCAGGTCTTGTTTCAGACGCAGGTTGAGTCCAGTCCAGGACATGACGTTGGTTACTTGGCTAAAACATTTGTGATTTCAGTGGGATTTGACCTTTGTGACCTGGATCTGAACTTTGTGACTCAGACATCATGTTGTTGGTGATTCGGGTGCAACTTTGGTGACTCTGACATTAATTTGGTGGTGCAGTCCTGACCTTTGTTACTCGTACATGACCTCAGGGACATTTATCTTAGAAACTCGTTATGACCGTTATTGATTCTGAATTTCTCTTACCAACGCAGACTTGACCTGGGTGATGCTGATTTGACCTCAGTGACTCAGAGCTGATATTTGTGCATTGAGTAAAACCTTAGCATCTTGGACATGTGGTGACGTGTATTTGAGGTTTGTGATTTGGATTTGACCTTGAAGACTCAAACATCCCTTTAGTGACTCTACTTTGACCTTGGCAGAAATTTTTCATGGAGACTTGGACCTCAGTGCTTCAGAGTTGACCTCAGTGTCTATGACCTCAGTGACTTTTGGTCACTCACTGTTGGACTCAGATTTGGACTCAAGGTTTTCAAACCAGATAATTACCCATCACAACCTCCAACCTGAATGTGAAATGATTTGGTTGCTTTTGTTCCCTTTGCCACTGCTCTCACACACACACACACACACACACACACACACACACACACACACACACACACACACACACACACACACACACACAGAGAGAGGATTGTTGTTGACCCAAGCCAAGTGTTCACTCCCACCATGCGGCTTGGTTAGCCACTCTGCTAATTAATCACTGTAATTCAACAGCTAACACCCTCATTAGACCCATGAAGGTGTGTGTGTCTGTGTGTGTGTGACACAGCAAACTCTGTGCCTATTTATTTGGAGGTAGTGCAGTTACATTTCCTCTTTTTCTGTCTCTCTTTCAAATGGACACACAAGGCACTAACACCACTGGGCTTGTGGGTTTGATTCCCACTGGAGTCATCCATGAATGGGTATATGTGGGCACTATGGATTAAAAACACTGTTTAAATGTTCTGCCTGTTTCCCACACTTCTCCATGTGTGAGTGTGCGTGTGTGTGTGTGTGCGCGCAGCGTGCGCTCGATTCCCAATATTCTGCATTCCTGCTGAAGGTTAGTTAAAGACAGCAGGGCAGCTGAAAGCAGTGCTGGTGATGAGCCTGAAGCTGCGTGTGTGTGTTACCTGCTGCCAGACTCCAGCTGTGAATGAGACGCTGATTGCCTGGCAAAACTAGCTCTGTGTGTGTGTGTGTGTGTGTGTGTGTGTGTGTGTGTGTGTGTGTGTGTTCTGAGGGGTACTGAGGCGACAATTTGTTGTTGTTTTTTGTGAGGAAAATCTAACAAATCTAAATTTGTATTGACTGCAGCACTGTTGTTTTGTGCGATAGAAACAGAAGATTGTTTCACGGATGACTGGAAGTGAAACACTCTACTCCTTTAGATTTGAGTGGTGGCTGTAAAGACCCTGCACACACATGCTGCACTCACACAGGTGTTTTCAGTTCTGTTACCTGATTGGATCTCCTCTCCGGGCTGTGTGGGTGGGTGCAGACTGGCTGATTTGTGTTTGTGTTACTAATAATATTAATGATGGCTTTGTTTTATTCAGGAGTCCCAGCGAGCCATGACAGGAAGCCAGCATGAACAATACCATCCATCCATTAGCTTGAGGGTCACGTGGGGGCTGGAGCCAATCCCAGCTGACATGAAATTGAAGCAGCTAAATGGTATTCAGCCATTATTAATTGTATTATTCACACTTGTGCCTTTCCTTCAAAATGTCTTCTGTGAAAAAGGCTTATTGAAGGAGCGTGATGCAGCTTAGGGCCGGAGGTTTAGCAGTTTTCAGACAGTAAAAATGTGCAACAGTGCAATAAAATAAAGGATTAACCTTAGCGAGACAAGCTTTCAGCTCAGAATTGGAGTTCAAGAGAGGCTGAGTGGACCGGTCCTCTTACCCACGAAGAAGGAACCAGCAAACTGATTTGACAGACTGTGGAGGACTTCATTGAACGCAGCACTATTGCAGAATGCCATTCAGATCGGTGAGTACAACAACAAACCTGAACTACAGTGATGATTACCTGTCACTGATGGGTTGCAGCTCATCTCCAGAAGAGAAATAGCAACAGTTTGTTTGCATCACATGCTGTGCAAACACTGTGCATGCTCTTCTTCTTCATGTGTGTGTTTGTGGGCTGCAGCTGCTATGGTCTTTATGTTGCTGATACTCACTGACCTGCATGGATCTCACCAGGAACTCAAACATTTCAGTCACAGATCCACTCATAACATTTGTTATAGGAAGAACTTTTAATATACAAACTCACTGGATGGTAGAAATTCTTAGTGACCTATAAGCTGGTCTAAACTGACGTCAAGGTCTCTCCCATTAAAGTCAATACAAGATATGTACAACAGTACTAATGATTAAAACAGTCATCAGTGCCTGAGCAGCACTCCAGCTGCTGAGATATTTGATTTGATGATTTATATTGACTTTCATGGAGGAGACGTCTCTTCTTTGTGACTTCCTCAGCACAGACTTGATGTATTCTGTTAAAAATGTTTAGTTTTTTGATTTTTTTATGAGTGGGTCTCCGTTATGTTTGTCCATAAGTGAGATACACATTCCTGTTTCACACTCTTCCACTGATCTACAGGTGGCAGTAACTCACCAAGATATGCAGTAATGTGTCAGTAAGGCAGTGGTGGAAGAAGCAGTCAGATCTTTTACTTAAAGTAGTAATACTACAGTGTAAAATTACTTAATTACAGTACAAAAGTATTAACTTCAAAATATACTTAAAGTTTCAAAAGTAAAAGTATGCAGAACAATATTACTGGATTATAATTAGTGATGCATTAATGTGTTCATCACTTTAATGTTGCAGCTGGTAAAGGTGGGGATCATTGAAATTACTGTATATACTGCTGGGTAGCTTATTCTATCATCATTTATTAGTTGATTTATATTTCTATTAATGTTGTGAATCTGCAAAGTCAAAATTGGACTAAAGTACTTGAGTAAATGTTACTTTCCACCACTGCAGAAAAGGCAGGGAAGAAGAAGAAAAGTAAATATGGATGTAAACAATGCTGAATTTAAAAAACAAAACAAAACTGAAATCGTCTCTGCAGGTGTTTATTTCAGGATGGAAGTGCACACAACACGTTTGTTAGAGCTCTAGGACACATAACATTTTACTGAACATAACTTTAGTTTGTTTACAAGTAAAACTCCACTAGACACCATTAACTATAGAAATGAACCTCCTGGTCGTTAAACAGCTGTATTGAGTCTTCTCATTTATTTGCTTGAGGTTAAAGAAGACAACACCAGCACTACAGTTAGAATCACTGTGTGAATCTGCAATGCACACACTGACACACACACACACTCACACAGGCAGTGATGTCTGCTAAATTATACAACACCCACTCATTAAAGTGTGCTGTGGCTCTGGACTGTGTGTGTGTGTTGTATCTTGGCCAGCAAGTGGACAAGCAAGAGAGGCTTAATGAGTTGTGATTGGCTCCCACCCGGCAACAGAAGGCCAATGGCTGTTTAGTGACCAATCAGGCTTTGGCTTGTAGCGGCTGCACGCTGACAGGTGAGAGTTAAATCCTGGTGAAGCAGAATATTATTTTCAGACTGAACACTAGTTTCAGATCATATTTACTTTTTATTTTTTTTACTTCTACAGTGTAAGTTGTCTTTTGGTATATTCCTCTGTCCTCAGCCCAGCTTTGCTCATCATGGTTTGATTCATCTGAACAGAAATGGTGTTCGGGCTGCATCTTTACCGTCTTCTTGTAACAATGCTTTGGTTAAAAAGAGAAATCTTCATTTCTTGCTGGAGATAACGGTTGTATAGTGGAAGCCCTTGAGGTCATGTTTGCTGATTTAGCAGTTTCAGGCTGCAGCGTCTCAGTTGTGTTGATTGACTTTATGCCGTAGAGAGGTTTTGATTGACAGCTGTTCCCCTGCCCCGGCTGGTTACACGTCTGTCAGGTGGTGATGAAACAGGAAACGGACCTGGTGTTTCTTGAGCAGTCGAAGGCAAACTTTTGGTGGATTCAAAATGACATGTTTTGACATCCTGTCAAAGCGTTCTCCAAAGCCTATATTATTCATAGACTAAAGTATTCCTACAGTCTCTCCTGCTGCTCTGTGATTTACATCTTGGATTTTAAAGATTGAACAGTTTCTCCATTATAGAGAGATGATGCAGCAGCCAGAGGTTCACTGTCCTCCACATCTGGTTGTTAACATGTGGCCTTAAAGCTACAAACTGGACTAAGCACATCAACCAGACATGGTAAAGCTCTTCCTCCTCCTCTTCCTCTCAGATTAACATGCAGCCCCCTGCTGAGGGTAGCCAGTCTTTCAGCTGTCCAATAAAGTCAGAACGCTCTGATTCAGTGTGGAAGGAAGAGACAAACTGCCGCACCTTCTACACACACACACACACACACACACACACACACACACACACACACACACACACACACACACACACTCTATGTCTAAAAAGAAAGTGAGAACGTGGATTAGTGGGAGATTTCCAAGTAAGAAAAGTACAATAAACAATTCAGTAAGATTTATAAGGTTATGGTTTATAAGTTGTCACTAATGGCTTTAGTAATGATTAATTAATCACAAAACAATCCAATTAAAGGATTGTGGTATATTTCAACCTGCTATATTTCCCATTAAAAATGATTGAAACTCATTGTGACTCTGTGGGTCAAGCTAATTTTTTTTTTTTTTTACAGTCATGAACAAGGCTTTTGTGATAATTGATGGACTACAGAAAAATACATTATTAACATGTAAGCTTGTGTCTATCAAGAGTTTTTGATGCCAAGATTAGATTAAGACTGCAGGATTGTTCATAGATCCAGGAACAATTGTGGGTTTGAAGCTGCCAGAGCTACAAGTGAAAGTATGAGGCTCCATTTCCAGTAAGTGAAGGACCTGATGTTATTGAAAACATGTAAAATGAGGATTAGGGCAGTCGGTGGCGTATCTTCACTCTTCTGCTTTTTGTGCATCAAGACACTCGCTTATGACACATTACTGTAGACTTGAATGAACCCAGCAGCCTTCTACACACACACACACACACACACACACACACAGTGGCTCTATTTTATTTTTTTTTACAGTTTTTTAAAAGTAAGTGGAGTGATATGTTTGTGAGGTGAGAACGAGTGATTTACTTTTTTACTTCTCCCTGCGCTTATAAAAGCAGAGGAGGGAGTGGATGCAGGACCTTGTATGTATGATGTGTCTGTGTGTGTGTGTGTGTGTCCGTGTGTGTGTGTCCGTTGTATTCCCCTGTGGCAGTAAACAGCACAGCAGTGTGTTAGTTAGGCAGCGTTGTCTAATAACCAGGCTGACAGACTGAGACAGCAGCTCAAACCAGCTGCTGTTCCACTTTTAATACTCAGCAGGGAGACACACACACACACTGCTCTAAAAGCACCAATTTCCATTTTAGGGATTTTTCCGCTGACACCTGTATCCAGACGGACTTACTGTACAGTGAACACAGCAGCAGTTGTTTACAACTTCCTACATCACAAACTTCATAATGAGGGAGTTGGTAGTTTGAAGGGTTGAGACCGGCAGTGTGCTCACTTCCCTGTTAAAGACCAAAATGCCCAGATGATAGTCAGCTGCCAATTCAAGTGGTTTGTGAACTGTGTGAGCTGATAAAGACAAGTTAATGCTGGTCTGTTCAGCTAAGTTGAATTGTAGTCCTAAATATCTTTTAGACCCTTCAAAGTCATTTAAAGCTAAAACAATTAGTTGATGAATTTATTAGTCGATCAACTGAAAATCAATGGGCAACTATTTTGACAATCCATGAACCGTTTCAATCAGGTAGAAGAAAGTGTTGCTGCTGTAGCCCTGTATAGCGTATTCAGACATGTAATGCCATATTGGGCTCTACAAATACACTTGACTCAAATCAACTGAAATTATTCATAAAAACAGTCAACATTGAGGGGAACTTCACATAAATTGTTAAAAACATATTCAGCCATGTACCATGGGGTGCCGAGAACATGCAGGTTTTCATTCCAATTACAGATTTCTCCAGGTGATGTCGTGTACTTCCTGCTCTCTGCATGAGGATGAGCTAATTAGTAGTTTTCTGTCACACTGAGGTAATAACAGCTCTATATTTATGAAGGTATTCAATTCAAACAGCCAAAAAATGATGCCCATGTGCACTGGAACTCTTCAGGTACGTTCAGCACACAGACAGCGGCCCGGACACGAAGCTGCAGAGCTTCACATGATCAAGAAATAAACAGACAGTAGACGGACTCCAGCAGCAGTGCATATCTTATACTAATGTTCCCACATTTTTATTATTATTATTATTCTTTAATTTTGTACCTTTTAGTGTAGTTTGGTAATACACTAAAAAACGTATCTGTGGCCTAACTTCATGTGACTAGCACTAGCACAGAACAGATGAAGACCATGTGATACGGTTGAAAGCGCCAGAAAAAGCTAGTGAGTGGACCTTGAGTTGGGATCAAACCATATCTGAGATCAAGAATGAACTTTGATGCTTAGCTGTTAAAGGGAAACTCTGGTATTTTTAAACCAGGACCCTATTTTCCAAATTTTGGGGTCTAAATGACTAACACTTACCATTACCGAACGGGCTGCAATGGCTGCAACGTAATCCTTGTGGGCAACTGAGCACATAAAAAGTGCGTCCACTAAAAGTGCTTGTTTTTGCCACTGACTCTGGCTCTGAAGTGTCTGACAACATTATGGAAAGGATCCCTACAGACCGTTTTTGTTTAACCAGAAATAGAAAGTCTCACTCAAGGAAAAGTCTTGCTAGGAAATCTCGCAAGAGGTTGAGTTGTTGCAGGAAGACAAACAGACAGGAAGTCCTAAAAGTGCCTGTGGATGAAATCATAAAACGTACTGAGCTCACGTGTCGACGGATGCATCTCCATGAGATGAAGACTGAAAGCTCTGAAAAAAGCCAGTAAGTGGAGCTTGATTTGGGATCGTTTTGTGAAACATCCAAATGTTTGGTCTATCAAAACCTTTTATTACGATGTGTAATGAACTTTGCAGCCTCTAGGGGCCAGTGGGGAGGGGGGGGGGGGTATTTGTGAGTGTATGTTGTCACAACCTGCAGTCGGCTGTGTGTCTACAGTCACTCTGCAGTGTGTTGAGATGCAGAAGGACTCCTCAGAGATTTCTGTTTTCTCTCAGCGTCCCTCAGCACAAAGCCTCGGGGGAGAGAAGAGAAGGGGAAGGGGATGCGTCATCAATAATTTAACGTGCAATGCTGAAATCTGTCCCCCGTGGAGTTTTGTGGGGGGGGAGTAGGTTCCTGCCTGTCCATGGTTTAGAAGAGGGAGAGCCTGGCAGGACAGAGTGACAGACGGACTGACAGACAGACAGGCAGGCAGATAAAACGGATAGAAGGGGAGGAAGAGAAGAGTCTAGGGAATTCTTCAACTTTCTGCACAAGACTGGATGGTTGCAGCACTGCAGACAGAGTGAGAGGAAAGTTTGAAAGTGTTGGAAGAGGAATAAGGTGGGAGAACATATAGAGAGGTCGGGCAAATAAAAAAAAGTACACTTGCTCAGTGAGGCTGAAATGGAAAGACAGAGAATCATATTGCAACTATGGCCAAAAGTATGTAGACACCTGAACATTACACCCATATGTGATTGTTGAATGTGTCATTCAACAGCCTCCACTCTTCTGGTTTCAGGCTTTCCACCAGATGTTGGAACCTGGTTGCAGGGATTTGCTGTGGTTGTGGTATTGTTAAAAAATGTGGAAAATGCCATACATCATACATTTTCAGACCGTTTCACCTGGAAGAGATTCACAGTGTTGCACTCGGTTGTTCACATAAAGTGCCAGAAAAGAGCTTGAGAGAGAAGTTTAAACCCTGACTCCTTCCTCACCTCCACACAGCTGGCCAGTCACGGTGTGAAGTGTGTGTGAATGTCGGGGTTGTCGGTTTCGGATTGTAAAGGTGTGGGTTGGGGTTTCTGGAGGTATTTGACCATCCCATAAGCAGTTCTGAAGAAGCATGCCGGCTGCTTTAGGGTCTGGGTGAGGAGCTCTGCCTATTGGCAGGTTATGTTTCACTTGTTTTGAGAAAAATACATTTTAAGATTCAAGTTTAAAGCAACATACTTTGGATTTGCATGGTACCGTCCCTGTGGAGAACCAGACAATGTGTTAGAAGGACAGAGAGATGAAGACGAGTGTTGTGAGATTTGTCTTCAACAGAGCAGGATGGCTGTGGTGCTGCGAATGGAGAGGAAACAAAAAGTCAAAGTATTGAAAGCAAGCTGGAAGGAGCAGATCACAGAGAGGTCGCCCACTGATGGTGTTTGGTTGGGATTAAGTTTTAGCAGAGCTGCATTTTCTTATCAGCAGTGCAGGTGAGACACAGACACAGTGGACAGGATGATTTGTCTTCTTGTACTTCTGTTCATATATGAACCAGTTTGAGTGTCAGGTCCTCTGAGGGAGGATATTTGTTGGTGGTTTTTCATGTTTTAACCTGTCAACTACAGATCACACGTACTGCTAACCATTTTACCACAACTCGCTGTTACACTAAGACAATCTGCTTTTTCTTACTTCCGCCAATTAGCTTTTGTTTAGGCTCTTTGTTTGTTTTTGAGATGTCTGCAGAACATCTCAAACTAAAGATTTCATTCAAATTTGGTGGAAAGATTATGAAAGTTTTTATGTTTTTGGCTCCAAAATGAGTCCTAAACTTTTGAGTTGTAGAAGCAGATTTTATGCTATTTACAAGTACCATCCTCCTACAGATGTGTTCGTATCACTTATTTGCAAGCACCCACAAAATGTCAGTTATTGTTATTGTTTTTTGATATACTTTCTGACTTCCTGTATTTGGTGTGACAGACAGGAAGTCAGAAAGTATTGATTGATTTTGAGCCTTTAATGGTATTTGTTGACGATAAAAAAAATATAACATTACCAGCGTTATCCTTTAAATCAGTGCAATGTATCTACTATACATCATGCATAAAGATGTGCTTGTGCATTCTCTGTTCAAACACGCATACAGTATACTGTATATATAACTGCACGCTCATACCCATAAGCACTTTGTGTTGTTTCACTGAATCCAGGCTGCCATCGGCTATAATGATCCTGGGGGCCACACACACACACACACACACACACACACAGTCCTCCTGTGGGATTGGTGTAAAGATGAATTAATCATTGGAAGCCAAACTTGCTTTAGGCATGGCCTGCCGCCTTGAAATGAAATTTTTACTAGCTAGCACATATCTGTCTTCATCTTTCTTTCTGCCACACTCCCTCTTTTATGTCATTCAATAAATATTTTTATTAAATTATTTCTTTGCTCTTCTGCCTCTCCTTCGCTCAGGTTCACAGGCTGCAGGTTCACAACACACAAACACACTCGCATCTGCCAACTGCAAATTGTAAAATTGGCTGTACTCTTTCACTCTCTCTCTCACACACACACACACACACACACACTTACTTGCTGTATCAAGGAGAGGAGCTGAAGAATCTTGTTGAGTTTTTCTCAGCATGTGGTGTCGCTGTGATACCACCTGACTCTCCTCTGCTCTCAACAGTACAACCACACTGACTCCACACACTGTGGGTGTAGCAGGTGGCTGCAGAATTAGGTTCAGGGGTTAAAGTTGGGGTTAGAGGTATTGTGTCAATGAGGGTCCTCACATGTATAGAAGTACATAGTGTGTGTGTGTGTGTGTGTGTATATGTGTGAAGAGCAGATACTGTTGTGCTGATGTGTTTAGTATTCTGGTTCTGTCTCGTCCGTTCTGTACTATTGACGAGCCAGCAGTGTTCTGCTCGACCAATCAGAGATGTTCACTGACTGCTGAACATCACAAGCCGGCACCGCCTGAAGTTCATGACACACAACCTTACTGTTTGGGTTCAGTCTCCCAGCTCATTAGCATAATTTTCTGCAGTAGCAGGCAGCTGTTTTCAGCAAAAAAGCTCTCCACAGTACCTGACCTGCACCAAACGGCAGAAAGACGCAGTTAGAGACCAGCTGAAATGAAACATCTAACTGCTAAAGAGCCAGATATTTTTCTCAGGAGTTGCTGGAGACCAAACCAGAGCTAAAAGGAGAGTGAATATTGGACTTAAATGGTCAGAAACACAACTCAATATTAATGCTAACGTTGCTTTGTGTCTGCGGGATGTGTAAATAAACCACTGTTTGCTAACACGTCCACCATAACCTTATAAGCTGATAGTATGTCGTGCGTTGTGGCGGACTCGGGCTGTCTGAGGGGCATGAGTGAAAAAGTGAAAATAAAAAGGGCACCAGCGTGCAGAAAGTCATGATGCATCTATGGTGAAACAGTTCCAAACCTGGTTAAGATTAAACTTGTTTTATAATGTGACTCAGGTTTAAAGTATAACTACTACACCTCTGTAATAAAAACACACAGGGAACTATTAACTATATAACCATGTAGACCATGTAACCATGTAATTTTCTAGCATGTAGGGCAGCCTAAATGGCATTGCATTATCTCCACTGGAAGTGCAACCTAGAGGGGACTTTATCATGTTTTCTTGCACATTGGACCACAGTAGAGGGCACTTTTCGTTTTTTGACCGAACTGCTCCTGAACAAAATACTACATTCCTATGAAATTTACTGTGGAAACATATGCTCCCCAGGGGATGATCCCTAATGGTTTTGGTGACCTCCTGACCTTTACTCTGGCCCCACCATCAGGCCAAAAAAATCCCAGTTGTACGCAGGAAATTTCATAATCTGATGATTTGACTGCTATTAAATTTACTGATCACATGTCTGCTCCTCTGAGGATGAACACTTTTTGATTTTAATGACCCCATGACTTTTCCTCTAGCGCCATCCTTAGGACAAACTTGAGATTTTTATTATTGGTAAGGCTCTGTAAATAGCTAAATCACCACCATGATGTTTGTTCTCTCCCAGCGCTTTCATACTGTGTGACATGTACTGATAATTGCAGCCTCTAGGAGTCGCTTGCGAGGATTTTGTGTTTTTGCAGAGAACAATTTTGTCATTTTCAATCGGCTTATCTTATTCAACAACCCATAGTTCACAAAAGAAAAGTAATAATTTGCCCATTTATCTGCATCTACATTTGTTCCTTTGTCTGCAGTTCTTTCTCTAAGGTCTTTGTTTTCAGATTTCTTTTCTCTCACACACACACACCGCTCTCCCACAGCAGGGGTCCTCTTTGAATAGACTTGATTGTGGTAATTGAAATACTCAAAACAAATTATTTGTCCTGTCAGACTAATCAGGAGAAAGCTGCTGCAACAATCGCTTTCACAGAAAGTTATGAACAACATCAGCACACAAATGCTTGTCTGACACATCCAACACAACTCAAACCACCCTGTAGTTAGTGTGTGTGTGTGTGTGTGTGTGCGGGTCTCAGGTATGTGCACATGTATAAATAAGGTGTCAAGAGCATGAGGTAAACAAAGTACTGACAAGTCGCATGGCTTTCATTCCTTTGACAGTGCCATTAGAAAGACAGAAAACGCAAAGTAAAGTAACATTCTGTAACTTTTTGTGTCTTTGTCCAATTTTTTTGAAATATCTGAAATTGGATTTGTCAGACTATGTATTGTGTAAACCATCCTCAAGCATCTTAAACTGCATAACTGTGGAGCATGTTTCCATAAATAGCTGTTCATGTTATTCAAGTTATTTTGCAATTTCTTGTTTTCACAGATAATACAATACAATCTCTTTTCTTGTAGTTTCACTTGGAAACAAAAAACAAGTAGCACCTTGTAACTTGCACTGAGTTACACTGAAGGTTTGAGCCTGCATATTATAACATTTATCAGACATTGTGAATTAAGAATTCAGACTTTGAATTAAGTTGAGAGCTTGTGTTTGTTTCATTACACTGAGAGCGTTTTATTAATTTGTGAGCGGAGAGTCCAGTGTGGTTTTTAACGAGCTCTGGGTATTAACGCAGGCAGATTTTACTTTATTAAAACTAACTGTTGAAGATGTTTTGTTCTTTTTAGCTTAAATTGCAAATACAGTGGCTATTACTGATACACACATTAACATATTTTGTGTCAAACAGTGTTCGTAGCTTATTACATTTTCACTATCTGTAATTTATGAAACATTTCGTAAGCCTTTGTTTGGAAGAAAGAAGACATGTATGCAATCAAATAATACAGAAATGCAAACACTGCAAAAACCTCCATGCTAATCATGTCGTCTGCTGAGTACTGAGGGAAGACACCAATATTTGGGGAATGTTTGCTTGTTTAAGGATTTTTAAACGACTTTAAGGCTGTCAGTTCACTACAGTCAAGAAAAACCATCAAGAAAAGAAAATTCTATCAAGTTATCTGTTCGTTACGAAGTTAGCTTAGCTTTGCACAGAGGAAGCCGGAGGAAAGTATGCTGGCGTAGCTATGTCAAAGGTGCCTTTAACAACTCTGAAGTGGACTTGCTTACACTTTCTGTATGTGCATTTAACACGTGGGAAATAGAAAATGAGATATTGTTGCTTGTTGCTATTTTCTTTCACAACTCAAAATACTGGAGGGTCTTGGATGTGTTCCCGGCTAGTTTGTCAGCTAAAAAGATAAATCAAGATACAACAATTAAATTACACCACTTTGGAGTTGTTGGAAGGTGTATTTTCCTTTTAATTTTAATGGTGGCTGGCAGTTCCCCCTGCTTCCAGTCTTTGTGCTAAGCTAGGCTAACCAACCGTAGAACGATCTCTTTTGAACGTACAGAGGTGAAGTGTACACTGTGCACAAGTGGAATTATATCTCCTGACTGGCAGAATTGCTTCTTATTTGAAGAGCAGTCGTGATCACTGAATGAGACTAAAGACTTTTTGAAACAGATGTTTATTTCAGTGCTCAGCTGTTACATACAACAGGGATTAAATCTTATTGGTTGGTATTCATTTATCACAGTCTAGGTTTAAGGCGCTTGCCTGTACCAGGTTTTTTCCTGTGCTGTGTGTTGAAGATGATGGACAAACTACAAAAATAAGACCTAAATTGTAATTATCCTTTAAGAACAGCAGCAGAGTTACGTGTGTGTGTGTGTGTGTGTGTGTTTGCTGTCTTCTCCTTTGCTTTGAAATGTTTGGGCTGATGGATGATTTGCTGTCTGAGTGCAGCGGTGGTGCAGAGGTAAGATCAGGATTTTCTGTTCATGGTGTCTTTATTATCTCAATGTGATGCAAGTTTGTGTGTTTCATAGTGTGAGTGTCCTTCAGTGTGTTTATGAATGTTTTCCTGTGTGTGTGTGTGTGTGTGTGTGTGTGTGTTTTAGCCCCGCAGCTATACTCACCTGTCAGTCAGTACAGCGCAGCTCCAGCCAGCTCACGTTGCTCGCTCTGATCCTCCTCGACGCCGCCGACTTAGAGCTCAGAGTCGACTCGCATTTATTCATTTTTTTCAACCAACAGCTTCCTCACAAAGTACTTTCACCAAAAACAAAACATACCAATGCACATTTTGTTAATGTAAACTCTTATTATCACAGTGTGGTTTGTTCTTGGACAACCTTTGATGAAAGTGTATGGTTGCCCCCATAAACTGAGAAGCGAGAGGGCAACTTAAAGCTGCCCCTGCAGTCCCCCTCAGCTCTACAGACCATTTAAGCTGTTTTCTGCTGAGAGACCGGCTATGTGGCACCAAATGGATGATAGACTCGAGACTAGCTGGTGAACATAGTGGAGCATTTAGCAGCTAAAGAGCCAGATATTCCAACAAACCAAAACCGAGCTAAAAGGAGAGTAAATATGGGACGTGGCCAGAAAAATGAATACTTCTGTTGCTCCATGTCTGCTGGGTGTGTAAACAGGCGAGTGTTTTCTAACATATTCACCATATGTTCAACTTCATAAGATGATAATATGTAAAAGTTGTGTTTACAGCTTGTTTTGCAGCCAACAAGTCAATGAATACCATTTTTAAAAATCTGAGGGCAAGATTTAGTATTTCGAGGATACAGGTTATTATTTGGAAGATTTGAATTTTACAAAATACTAAGTTCAGGGAATTAAATCAGTATATTGAGTTCACTACTTATTAATTTGAGGGAATGATTTGTCAAACATGTTCCACAGAGTTTTGTTCTGATGGTGGAGCTAGACAAAAGGTCACGGAAGGTAAACGGAATTTAAACATTACAGTTTATCCTCGCTGGAGCATCAATATTCAAATCAATATTCACTAGGAGGTAAAAAATATCACAGCTTCAACCTTTTGTCAGGCAGTAACTTCTGAAGTGTCTCTTTACTGTGCTCAAGAGAGGCCCGCCTCACTGTTGAGAAACATGTTTCAATGGTTTAATATCAATAAATAAATAAGTAGTATAAGTTATTTATTGATATTCATGCTCTTAATTATTTTTGTTTTTTTGTTTTATTATTTTTGTTCTATTTTTATTCTATTTATATTCCTATCTATCTCTTTATTCTACCTCTTATCTGCGCTGTAACGATGTAAATTTCTCCACTGTGAGACTATTAAAGGATTTCTGATCTGATCTGATCTGGTTTATTAATTAATGCAAAGACGTCTGTCAGCGGAACAAAAAGCTAAAATACAAAATGATACAGAACGTCAAAGTGTCGTGTTTGCTGGAGGATTCAGTCGTGAACCGTAAAGGAAGTAAACACACACAGAGCCGAGGCTATACGAGTGTAATAATCAATAATTCATTTTCAGGATTTGTTCTGCTCTGCAAAGCTGACTGTATCTTGTTTGGCTGTGGCCGCAACCTGTGTGTGTGTGTGTGTGTGTGTTTAATCTGTTTACATGGACAGAACAGCCTGAGACAGTACTGTTGGTCCCCAGTGGGAACTAAAACACAGATGCACAAAGAGGCAACATTAACTACAGTAGAAACGGACAGTAAATAGGAAAACCTTTTGAGAGGTTTAACACATCTGTGACATGTGATTTGGTATTGAACAGAGTCAGATCTTTGTTTTATTGTTCTCTTAAGTCTTTTTACAATTTCGGCCTGAGCCTACATTCTGTGCTGATAAAGAAAACAACTTATTTCCAGCAACTGATGTTCCGACAGTCAAAAAGCAAGCACAGCAAAGTACTACCAATTTAACGAGTGAGAAAGAAGTACTGAGATCATTTACTGGTGTAAATAAGCGATACAGCAACATAAAAAGACAAAGTCCAGACATGCATCTTAAATCTTCCCCTCTGCTTAACTACAGCTAAGCTCACCTGAACTTTTTTAAGACTAATTTCTTTCCAGTCAAAGTGTGTGTGTGTGTGTGTGTGTGTGTGTGTGTGTGTGTGTGTGTGTCTGTCTGTCTCCTGGCTGTTGTTGAAGTCCTTTCCATCCCCACCTGTGCCCGAGGCTTCCAGTGGTCCAGGTTTCCCGCTAACTTCTCCTAATGAATGGTGAATGCTGTTGTCAGGCCTGATCAGGTGGAGCAGCAAGGAGATGGGTGAGGAGCGTCGGTGGGGGAGTTTGGATCTGATGGTCAGGACGATTAAAAAGTACTTTAGTTCTCATCGATCCACTTCTTCAACTCGATCCACTTCTTCAACTCTGTCTCAACAGGAAAGATGAACACACGCTGACACAATCAGGTAAACACTCCAGGAATCAAAACAGTGATTCTCAACCTCAGGGCAGCACAGTGTCGGCTACAGGGCTGCAAAGAACCGATCATCCAACCACTACGTGTTTTTCTACGTGTTGTTTGTTAATTCACTGTGCAGAATGACGCATGTGCAGAGTTTGTATGTGCTCCGAACAGGATTTAAATCCCTGACCACTGCAGGTAATGTTAAACTAACCCCACCTCCCCTAGAGAAGTAAATCCAGTCCGAATGGGGGTTTGGATAAGAAATGGATACCACACTCGTGTCTGTACGGTAAATATGTAGCTGAAGCCAGCAGCTGGTTAGCTAAGGGCAGCACAGTGGCTCAGTGGTTACCACTGTCACCAGCAAGAAGGTCCTGTGTTCGGATCCTTTTCCGTGTTTGCGTGCGTTTCCTCCGGGTGCTCCGGTTAGCTGTGCCATCAAAACATGTATGTTTGGTTAATTCTGCTGTCTTAGAACTGCTCCTAACACAGGATGGGTTAAATTCAGAGAATGAATTTCCCTACGGGGGTCAATAAAGGCTTGTGTTCTTGTTTGTTTAATCTGAACAAAAACTGAAAAGTAGAAACAGCAGTTTGCCCTTTTAAAGTTATGTGCTGGACTATTTCTTGGGCGGGACCAGTAACTTCCTGGAGTCTCTGCTGGTTGTCTGGCAAGCTGAAGACTATGTATATTTTTCTATTGTGATCTTGCAGTAGTGAGGGATTCAGGATGATGGTTGGCTGGATGTTTACATAAAAACTCACTTCATTTAGTTTTGATATGTGATATTTTATAGAGACGGAGCAGTGACCTGACTCTGCAGTCTTTCTCCCATTTCTCTATCTTGCATCCTAAACACAAAAATATATATGCACACATACTCAGGCATATGCATTCATTCAGTAAGAAGCACCGACTACACACACACACACTGGGTCTAATCCTTAGTCACCAGGGCAACCAGACAGCACAAAGCCAAATAACTGGCCAGGCACATAAACAAACCCGACCAATAGGAGGTGGCCTCACAGCGAAGGGGTGCCGGAGAGGGATTTCAACTGCACCCTTCCTCCCTTTTTCAAAGTCTTTCTTGGTCTCTTCGTCTTCGTCGTCTTCGTCTTCGTCTGTTTGTGTTTTGTTGCTGCTGTCCACTTCAGGGACGGCTCCGTCGCCCTCACTTTGGAAAACAGCAGCAGCTTAAAAGACAGAATCTCGCTTTCAAGCAGAGTTCAAGAGCATGTTTCTTTTTTAATGTCGGGTTTATATTTGATTGGAGGAATGTGGGTGAGGGAGGAAGGGATGTGGAGAGAGACCAAGACAGAGGGTGAGAGAGGATGAGGGACAGATGTTAAAGAAAACAGGAATATTCTGCTATCAGGTGTTAAGTGTCCCAGTGGGGAAATCTGGTCATTTCTTAACTTTTCAGGCATCATCATTTACATAGGAGTGAGACATCTCTGACTCTTACATCCCCACATGTAGAGGCATGTGAGGACAGCAAAGTGGCTCAGCTTTAAACCCAGATTCACTCGGGATCTCAGAGTCCTCTCAGTGGAAGTAAATAAAGGTCACACCAGTTGAGAGACAAGCCTTTTTAATACAGTGCTGACTTTGTTTCGACATTATTAGAATTGAGTGGGTGAGGGGTTGTATTAGGCCGCCTGGGTTCCAGTGTGTCTCCATCGCAGCTGAGATGTCTTCAAGCAGTCTGTTCACTGGCAGCCATATTTTGTGCTGTTTCATTAATTTTCCCTTCTTCTGTCTGCTTAGTGTTCACCAAATTCATGATGACTTCTTTTGCCAACATTTTTTGTGCAGCTCATTTCTGATCAAAGTGATAACAGATACTTTGTGGCTATACTTCTCTTTCTGTCTCGTTCTCCCTCCTTGCCTTTGTTGCTTCGACTGGACGTTAGTCTGCAGCCATGCCAGCAGTTCTATGAGGATGGACATGCTCACAGTCTAACATACTGATGCTAAGCAGATATAACCTGTACTGTATGCATGCTAACATTTGCTAATTAGCATAAAACACAAAGTGCAGCTGAGACTGATGGGAATGTCATTTTGCAGGTAGTTAGTCATAAACCAAAGTTTTGGACAAATTGAAGTTTTGACCTGATGATGGTGCTAGATGAAAAGTTAAGGGATCACTAAAGTTATGGCAATTCATCCTGAGGGGAACATGAATATGTGAACCAAATTCCATGGCAATCCATCCAATAGTTGTTGGGACATTTCACTAAACGACAAAAATATCAAGTAGTTGTTGAGATATTTCAGTCTGGACCAAAGTAGTGGAATAGTTTTTCTGTGTTTTTCTCCAAGTACAGTCGGCAACAAATGAAACGCATCTAATGTCAGTTGTTTGCATTTAGATACAGTCACAACTGCTCCGGCAAAATTAGACGCGGCGCGTAAAGAAAGCACAGAGGAGTGAATGCATGGACTCGGTGAGGACAGATCGTGCTAATGCTAACACTGCGGTCAGGTCTGATGACTTACAGCTTCACTTGAACTTGCCTTGAGATCTAAATTCTCAAGAGAGACTTGTTAACATGGAAGGTGGTGTGATTTTAAATGCAGCAACTGCACGGCTCATATGGAGCGATGTGTTTACTGCTGCTTTGCTTCTCACTGGTGTGGTGTTGTTGCACTGGGTTTGGCCCACATTGCACCAGCTCACTTTCTCTTCTCTGCCTGCCAGATCTCTTGGACACTGAAGCACCACTCAAGTATGCTGTGTGTGTGTGTGTGTGTGTGTGTGTGTGTGTGTATTCATGTGGGAAAGACAATACACTGTAAATGATGGTTTGTCTGAATCATGAGTTGAAAACTACAAAGCTCCTGCTATCACTCCACTTCCCCCGTTCTCCTCCCAACCCTCCCTCTACTTGTGTTTCTTCTCCTTTTCATTTGGGGAATTTGGGATTGATTTATTGATTGATGAGATCCATCTGTGATCTGTGCCTTCATAAACTATTTAACCCTTTAGACTGTTTATGGCCTGTATTCCACTGTGTTTCAATCTCAGTGAAAGCTATCGTTAAAATGTCTTTGTTTCTACTTAAGTTTTGCAGCAGAACACGACCTGATCAAATCCTTTATTCTGTTTGTTGGCTTTGGTCCACCAATCACCTGTTTTCTTTAAATTCAGTGTTGTGCTAGAAACAGTAATGCACGGCGTCGCTGCTTAGCAGTGAATGATGGGCTTTGCCTCTATTACCCACAACACAACAATTGAAAGAAACTGTAGTTATATTTTTTGTTATTTTACTTAATTACTTTAATATGCAGACTGAAATTAAAGTTATTGCTGTGTGCCTCAGTGAAGATGCTGATGTTTAGCAGGTATAATGTTTACCATGTTCACCATCTTAGTCTTGCATGTTAGGATGCTAACAAAATGCTAAGTAGCCCTGCGCACAAAGTGCAGCTGAGGCTGATGGGAGTGGGCCTCATTCACCAATATCCAAGTTTTTTCTTAAATTTGTTTGTGAGAAAGGTCCTAAGACGACTCTACATCAAATTCATGACGTGTTCTTAAACTGCAGAAATGTTCTTATAATGATGAATCCCAAGTCCTCGTAATTAGGGTTATTGTAATTTAAAACCTATATTATACAACTGTAGAATTAAAGAAAATGCATTAACAAATTATTTTGCACAAACATGTCAGCTCTCAAATGTGTGTAAGTGTGCTTGTACATAGACTCTGTTCTTACCTAAGAACAAATCCCAAATAAGAAAACATTGGTGAATGTCAGAATCTTCGTGAAAACTTTAAGTGCGAAATTTCTTAAGAACGGTTGGTGAATGAGGCCCAATGTTATTAACTTTGCAGGTATTTGGTCATAAACCACATACTGGACACATTAAGATTTTGACCTGATGATGGTGCTAGATGAAAAGTCAGAGGATCATCAGTGTCTGAATGTCTGAACCACAGTTCATGACAATTCATCCAATAGTTATTGAGACATTTCACTCAAAGCCAAACATGTGGACAGTTTTAAAGTATTTCCTTGTTAGTCACAACATTTGAGGGAGCGCTCCTGTGTAAAGAACAAACCCACACTCACAATGGCTCAGAGGCGTCTCGAATGCTTGTCCTCTGGTTCAGTCAGTGGTCTGGATTTTAATAAAGTTTATGTCCTAAAACCGATGAGAAATTTCTGTTTTGCAGGAAGACAGCTCACTGTTTTACTGCCTGTTTGTGGCTGCTTTAATGAGCAGAGCAGCAGTTTGTCATGCTCTATGATCAATGCCTTGCTGATCAGTACAGGCGTTTGTCAGGCCATGCAGAGTTTCACTGTGCGACTTGGTGACGGCTGGTTAAAGGTGGCAGACTGATGACTTTGGATGAAAAATGCATGACTTAGTTAAAATTTAGGTTGAAGGGAGACTTAAATTAGTCAGTGATTCACAGCCTCTTTAATGTTCCCCTGAACAGTAAATGATGATATTTGCTGAACACAGTTCTGGATGTGTCTGTACAGGTCATAATGTGAGCAGGCAGCAATGCACATTTTCACAACTGGTGAAGATGCTTCGTCTTTATTTGATGCGTTATTGCCAGCATGATTGAGTTGCTGTAATCACTGCTATTATCCTCTTTCAGTTTTCCCTCAGAGATCCTTAACATTTCATCTAGAGGCATTGTACTTTTAAAACGCTGATCAGCACACCTGCACAAACAACCCTGTGTCCTCATGCATCACCATTCATCCTGCAAATGAACAATTCAGCAAATGAATGGCTCTTTTCATCAGTTTGACGCAGCCCTCCGGCTTTGTATTGATGTAAAACCTGAACAGTCTTTCACTGAAAATACCTTTTTAAAACTAGAAAATAAGTACACGTCCCTTCACAGGCTGCTCCTTCGCTTGTTCTGCTGTGCATCACCCTCTTTCCTCTCCTCCCAGTTGATTTTTGTGATTTTCTTTATTTTGTCTCCTCTGTATGTCTGATTGTGTTTCATCTGGATGTTCAGTGCTGCGCTGCAGCGTTGTAACGAACACAATGTCCTGCAGTGCAGATGAAGAAAATTGCAACAACACAACATTACTTATCAGAGGGGTGGCGGAGGTGTGTGCACGCTGTTGTGTGTGTTTGCATGTAACAGCATAAAAGTCTTAACAACTTGTGTGAGTCCTTGCATGGTTTCCCTGCAGAAGTGTGTAACTGAGAAGAGCTACATAATAATGAACACACACACACACACACACAAACTCTTTGTTCTCACCCTCATGTTGTCTTTTTTACTAGATGGACAGATCATTGCAGTCCCACTTTGGGGAAACACTTTGGAGCTTCTGTGTGCAGAATGGCGTGGAGAAAAAGAACTTTTTGAAACTAAATGTAAAAACTATCAGCGCGTAGCTCGTCTGATCCATTCTCTATCCACCAAGTCACTTTCATAACAACCTAAATACTGCAGCTCTGTGGGCAGAGGACAGCATTAAAGTGATTTTTTTTTTGGACATATGGAGCGCAGAGCACAGTGCAGAGGTGTGGCACAGCTTTGGTTTACGTCACCAACACGCACCAGGAATCTGGAAAGCACCACTGTTTACTATGTACATCTGACTGGAGACACTTCACCATGGTGTAGCATTCTTGCCAAGATCATGGTGTGGTTTTTAAGGTGGTGACACACAGAGAATGAGCATTTCACCCATCACAGGCCACTTTCAGGCTACATCACGGCTAAGTGCTGCACTTTCCTCCTTTCTTTCAGTGTGCTCCTTCTCACCTCCAGATAGACCTTTTTGTTAAAGAGTCAGAAGAACTCTGACTCACATTTCCAGCTTAATCTTCCTGCAACCTCTCACCTCTTGTGAGGTTTCAGAGCGAGACTTCTGTTTCTGGTTAAACAAAAGGATCTTACTCTTTATTAAAAAGGTCTGTATCTGTAGGGTTCCTTTCCATAATGTTGTCAGACACTTAGAATAACAGTCTGAACCTGTCAGTGGAAAAAACAAGCACTTTTAGTGGACAGACTTTGATGGCCGCAGTTGCTACTGGACCAATTCCAAAACTTTTTGTACCTATTTGTCATTTACACCCCAAAATATGTAAATATAGAGACCAGGTTTAAAAATACTGAAATTATCCTTTAATCAGTTGGCCTTATCATCCTGTTGCACAGACACAGGCCCTTTTTAAAGCAATGTCTTAACATCTCTGTATGTATTCAGGCCTCTGTGACTAATGCCGTGTGTCCATGAGGAGGGCTGCTGTTACAATGCACTCCTCTGTACACGCCAATACTGTCTGTGTTTGTGAGGAGCCACTGAGGCAGAAAATGGGCAGAATATAGAAAGAGGTGGCGACTAAACAGAGCCATGCGAGTCGAATGGGAATGGGGTGGGGGTGGGGGGGGGGGGGTAAGAAGTACAAAAAGGAGAGAGGAGCTAGAGGGAGTAAGAGAGTTAGAAACAGAAAGGAACTCTTAGCCGTATCCTTTGGTTAAAATCATTATGGGAACTTAGACGCAGAGAAATGGAGCCTATCATTAAATTTTCGTTCCGTATTATAGTAATATATTGTACTTTTGGGGAGAATGCCAGCAGAAATGGTGGCTAAAAGAGAGGAGTATTTGTTGACTAACTGCTCACAAGTGCTAAGAAGTGGCCACAAAATATATTTCAAACTGGGGAGAAATTATAAATTCAATGTATGGAACAAATAATTCAGTTTGAATAAAAAAAATGTATAAAATGTGTATGAAATGGTTTAATTAAACTACTGTATCTACTACCAAGTGGGTAAGCTGAGCTTTCTCTATTTATTTATGCACCTCATTATTTCTAATATTAATTATTGTCGCTAATTTACTTTTTTCTTCCGTCCTCTACAATTTTTATTAACAGGTAACAATATTGGCAAAGTTGTAATGTAAGTTTGTGCAAGAGAAACACACTTTGTCCCACATTGTTGTATTGAAACTTATGTCGGTGTTGAAAGTGAAGTGTCCACTCACTTTTTCCTGCAGCCCCCCCCATCTGTGACAACAGAGGTTAGAGAGGTTAAACTATCATGTTTGCTAACGGCTACTGAGAGGCACTTCCCTAACACACACACACACACACACACACACAGAAGTTCTTTTCACATGCAGACAAAGCAACTATGTGTCAAAACATGCATTATGGTCTAATTCAATAAACTCTACTCTAATGGTAGTGTGTTCATTTTCTACATAGTGAAACGTGCCTATTATAGTATGAGGATAGTTAAGATTATAAGGGTTGTGAAAAGAAGCTTCTCTGTGTAAAAACAATACGTATGTATTTTTAAATTTTTTTGTACGGGCTCAATCCCGGCTCATTTAATATCGCTCTCATTCTCGTATCCAAATCGTCTTCGGCTGTTTGTCTAATAGACGACTCCGAATAAGTCAGACGGTTTAATTGGTGGGGTGAGACAAGAAACATTTTCTGCGCCGTCCTCAGAGACATTTTAATTTCTTCTAATGATTCCTCCTAGAAGCTCTCCAATCATAGGAATGACAGCTGTAAGCAGGGGCAAAATGAAACCTCCCGACTGTTTCTTCAGAGTCTGGTGTTTGCGTTTTAGGCTGGTTTTTTATCCACCAGCAGTCTGATAACTTTATGTTTTTTTAAATTTTTTGTATCAAGTCGGAGACAGAGGGCTGTTTCCTTTCAAAAGATTTAAAGCGATCTCGCACAGAGCCTGGAGAAAGTCGGGGGAGCAATGGGTGAGAATGTCTTTACGTTTCTGAGGCGTGGCGTGGTACAGAGCTTTTAGTAAGGGAGTGTTGTGACATACTTCCTCCGTCGTTGTGTTATGGTGAGTGTGTGGTAAGAACTTGTGTTGTGACATACTTCCTCCTTCGTTGTGTTATGGTGAGTGTGTGAATGCATGTGATAAGAACTTCTGTTGGGAAGAAAAAAACAAAACAGAGATGCTTCTTTTTCCAGCCATTTTAATCTTATTGTCTTAACTAACCTCAGGAAACTTACTTGCAGTAAAAATGACCCCCTCTTAAAAGTACAATCTTGCAGTCTTTGAGTGTTGTGAGGAATTTACGAGACCGTATGCTCTCATAGGCAACACGTTTCACTTTAGTCTGTTGAATTAGATGAGTGAGTATACGAGTGAATGAGTATACGTATTGTTTTTACACAGAGAAGCTTCTTTTCACAACCCTTATAATCTTAACGTTTCACTATGTAGAAAATGAACACACTACCATTAGAGTAGAGTTTATTGAATTAGACCATAATGCATGTTTTGACACATAGTTGCTTTGTCTGCATGTGAAAAGAACTTCTGTGTGTGTGTGTGTGTGTGTGTGTGTTAGGGAAGTGCATCTCAGTAGCCGTTAGCAAACATGATAGTTTAACCTCTCTAACCTCTGTTGGGGGGTCCCTCTATATCTATAAGGGTGTCCCTATATCTCGTGTGGGTGTGGGGGGTGTTTTATGGTTGTGTACTGAGGTGTGCAGCTGCATCCTCACAGTTTAGAAAGGTTAGGTGGGAAAATGTAGTACAGGACAGTAATTTATCGAGTCCAAGTTTCATTAAAGGACAAAGGAAGTGATCATTACAGTTTAGGCTCGCTGGGGTTTGCATGCTTGACGAAGTACAGTTGTTTTTTCTCACCTGATTAAATCCTCTGGGTCTTTCATCAAACATTAAAAACTTGACAAGAATTTGAAGTGACACATAGTCGCGATGCCAGGAGGTTTGTAAAGCAATAAGAATTAAGGTGCAAATAGACATGTTTTGCAGTGGCCATAAGGATTTGAATCTTAAAAGCAATTGAATACCTTTTTATTGTGATATTTAATCACTACTCAATACTCATGTTGAAATTTAAATACCACTGAGTAAAATATTTCACTTTGAAACAAGTCTTTCAATATGAAGATATTTTCTTGGGTTTCACAAATTCAGATAGATAATTCAAGGACCCAGTATTCAAAACATCCAGGATATCAAGGATAAGCAGTCGAGCCTGGATGGAATCGATCAGACCTCTGGCCTATCAGGCTTCATTCTGTCTGCGTTAAGATGGGAAATATTTCTCTACATACCAAAGTGGTGTGCATGAATTCAAACCTCACAAATACAGATAGATGCTATAAATTGTGTTTTATTTGAATTTCAACATTAAGTGTCCGGTAGTGATTACATTTCAATTCAATTTTCAATTCAGTTTTATTTATATAGCGCCATATCATAACAAAGTTATCTCAGGGCACTTTTTCGAATAGAGCAAGTCTAGACCGACTCTTTATATTTACAGAGACCCAACAGTTCCCACCATGAGCAAGCACTATGCAACAGTGGCAAGGAAAAACTCCCTTTTAACAGGTAGAAACCTCAAGCAGAACCAGGCTCAAGGTGGGCGGTCATCTGCCTCGACCGGTTGGGTTGAAGGGGGAAGGGGGGAGCGGGAGAGAGAGAGCAGGAGGAAAGAGAACATACAGCAGCTCAATACAGCATAGATATGGTAATGGCATTGATGTTAACACCAACAGAAACAACACTAAGAGCAACACTATAATAGCAATACTAATAACAAGAGCAACAACAGCAATAGCAGCAGTCGGTGCAGAGCAGGAGCACGGGGGCAGCAGGCGGCAGCAACCACAGACCCAGACCCCACAGCTCCGGAGGCAGAAATACCTGCAGAAAGCAACAGAAGGGGAGAGAGAGAGAGAGGAGAGAGAAAGCACACAACTACGGGAAGAAGTTGAATTAATAACAAGCATTGATGGGATATGAGGGCGTACAGATGGAGAGGAAGAGGAGGAGAAAGGAGCTCAGTGCATCATAGGAAGTCCCCCGGCAGTCTAGGCCTATAGCAGCATAACTAAGGGGGGGCTCAGGGGTCACCTGAGTCAGCCCTACTATAAGCTTTATCAAAGAGGAAAGTCTTAAGCCTACTCTTAAATGTGAGGAGGTTGTCCGCCTCCCGTACACAAACTGGGATCTGGTTCCACAGGAGAGGAGCTTGATAGCTGAAGGCTCTGGCTCCCATTCTACTTTTAGAGACTCTAGGAACCACAAGGAACCCTGCATTCTGGGAGCGCAGTGCTCTAGTGGGGTAATAGGGTACTATGAGCTCTTTAAGATATGATGGTGCCTGACCATTTAGGGCTTTGAAGGTGAGGAGAAGGATTTTAAATTCTATTCTGGATTTTACAGGGAGCCAGTGTAGAGAAGCTAATATTGGAGAAATATGTTCTCTTTTTCTGGTTCTTGTCAGTAAACGTGCCGCAGCATTCTGAATCAGCTGGAGAGTCTTAAGGGATTTATTGGGGCAGCCTGATAATAGAGAGTTGCAATAGTCCAGCCTAGACGTAACAAATGCATGGACTAGTTTTTCTGCATCTTTTTGAGATAGGATGTGCCTGATTTTTGCAATGTTACGTAAATGAAAAAAGGCAGTTCTTGAAGTTTGTTTTATGTGGGAGTTAAAGGACATATCCTGATCAAAGATAACTCCAAGATTCCTTACGGTTTCGCTGGAGGCCAGGGCAATGCCATCTAGAGAAACTATATCTTTAGATAATGTGTTTCGAAGGTGTTCGGGGCCAAGTACAATAACTTCGGTTTTGTCTGAGTTTAACATCAGAAAATTGCAGGTCATCCAGGTTTTTATGTCCTTAAGGCATGCTTGAAGTTTAGCTAATTGATTGGTTTCATCTGGCTTGATCGATAAATATAATTGGGTATCATCTGCATAACAATGAAAATTTATGGAGTGCTTCCTAATAATATTGCCTAAAGGAAGCATATGTAAGGTAAATAGAATTGGTCCAAGCACAGAACCTTGTGGAATTCCATGACTAACTTTGGCGTGCATGAAGGATTCATCGTTAACATGTACAAACTGATATCGATCTGATAAATAGGATTTAAACCAGCTGAGTGCGGTGCCTTTAATGCCAATTAAATGTTCTGGTCTCTGTAATAGAATGTGATGGTCAATGGTATCGAATGCAGCACTAAGATCTAGTAAGACAAGTACAGAGACAAGTCCTTTGTCGGATGCAATTAGAAGGTCATTTGTAACTTTCACCAGTGCTGTCTCTGTGCTATGATGCACTCTAAATCCTGACTGAAAATCCTCCAAACAGCTTGTTGTTGTGTAGAAAGTCACACAACTGATTGGCGACTGCTTTCTCAAGGATCTTAGAGAGAAAGAGAGGGTTAGATATAGGTCTTTAATTTGACAAAACCCCTGGATCAAGAGT
>SEMN01000954.1:0-141840 GCA_005408345.1 Macquaria australasica | reverse complement strand
ACAACTTCATCCGCCAGTCCACTGCCTGATGTCCTAACCAATTCAGCGCTGGAACTTTCAGCCTGCAGCTCTGATGATACAGTCATCCTGGATTACAGCCCTTCCAGAAAACGGCAGAAGGGGGATAAAGATGCCAGACATGTAAATTGATGTGTAAAATGTGTTTGTTGTGACAGCTTCCTTTGGGGATTGCACACATTTTTGATTGTTATATTTTTTTGGGTGTATTAACTGTCAATTGTTCAATATTGTTTATTTTTTGTGTTTCACAGTTGGTTGAATCAGCACTGACCGAGAAACCAGGTGGAGACCGTATTGTCAAGGAATACAACCGGACGAAAGGTCTGACTGACTCCTCACGGCGACAGATGGTTAACATCCTCGCTGCAGATATGACTGAAACTCATGGGCAATTCGGATGTCTTTTTTTTCAAGCAGAACTTTTCTTCCATGCTTGTGACATTTGACATGTGACAAGACATTTCTTCCATGCTCGTGGGGAAAACATCAATATTTATTAAGTGCCATTCTTTAATTCTCATTGCTCTGAAACTTATTGTAAGCATTGAAATGAATAGACCTATTTACTTTGCTTTTGTCAGGACGGCACCGCCACGGCATGTGAGAGAGATGTATGCTTGAGGCATAGTTGCCCTGTTCCCTTACCTGATGGATCCATATTCCAAAAATGGATATGTAAGCCTTTTTAAGTGTTCTTGTTATTAGACTGTTGAGAGCAAATTATTCCTACTTTAGGCCATACTGAAGAAATAAAGAAGAAAAGGCCACCAACGCAAGTAAATTTGATAACACCAGTGCGCCCAAGTTTAATTTACGGGTTGCACAACTTAAAATTAGATCGCAGACTAAAATGGTTGCACTTTAGAGACCTGATGCATACTATGAAAATAGTGAATTGCTATTTCCAAATATTCCAGTGTCCAAAACATTTAGATCACACAAGTTATCCTGTATTGCATTTATCCAACTTCATAATTTTAACCAACTGCTGCTGTTTTCATAACTAATGATCCTGTTAAAACTTTGAAGGAACATTTCTATGATGGTGAAAGTGGCAGTGGTTACTTGGCATGGAGGCTCAAAACCATCCAGAGGAAAAGTGCTTCATCAGAGAGCAGAAGGTCATCAGGTCAGCTGACTGGTGGAGGGCCGACAGCTAGAAGAGATGCTGCATTTAGTCCTGTGATGGCCCTGAGTGAAGAGCAATGCAGGGAGGCCAGGTCCTTCATGAAGCATTCCTCTGATGAGGCTGCTATCGAGCAGAAGATGACATTCGAATATCGTTGCAATATGGTCCTCTACGAAGAGAAATCCTCAGATGTCTTGACAGAATTTCCACGCTTCAAAGACGTCAAAGGCCTGGTAATTGAGTATTTTACAGAAAAATATGCATTAGGCTATACAAATATAAATTAATGTTAACGGCAACACTTTTGTCCCCTATTGGGAAAGATGAAATAACAAGTATAACTGTCTCCACTATCCTACACATTTGGTGCCCTCTCGCCATCTTTCCTTGTGTTGCTGTACCTGATTCTATCTACAGTCTGGACAATTCAACTCCAACCAATATCAAATTCCAAACTTATTGTAGTAATATAAAACCATAGAGATTTATGTATGAGCATGACTTAATCATATGAAGCATTAAAGGCTACTGTTTTTGTGATTGAGAAGTAGTTTCATGATGATGACACTCTTGCCTCTGGTAGTTTGATTTACTTCCTCTAGGGCTTTGAATTTTTCCTGTTTAAATTCCCTAGCTTGGTTCAGCTGTAGCTTTAAAGGAATTATGTTTTTAAATTGTAAGATTATAGTACCAATATAACTTTTAGCTCTTCTGTTTCTGTGTACAGGATGGGACAGTGATCTTTCTTCCATTATCCTCCTCCACCTGATTCCTCCTTCAGCCCGTGGCCGGAAAAGACCAGGCAAGGTGTCTGCATCCCAGGCTGAGAAGCATCTTGTGGTGTTAAAGAAGGTTTGTATTGTAGCTTATACGGATGTCAAGTGTTTTTTTTCTTTTTGAGACAACCCGAGTGGACAGAAAGTAGGAAGGAAACCCAATGTTTTTGCCTCATCTGTGTATGAAATCGATTCTTGTGTAAAAATATTTTACTGCAAAATTGGTTAAATGGATAGATACTGAAAAACTTTTTATATACCTTAAGTAATAATAAGATTTTGAACCAGTGAGATTTAAACCATTTTAATCTGTGATTTTCATTGTTTAACTTTTACTCATTCTTTTATCCTCAGATTGGAACAAGCATCCAGGAACATGTTGATGCCATCAACAGCACTACTCAACCCTATCTACTTGCCGTTGGGATGAAGAGGAGCACAATCCATGAGTTCTTCATCGTTCTGGACAAGCAGGTCATACCATGCAAGTCAACCAGTTCTCTTGGAGCTTTCGATGAACTCTTTAAGGCACACTTTGTATTTGGTACCATTTACAATCAGATGCTCCACAACATGTACACCTTCATACAGACAACTGTATACAAGATAGATATCGGCAAAGTCCAGGAGAGCCCACGTGTTGCCGAGGTTAGGGCTAGACTGCTACACTAGTTAATGCATATGTTGACATGCAGGGTGAGCAACATATTTGCCGCTTATCTATCAACGCAATGGTGGTGGTGTTTTTGTTTTGTTTTTTTTGTTGCCGGAGGGGTATTGTGAGTGATTTTCTCATTTCACCCAGTCTTATTTGATACCATGGGTGTGATTTGTTTTGTTTGCCAGACTCATTTTGTGAGTACCAACATGCTTGTGAGGCATATGAGACTGATTCATGGTTTCTGTCCTGGTAAATCACTTCGCCTGAAATGTGCTCAGGCAGGATGTTGTCACGTTTTTGGTACCTTTTCAGGCTTCAGGAAACATTTAAACACAAAACATGCCGAGCAAATTGAGCATGAAGTCAAAACTGATGATATTGTAGACAGTGATGGTGTTGCAGATAATGCTCATTCACAAGATTTTGAAGAAGCAGCCAGTAGCTCTCAAGTCCTGCCAGTATCCAACATGAGTACTTGTGATATGTGTGCATCTGCTATTGCACAGCTTCAGGTTGCTGGTGTAGGCCAGTCTACTTTAAATAGTTTTGTATCATCCATGGAAGAAGTAGTACTGGAGGTACAGAGTCAAGCTAAAGATGCAGCTTTGAAATGTTTATCTTTTCAGGATACTAGTACGAAAGCTAAAATTGAACAAAGTTTTGAAAAACTTGAAAACCCTTTTACTTCATTGAATTCTGAATAAACAAGAAATGTGTTTTTTGAACAGAAATGGAGAACTATTTCAACACAGCTGATAATTTTTCTGTCTATCATGCATGACATTTTAGAAGGAGTTGCACAGTTTGAGGTAAAACTAGTATTGGAGTATGTGCAGGAGAACTTCTTAACTGCTAAAGAACTGGCTGGTAGAATACAGTCATTTAACTATCCTTACACTGAAAGGAGAAATCGTCCCCCTGCAGTAAAGTTATTTGATGGAAGTAATGATTTGGGCCTGAATGCCATACAGTCCTGGTGTTTATTGCGCAACATGCCATTGATATTTGGTGATCTGGTGCAGAGAGACGATGAGTACTGGCATCTTTTAATGTTGCTTCTGCAGATAGTGAATATTGTCTTTTCTCCAGTCCTAACGAATGGTATGACCATATTAAACACATTATTGGTGAGCATCATCAGCTTTTTAAGCGTCTGTTTCCTGCTAGAAATCTCTTGCCTAAGCATCATTTCATGATGCATTATCCTCGAGGAATATTGGACCAATTCTGCACATGTGGTGTATGCGTTACGAGGCAAAGCATAACTTTTTCAAGACCCAACTGAAGAGTTTCAAAAATATCACAAAGACATTGGCCAAAAAGCACCAAAGATACATGGCCTTGTATTGGGAATCTTTCAGCCAGAGCAGCTTAACTATTGGTCCAGGAAAGATGGCACAGCTTAGAGAATTGAAAGAAGGTCCTGAGATTGCTGCCAAACTAAACACTGCAATATCTACTAATGTTCTGTCGGTGAAGTGGGTAAAGCACCATGGCACTGAATATCGCCCTGACCTAATAGTATGTGTTGAGGTAGCTGATGAGATGCCAGTATTTTGTAAGATCAGGACTATTATTGTGAAAGATGAGCAAGTTATACTTACTGGCTCGGGTGTAGAAGCCATTTGTTTTGATGAACATTACCATGCATTTAAAATTTTGTTTAAGCCATTCCAGGCATTTAAGGTGTTCGATGTTCAAGACTTGCTCTACTTCAAACCACTAGATGTTCAAATGGCATACGGACCAACAGATTCCTCCCTTTTTTATAGTTCCATATTGCCATCTAATGCAGCATTGACCAGTGTTTTTAGTGTTAAAGCAATGTTGACGATTTTTCACATGGACCTTTTATGAATTTCTTAAGTGGAGTAGTGATGTTTGCAAATGTTTTCACTGGAGGGTATCCAGGTAGCAGGATGAGACGGAGCAAGATAACCAAGGAATTTGACTGTTTGTGTGAAATTTAATTTCTAAAACCCAACTTGAATATTTGATAACAAAATCAAAATAAATCAAATGTCGGTCATTTATTGATCACCATTTAGCAAAATCAAAAGTTGTTGGTTGTCTGGCTGAGGTAATCCTGCTTCCATATATATCCCCCTAATGAAAGTTCCCTTTGTCAGTTGTATTTTACTAAGGGTGGTTTGTTGCATTTTAGCGATGGTTAAAAAGGATAGTTATTGTTATTCAACCTAAAGACAATTTTCTATCATCTGGCACCATACTGATAGATTCCAACCAAGATCTTCACAATTCAGCCACTAGGGCTGTCACTTTTCTTAAAGGACAGATTTGCAGATATTCAACCTTATCTCAATCTATCTGCATTAGGGATATAGTGTGTGGATCATTTGAGATGAGGATGAAAATCTGCAAATCTCGCCTTTTTAAAAAAAAAAAAAAAAAATGTAATTTGAACACCTGGTGGAATAGAAAGCCCACTAATCTGTGTCAAATCGTAAGTCGGATAGTAAATCTGTCTACATTCCAATTTGGAATTAAAACAGTTACAGATGCAACATTTTATGTAACCCTACCATTAAGTGAATTTTATTTTTTGGCACTTGAGTTGGCTGGTGTTTTTCCAGCAGTAGTACAATGTATGGAGGTAACAGATAGTCAGACCTTGTAAAGTCATGTCTCAACACTGGAAAAAAATTCAGAACTTGGCCAACACAAATGAAGGCAGGCACACACTCGCATCACAACTCACTCAGTGGCCCATTTGATAAGATTTTGGTTAGAATCAATCAGATTCCAGATGATGGCGAAGTTTGTTCTAGGTTGAAGATGGCTGGAATTATCCTCTGATGTGTGCATCCTCTGAAATGCACTTTAAACACATTTTTCAGTGTTAAAAGAAATGGTTAAGATTTTACCATTTTAAATGTACCATGTCTTTTAAGAACAATGTGGTTTTTTTTTTTTTTCATCTTTTAAACTGAAATTGAAGTTTAATTAATTGTTATGTAGCACGTGATAAGGGAGCTGTCACGGTTTCGTCACAAAACCTTGAATTGTAAACTAAACCTTGAGGGTCAGTGTTTTTATTTTTAATAAATTGGTATTAAGACATGGATATAATGTTGTTTTTTTCACCCTGCAAACATTTTAAGTTTTACTTGTTTTAAGTGTTAGCTGGACATGGTAAAGTAGAAAATTGCAAAACACTAAGAAGTAACTCTATTGAAGAGTACATTTTATTAAAAGGAGTCCATTGAAAATCAACAAGATGTTGGGTAAGAATAACACTTATAGGGAGTAAATACACGAGTAAATTATGTTTAACACTGGCAGGAGTCGATTAAAAATCAACACTGTGTTGGGAGTAAATTCTTAATTAACACTTAGTGTTAAGTATGTGTAACACTCATGAAGAGGGAATTAATAAGAGTAAATTCTGATTAACACTTAAACTCTTGGTGTCAAATGTAAATAACACTATGGGTGTTATTTCCTTCATAGTGTAAAACTTGATTAACACTTCTCAGTGTGGTGTAGTGTAAAATATTAACTCTTACCAGAGTTGAATTGACTCTGAAAATTCAACACTATGTTCAGTGTTACTTTTACACTCTGTAGATTAGGACCATATGTTCACTGACTTAGTGTTAAAATTGACTCTTTCAGTGTTAAATTTACACTGCTGATTTTACTGTGTACGTTCTTACAACAGCCAAGTTAAATGCAACCGGACACAGAGGGCTTGCTGCCCTTACCACGTACCATTTCTCCATCCAGTACCATCCTGGAACCAGTAACATAGATGCTGACTCACTGTCACGCAATCTGTTCTCAAAGGAAAGCGAGGAGTGGCAGAAGATTCCCCCCACTGGCATAAAAGCTTTGTGCAAAACAGTCCACTGTAAAGGAGCGCCTGAAGAATTTTCCAGCTGTGCAGAGCCCCTAGGAGTTTCTCCTGATGCCATCCCAGGGTGTTATGCTTTTCCAACATGTCTACAAATAGGTAGCCTGGAGCGAATTAGCAGGAAAGATCTTGCCAAAGCTCAAGATGTGGATCCCGTCATCGCACCAGTTAAAACAGTGGTGAGGGAAGGAATAACATTGACTACAGTAAAAGGTGAGAGTCCAGATGTTACCATTCTCTGGAGAGAAAGACCTAAGTTGTGCTGAAATGACGAGTTGCTGTACAGAGTGACCACAAGACCGTCTGGTACAGAAAGGCGACAACTCGTCCTTCCCAGAGCACACACTCTCATGGTGTTAAAGTCCTTACATGATGAGTCGGGACATCTTGGAGTGGAGAAAACCATCGAACTTGTAAGAGACAGGTTCTATTGGCCCAAAATGGCAGTAGACATTGAACAATACATCAAGAACTGTGGTAGATGTATTCTACACAAGACTGTTCCTCAGAGAGCTGCACCGTTGCAGCAGATTACCAGTAGTGGACCATTAGACCTGGTATGTATTGACTTCCTGTCATTAGAGCCACCTTCCCAAGGAATGTCAAACATCTTAGTTGTCACGGACCATTTTACGCGGTATGCGCAAGCCTTCCCTACCCGAGACCAAAGGCACCAACTGTAGCCAAAGTCCTTTGTGAGAAGTATTTTGTACACTATGGCCTACCTGCAAGAATACATTCGGATCAGGGGCGTGATTTTGAAAGTCAGCTAATAAAGGAGTTGTTGACCATGATGGGTATCAGAAAATCTAGAACGACACCATACCACCCCCAGGGAGATCCACAACCTGAACGATTCAACAGAACCCTGCTCTCTATGCTTGGAACGCTAGAGCCGAACAAGAAACAGAAATGGAGTCAGCACATAAGCCAGTTAGTGCACGCTTATAACTGCACTAGAAATGATGCCACCGGTTACTCTCCCTACTCACTGATGTTTGGTCGAGAAGCGAGACTACCAGTAGACATTTGTTTTGATATCTCTCATGAAGGGAAGAGGGAACCCAAGTATCTACAGTATGTTGCCAAGTTGAGAGATGACTTGAAGAAAGCCTATCAGCTAGCATCCGGCGCTGCTGGTAGAAACCATGACAGGAATAAAAAAGCACATGATCGCCGAGTCAGGGACCAGGTCTTAGATGAAGGAGACCGTGTTCTGCTTAGGAACTTTGGAGTTCCTGGAAAACAAAAGTTGCAAGGGAAATGGAGACCCACACCATATACAGTTGTGGGTAAGATGCCAAACCTTCCTGTATACCGGGTGAAGCCTGAGAGAGGTACAGGAGTGGAAAAAACAGTACATCGAAATCATCTTTTACCTATTGGATATCTGGTACGGATGCCAGACCCCCCAGAGGAACAAACCACCTCTCGAAGTCCCATTATAAGATCTCAACGTGGACAAACAGTGATACAAGCGGAACACATGGATAAGACAGCTACCCATGAAACCCAAAATGAAGAATCAGAGGCTACTTTTTCTGACTCCGAAGATGAGGATTTCTGTTTTCCTCACCAGTCAGCTGTACCTGGAAACCTAAGATCATTGCAAGAGTCCTTGGGAATCACAGAGATACCTACAGTGTGTGGTGATCTTAGGGTTGATGAGAGTCAGTTGCTGCCACCTTTGGTTGCAGACGAAGAAGAGATGGATGTAGTAAAGGATACAGTTTCTACTGCTGAACCTGGAGAAGATTCTGTCTCACCAGCCTGTTTGGATTCTGTAGTGAGCACGAATTTAGATGGGAGAGAAGGCTCTACTATTACACATGAACGTGTGAAGAGAGAAAGGAAACCTGTCCTTCGTTTAAGTTATGATGAGTTGGGGAAACCTTCTCATCAGCCAGTATTTGTAGTGTGCCATGAAATGTTCATCCAGTGCAGAACTTATCCAGATGTGAACGAGCACCACTGTCACACCGTATGGTGTCACCCTAGGGCACAATGCAATGAATGTTATGTAGGTTGATTTTTTTTTTAAGGGAAAATAACCTTATTAGACAGTTGATGAGGACATCAACAATTCTAGAAGGGGGAGAGTGTAGCCCGGTAAAGGAAAATTGAGTTTAAGAGATAAGTTTAAAAGAGGAGCCTAAAAGACCTATATTAAGGCTTTGTTATTTAAATAAAGTCTACACTTTAATCAAGGCGAAATACAGTTAAGTCAGGTTTGTTAATCTGAATAAAGTTTTACACTCAGTAGGGTAGAACGTATAAATACCGTTTTGTTTAATGTCAATAAAGTTATTTGGAAAAACCAAGCAAGTTTGGTAGCCAGTACCAGCATGTGTAAGAACAACCTGTCATTTGTTGAATGATTGATACTGTTTAAGGTAATTTGATTGGCCACCGTCTGTTGGTAACAGAGAGTTATGAACTGGATTGGTGGGCTGGGAGATGGAAAAAGAGGGGGAAGGGAGCGGAGAGCGCGAAAAGAGGAGAGAAAGAAGTGAGGGTGAAGCAGAGGGTGAACGGAAAAAGAGTTGGCCGAAGGTTAGGTTTTTTGTATTGGGACACTTGTTGGATAGAATGTTATTTGTGTGGATAAAGTGCTCTCATAGTTTGATTGTTGGACCGAGTATCGTGTGGACCAATTGGACATTGTTTCATCGAGTGATGGTCGTGAGGTTTGTTTTTGTTCTCGGACGCGTTGGACTGAGTTGAACTGGTCGTTCTGCTCGGACTGAGTGAAAGCTACGGTGGACGGAGTGAAGAGACAATTATTTCAGCACACACAAGCTACGTTTCAGGCCTGCACCGTTTGTTATTTTTTGCGTGCGTGAGTACTCGGTGTGAGTGTGTGTGTTGGGCCCTATTTGTATTTTTGCATTGGATATATATTTCTATACTGAGAGTTTCTTGATAACTGTAAAAGTACAGTAGTAAAGAGAGTTAAGTGCTCAGGGTTATTCAGACGTTTAAAATTTAACCGATTACACGCAGCGAGTAACGTTGTTTGAGGCACATTGTGTATCATTAGTGAGTATAATTTACTCACGTTGTTTAAGTACCTTGTGTATTTCTGTGGGTAATGTTTTTGGCCAGTATATTATTTACAGTAGGGTAGTAGGTTATTGTATAGTAAGTTTTATTTATTTGCTTGTTTTTATTTCTTTTCACATTAATATAGTATATTGTACTATTATTCATAACTCTAATATTTTATAACCAAAATATTTCAAGTAAAGGTTTTATTGATCATTTGATATGGTGTCTGGGTTTAATTATCTAACATGGGTTTGATTAAGTATTTCCACAAGTTGACTAGAATGGTATCACCTTAGCTAAACATGAACCTAGGGCCCCCAACTTCTAGGTAAACAGGGTTGGGGTGCTACATGTTCACACTCAAAGCCTATCAAGTGTTAAACGCGAAAGTTGATGGAGCATTAGGTGGGCAAGTTCAAATTTGTGAAAACAGGGTAGTCTATTAAACCACACGATTATTAAAACAGAAACATATTTGTTGAGTAAACTATATTTGAATATTATTTTTATTCATATTCAATGTTATTTCTAACACAATATAGCATATTACTCAAAAATAAAACACATCAGGTCTGTACATGTCCCTCCCGCCCCCGAAAATAATGGATTAAGAGGCGCTTTTCTCCTTATGAAAGTAACACCAGCGATTGTCCGACCAGAAGGTGTCAGCCCTACTGAGAAGGTAGTGTACAGTAGGATTTCAGAGCTTTTTTTTTGGTGAAGACAGCTGCCTGCTGCTGCTGGATGTGAGGTTGATGAGTGGTGAGAGTGAACCAAAACATTAAAGTTGTGGGCTGGAAAACCAAAACAATGAGCTGAAAGACGCTCAAACACTCTGTAGAGCTGAGGTAAACTGATGATAATTCTCTGTGGGTTTGTCACTACAGGCGACATCTTTCACATTACACATAGTTGTAACCCACTGTTAATCTAAAATTATTGATTAGTGCAGCTTTAAAGCAAGTTAAGGATATTGAGTTAAATGTTACAATTCCAAATTGCCACTTTATAACATTACATCACATTGAAAACTGGAGGTATGTTGCACCATCATCTTGCTGTATCATATCGTACACAATTCCTTGTAATTCAGCATAAAAAATTGTTCATGTTCAATAACTTCATGATTTTCACACAAACAATAAATAGCTTCTCAACATATGGTTTGCTTTAATTGCATTTTATTGGCTTTTATTCGCATTACTCTGGTGCTGTACTTGCCTTCATGTACTAATTACCTCACAGCAATCATTAGTTTCACAGTTCCTTATATTAAAACATTCATTAGAATCAGTAGTTCTATTTTTAATGAAGTGATACTACTGATGTGTTTGTATGTTTTGTCATGTGCATGCTGACTTGGCTTTGACATTTGCTTTTAATTCTTTAAAACAAATCAATGGTAATTGTAACACTGCAGATGAAGCCTTCAGACTAATTTGAGCTGCCTTTCACACATCCTTACTGCTGCACATTGCTGCTGTTAAACTGACTCATAAAAACAAATGACTTAGCCAGTTCTTTACAATTTTTATATCTATTCAAAGCACCTGGTTTCCAGTATATTTTACCTGGTTAGGTTTCCACTTTGTTTGGAGTAAATGAAAACCAACAAGCCCTCCAACCTAAACGACAGAATAGGTCATTTGCCAATGACTCCCAAAATGGCATGTATAGACGTACCGGACCTTCGTCGTTATGGAAACAATAATAAACATGTGGTTAACGTTTAGGTTTAGGCACCAAAACTACTTGGTTAGGTTTAGGAAAAGATCATGATTTGGGTTGAAATAACTACGTTAGTAATTTAAGTTTAATAAGTAAGTTTAGTAAGTTAAGTTATGTGACGTGACTTATGTCAGACCAAAATACGTCATTTTGACTTTTGGTTTCACACGGACATGAACTGCAGTCTCCTGGGCGTGTGGGCCTGTGTTGTTTGAACCATCCATCCACCCCTACTACCTCACCAGACTTCCGCCTTTGCTCCCATCATAATTACAATGGTCACTGTACATACAAACGTAAACATGGGTCGTAATAAGCTGCTGCACAGATGACCTATACAGACATATTTTTGGGGAGGACAGTCTCATGAAAACAGAGTACGCCAGCTGGCACCATCACTGAACAGACAAAGAAAGAAGTGCCACTGACAGAAACTCATACGTCAACAGAAAGAGTAATAAGAGTAAGAGAAAATGAAGACAAGACACTGTAAGAGACAGAAAGAAGTAAGGTCAAGATGAGTTGGACGTTTATAGAAACAAAGACAGCAGGATACTGACAGGGAAAAAGTGACAGAGAGAAGAAAAATATAAAGAGAAACAGGAAAGAGAAGGGGGAAAAAAGCTGAAAGTGAGAAGTACTGTAAGAAAGGAGAGAAGAAAAGGGGATAAATTTGAGTGTGGGCCATTAGCTGTTCTCTGAATGCTATGTTAGCAGTTTACACACACACACACACACACACACACAGAGTGCTAACAGTTTACACTGCACTTTATTTCTCCCATAAACAAAGTAAAGCCCAGCTTGTCCTCAGAGCGGCCATATATTATAAACAGATAACCCTAGAAGGCTGCAAAGAGTGTGCGTGAGTCTGTGTGTGTGTGTGTGTGTGTGTGTGAGTCTGTGTGTGTGTGTGTGTGTAACACTGAGCTAGTCAGGTTCTTCCAGGAGCTAACTCAATACCTATATTTATGTCTGCTAGTGTTACAGTTATTTCTTTTTAACTGTTGATGGCAGAAACATCCATGTAGCCTACTGTAGTGTGTAAATCTGAACTCACCAACAATACAGTATGAAATTGAACAGAGTAGCAATTTGAATATGGGAGTGAGAAACAAGAGTGTAGCTGCCTGCATATTCTGTCTTTCTCTTTACATTTCATTACAATGGATGAGTGTTTGTGTGTGAATAGAGAGTGATGCTTAAATGGCTACATGTGGTGGCTGAATCAGCTGTTTCTTACATGAGCAAAGCAAGCCTTTCGCCCCACAAGAAGCTCTATAAATAGTATTGGTTCATCTTTTCACAAAGTTCCAGAAGACACTTCTTCTTCTGAAATTCAAAGATGACTGTGGCAACACTTCCAGGACTGCAGGCGATACCACAAACAGGTGGTGAGGCATAAAATGTGGTTTGGAATAGGAACGGAAACTTGAATACTTTAAAGGGTCAGTCCACTCAAATTAGACAAATATAGACCTTCTTCCTTCCCTCTGGTGGTATCAAGCCATGTAAATAGTTTCATATTTTTTGTTTTATTAATTTATTTGCTCAGTTTTTGGGATATCCATCTCTGAGATTTCTCAAAACTTCAGCACATAAAACTAAGGTGATCCTAAGGCCATCAAGTGCCCCCACTAGCACAAATTGGAAGTGTTGTGCTGCAGCTGGGATGTACAAGCAGGGAGCGAGTAGAGTTTATTTATTTATTTATTTTTTAATGTTTGCCTTGTAGATACAGGCACAAGTGAAACAGTTCAAACTACAGTGAAAGCAAGAACAAACATCTATAGGTGGGCCAACATTGTACTGAAGTGGATTTTTTCAGGGGTGGCGAGGCTGGAAATAGGACAGTGGCGTGGAGTGTCACAGGGCGGCGCGTCATTGAGCGTGTGGGGTTGTACATAGAAAATAATAGGGGTGGCTGTTTTGACGCGTGCCGTTAAGTGGCGGTGAATACGGCTTCAGAGGTTTTAAACATTTACTTTTTCAAATATAAATTTGACCTGTGTTGTACTCTTCACCTATTACTTTTCAACTTCATGTGTATGTGCACTCACATAAACGAAGACGCCCAATAACACAAATACAAACTACTTTTTTAAACACGATGAAAATCAAAACTTTCACATCATCTGATCTGGTGTCATGTCCATTTAATAAATGTACAGTAGGAAAGTAATCTTGATTTGGCTGATACTTGGCATCTGGCAGAGGATGCAACACAACACACACACACACATACCTAGGAAGCAGGGGAATGTAGAGAAGAAGACAGTCGGGGTAAAACAGAGATCACCAGTCCAAAGAAATGTTTGAACTTGTGATCTCTTTTGATTATCTTTTAATCCAATCTCTACGGGACGTTTGGATGAACAGATGGATGGGAGTATAAGCGGTAGTGATGGATGAATAAAGGAATAAACTGAGCTGAGCTACACACAGTGGGGGGAATACAACAAAAGTGAATGTAGGAGAAGACAGGACATACAATTATCACTTTCAAGTGCACACATAGAGAGAAACACAGGGAGGGACTACAAACTGACACACAAGACCCTGTGAGGGAAAACACACACACACACACACACACTCACACTGCGAGAGCTAGCTGTGTGAAGAGTGTGTACTAATTGTTTTGCTAAGCGTGGTAATTGCAGCTCTCATTGGCTTCTCCAAATGTCAGCACTTCCTGCTGCCACACACACACAAATTATACAAAGACAAGCATTAACAAACAGATACAGAAAGACGAAAGATATTGTTGATATTATAGAAATGAAAATGTGATATCTTTCCGACTTAGAAGATGACACAGTAGTCTAGTGTATGCTGAAGTAAAAAAGCCAATTATTTATTCTCTTTGCTTTATTTGGATCCCCATTAAAAAATAAACAGCAATTTAAAAATCACAGTATAAATGGAACAAAGAAAATGCAGACCCAACCAAACATAAACCACAGAAAATAAGTGAACTAATTTTGAGAGGGTAATTTGTTTAACAAACAGAAATGTGAAAATAAATGATTTGCTGTAACCATTTCTCGAACAACATCTAGTGACTTCCTGCAGTCTCGCCAGTACACCAATGCCACATAGAAGTGCTGGGCAGACAAATAAACGTACAATAAATGCACGTAACTCACCCAAACCACAAATTGCTGTTTTTATATTTCTATCTTTGTAAGGTTTAAACAAACAAGATGAATTAACAATGTGTTAATTTGTCAGCTTTATAGGCGCTGGTAGGAGTTTTTCAGGCTAGCTGTTTCCCCCTGCTTCCAGTCATTACGCTAAACTAAGCTAATCCCATCTTGGCTCCAGCTTCATACTTAACGTACAGATATAAGAGTGGTCAAATTATTCCTTTAAAAGAGCAGTCTTCCCACCCACCATCAACCACAGTTAACATGTCGGAAAAAATATTTAATCTTACTAACACCTGAACGACACCTGACACCTGAAAGACATAAAATAAATCCAGATCTTTATTCATTTGCAAAAGGTCACATACACAAGCGTGTGACATGTAAGTGATACATATTACAGCTTGCTAAAGTAGAAAATGACACTCCATATGTATTGTATGTGCTGTATGAAAGTCAAAGAGGAGAAATTGGCTCTTAAAAAAGAATACCACCTGCACATCACATATACTATTGTAATTGTAAACAACAGGCCAATCAATAGTGGAGAAAATGATGAACTCCCTCCCACAGCTCTAGAAATGACACAAGACCCTGGTGTAATCGGATATATAAACATTTCAGCAGCTCACTCCACCTTGGACCAAACGCTGAATGCCACAGCTGACTACGGGGATTGCAGTATGTGGCCTTATTCATACTGAATGACAGTGCAGATAGTAAAAAGGATGTTGCTGAGTCTGGGTTTAAAGATAAATGGGTAAAGTCATCCAAGATTATGGTGTAATTTGACACATAACCTGCAGTTCTGATAGCGAGACTTGTCAGCTATGTATGGAGTATACATTGGATGACAAGGAATTTAAATAATTACACTTACTGCTGAGTGAAGCTTTAGTTAGATCCCACAGAAAAGATTGCCCAGTGGAAGTGCAAACCATAAAGTTGTATGAAAACTAATTTACGTTGATGTAAGATTTTAATTCTCACAGATACCTGCATCGTGTTGGCATAAGGACTGAGTGACAGTGCATATACTTAACCCACATTGCTGAGTGAGGTTTTAAAGACACAATCTGGTCTCTGCAGTAATCTGATACAAACACTGTACTGCTGATCGGAACATACTACCTTGCAGTATAGACAAAATATTCATGTATTGCTGAATGTGGTTTCAGCGAGTTAGTGACAAAGCATATAAAAGATACATTTTGCTGAACGGACTTTCAAAAAGGCAAATCTGTGAAGTCACTCCGAGTTTGAAGATGACACAGGACTCTGGTGTAATCTGATAAACAGGCTGCAAGGTACCATGCCAAATGCTACCTCACATAAAGAGATGACTGATGGTCTGCCAATAGGACATGTAAACACAAACTCTACAGATCACAAAATGGTTTACAAGGGGGACAACCTGAAAACTGTAAAGCTGGAGGCTGTCTGGACAAACAACACCATGAAAGTGTTGTTTAGAGTGAAACTCTCATATCAAATTTGTGGATGTTCCAACAATCTTCAATGTTAACTGTGTCTATAGAAGCCAAGATCTTTCAAACAGACAATGCAATATTTTCCGTTCAGTCAAGTTGAGACTATTTCTGAAGGGTTAGTACAATACCCAGTATTCTTTGCCAATGCTGGCCAATGCTGCCATGGATGCTAGCTAGCATTTTGTGTCAAGCTGGCTGACAAATGTAAAAACACAGATATAAGCATGAAGTTTGGGCTGGACACCAAGTGCCAGTTGGCATGAATGAGGTGAGGCTTACTTTCAACTGATTTAGAGCCCTGACTCAAGGTCATAAAAATCAGAACAGTTACATAAAAAATCCCACATTCTCAGATAGCGTAGCAGATTAAGCACTGTGTCCACTTACTGTACTTTGAAGTGTCATATTGTAGCCAAATGGATGTCTGTTGTACTTTTAGGCCAACCCATTAATGGCAAAGTACAAGAATTTAATTTGCCTCAACAGCTTAGAGACACTAGGGTAAGCATCTTTTAGGTATGTTTTGGTGACACAGTCATCCAACAGTTTGTGTGATTCACCTTTTCAATGGGCAAATAGCCAAGATGGATCTCAGATCTCTATGTTTTTTGGCCCAATGTGTAGTAGGGACCTGTGCTACAGTAGCTTCTTTCTGTAGCAGGGCATCCATTACCTCTAAGGAAGTTATGAATGATTGTCTCACCCTTTGTTAGCTGAAAGATGGATGCAACCAAACTGGAATAAATAACCTAGTCAATGCATCCTGTCCATCCACTGGAAATCCTACATAGACAACCTTGGCCTGCCACTCTTATACAGGTATATCAGCAAATTGTGTGTCCACGTTTGTCATAAACGGTGGCCAAATAAAAGCTTTCAGTGCATAGGTGAAGGTCTGCCAAGGTATGCAAGACAATGTTGTGAGCTTCACTTCACGGCACCAGTCCTTCTATAACTCCTGGAGTCTCTGCTACCCAGGGTCCCTGGTCCCTGACCAAATAACAGCCTTGCTGGCCTACAAGTGAGGGCCCACCACACTCGATGCTGGAGCCCCTATGACCACTGGATGAAAGATTTGAGAGAAGTTGCTTCTTTTATGTTCCCTCTACATTAGGAACAGACAAATCCATCCACACTCCCAGGGGCTGAGGGAAAGGTAAACCCGGACATTTAGCAGACCCACCACTCATACCTCTGTATTGTGGACCACAGACACAGAGCAAGTAACCAGCAGGACAGCTTGGCTGCAGAGAAAGCAGAATTGCTTAACGGCAATCTGATTAGCCAGCTGCAACTGACCCGCTGCTGGGGCTGGGAAGCTGACTAAGAAACAGGCCTGGCTACCTGTAAAACAGTGCAACAGACCTCACTTTTGTCTTCCATCAGAAGCTACAAGCAATGTTTCTCTGAAACTCTGGCTGGTTCCCTGTCACCAAACCAGAAAACAGTACTGAGTTGCAGTTGAGTTGGGAAAATTAGTGATAGAAAATCAGTGACTGCAGCAGTTAGAACAGGCTCAGACAAACTGTTAGGACATGTTGTCCTACCTTCATCCTAAACCGAGCTCTGACTAGAGTAAATGAAGGCACCAGTGTTCCCAGCACCAGAACAAACCCATCAGTGCGTTCTGGCAAATGCTCTGTCCCCAGAGATTGATGCTTTCTGCTTGGGCAACCACTCCTGAGCAAACCAGGCAGGACACTGAAAGTGGAATGATGAGGATAATTTAGATCTCCACATATCATCTCAACTTACTTCTTAACAGAGAAAGTCACACTGATATAGTCACCCTATGTGCCCTCTGTTTGTTTAAATGCTACCCTATAAATAATAAAGTTTACACCACAGACAGCCAATCAGCCACCCACCCTGTGAACTAAAGACCTAGCTGGCCAGTCTACAAAACAGAGCCAGTCTCAATGTCCCCCTGCTTTTCCCTGGAGGCTTTGCAGAGGTCTCAATACATCTGTGCACGTCCATTTATCCATCTGTTCATCTGTCTGTCTGTCCCTGTGCATGTGCCTCAGTAACCCTATACATCCCCTGTGTCCAATCAGCTCATCTGACCCAGTCAGACAGTGGAAGCACCAGGTGCCAGATGCCCAACTATAATTGGGAAGCCAGGTTATTTCTAAATACTGTACACCACATTGTTAGTGTTAGACTGGAACCTTTCTCCACTGCACCTTTGTATCTTTTTGTTTGGTGACAAGGTTCATCATGTAGGTGTTAATACAACAACTTACTACACTAAGAACACTAAAATCACAATTAAAATAAGAATTATCTTTACAAATTTTCTATATTACTAACCAAGACAAACAAAATGAGGCATTATATGTAACTTTCAATGTTGGGCTGTAATGCATTACAGTAATGTGATTACTTTTTCCAGTAACTAATAGTTTAAGGGATTCCATCCATCCATCCATTTTCTAAATTTAAGGGATTATAATTTGAAATTCACTAATTACATTACAGTTACTTATCTCAGTAATGCTCTATTACATAGACATTTTGGAGGTCGGCTTGGTCACTGTTTTACCAGGAGTTTGACAAATGGTTGATATCACTTTGGTCTCTCTGCGTTCAGCAGACAGACTCGTCCGCTATGTGTTAGCTTGTCACAAGGCAGAAGCGGGGAAGGAGGCTGCTAGTCTCTACCAAAGGAGCAGTAATGCGACTGCTGTTGACTCCAAAGTTGTCATATTTATATGTTGTGTGTTCTTGGGTAGCTTGCTAACGTTACGCACTGGTAAAGCTACATTCAGGAATCACCTAGTTTTGTTCAGAGTTGGAGGGCGTGTGAACTGCTACACTGCGAGGACTGCTGGAGTTCTGCATCACCGTAGCTAATGTTAAGCTAGCTGTTGATGGTCATTGAATACCTACAAAATGTGGTCTGGCTTCATGTTCAACCATAATGGTTGAACATGAAGCCAGACCACATTTTGCCAGTCTAATTTTCCATTTCTACACATGTTAAATACAGAATATGTGACATGCGTGTGTGGAGGCTTTGGTGTTGATTAAAGGATCCTTTGACTGGCATGTGCTGATATCTTACAAGTAATGTAACTAATGATTTTTGCTGTTTAGTAGTCAGTAAAGTAATGCAATATAGTATATGTGTAATGCATAATTGATTACATTTTACAAGTAACTTGCCAAACACTAGTGACTTTTACCATAGAAGTTCAGCTCTCATGCAGCACTAGGCTCTCAGTCAGGGTTGTTCGAGAGCTTATCCAAGGCAATGCCAACTCAGCCTTATGTCTCCAAACTGAATGATATCCAACAGGACCCTAGACAATATGCAGTGCCAGCTTCAACTCTCTGTCTGTCTGTGTCTTTCTCTTGCTTTCATTCACTTTTTCTCTGTCCCACTTTCATTGCTTGCTGCTTTTCTTTCTAATTGTAATTCCATCCATGTTGTTATTGGAGGTGTGCATGCTATTGCCAGATGCCCCTTGCTAACCTCTTCTCTATTCTCTTAGTACATTTAGTCTCACTACACACATACACACACACACACACAAAGATATGAGAAAAGAGGGAGAGAAAAACAGACCACTCCAACATTTAAAATCCTTCATTAGCATCTTCTGAATTACTTATATTTACACAGTGCTGAAATATTCCAGAGGAATAACAAGTTTTAAGGACATTTAAGGACACCAAAGTCCACCACACACACACAGGCAGACGAGCAGTAATCCAGTGTCAGTTTGACCCAAAGCTTGGCTGAAACCAAGCCAAAGCAAGAGTGCCAGAGTAATCCAGACATTAAACATTAATGAAGGCTGTTAATGAGGGGGATCTAGATGGAAAAACACCTAATGACAAAGACTGCAGGAAAACAGACTGCACACAACTTGTCCATATTAACTACTCTCCTACCAGACAGTGTAGGACTGCATACACATAGCTTGAGTATTGTTAGATGTGTAAGTATGTCTTTAAAGACTTCTATAGTATATGACAGGGCAATAGATAGAAAACTGTATTCTTTCTGTGTCCTCTGCTGAATAATTTTGTGGTCAAGCATAAATGCAGCCTGCGAGTGTTTGCAGTGGTGTTTACAGAGGACAGCTGACATTATCTACAGGAGAGGCAAAGGTAAGGCACAAAAGTGCAGGAGGAAATTATTAATATGGATCAGTAACATTGATTTACTAAACCAAAATGTGCATAATTTCACCTGGTATTTAATGCCCAGGGGAAGCTCGTCCTAACCTCTCGCCACTTAGCTGCAGTGTTATTCGTTAAAAGGCACAACAGGAAGAGAGAAACAAATTAGAGACAAGGTGTTCCATTTCCTAATTACCTTTTCAAATGTCAGTTATTAGAGTGAAATTGTTAGAATTAAAAAGGTGACAAACATAAACAGGTAATAATATCTTTATCACTCTTTGGTAGCTTGATGATGTGTAATGGAACCTCAGACTAAGGGTCGGTCACACAACACTGCTGTGACAAGACTTCTGTCAACCCTTTGTGTCGAGGCCAAAGGCTCAGCTGCAGGTAGACACCACAGTCTGCTCTCTGCCCTCTGCAGTGTTAATACAGCTTGCCATGCATGTTTCACCTTGTACATACACACACACTGTTCCTACACCGCACCTCAGACAATCCAACTGGGACTCGTACTGGAAAATTTTCCCTTTACATCACCAGACATAACACTATTTGAACATACAGTTAATTTACATACAATTTAAATGAGTTCAATTACTTTAACTGATATTGTTTAGCACAATGTCCTCCTGGCAGACCACATGCAGCTGAAGTAAATTACAGAGTGGCAATTAGTAACAAGCCAAAGTCTGTACAATGTTGCCACATGTTACTGAAAAACATCACTTCCTAATGTCACTGTCTTTTTAATGGAAGCTGCATTGTGCAGAACTGGATGCTTGCATTGTCTCACTGCCACACACACACACACACACACACACACACACACACACACACCTACACACACACATTTTTTTCAGTATTACGCAATGTCATTCAATGAGAATATAAATTCCCTAACCTTAAAACTCATTAAAAAAAACTAAAACTAAACCTTATACAACAACCTTTTATCATGATGACAACTGAGCCATCCCCACAACAACTGGGCAAGCCTCTTCCACTAATGAAGACTGTGATGTGGTTACAAGTCCGGGAAAAACCTATTAAGTGGACCTTCAGTTGTCAAACTTGACATTCCCCACTGCATGCCTAATCTCAATAGTGAACCCATGTCTCAAGCCTTAATTCAGTTTAAGGTAGGGCTCCTTCAATTCAGTTTTTACTGGATATATCCAGGATTGTATCGATGATAGTTTATTTTGATTATTCAAAACAAGTGAAAATTGGCCAACATAAATCAAAAATACAAATTCTGGGTGAAAATCAGATATTTAAATATGCAGCACAAACACTTTGTAGTTGAATCATCATTGCTGTTTTTAAAAAAACTTTTCACTCACTTTGCATTTTCTCCCCATTTACTGGGCTGTCAACTTCCCCAGAGGACCTCCTGTACTGTAAACTGCAGTGATAAGTGTCTTGCAGCAGGAATCATAACTATTGCGTGTGAGTGGATATAAAACCCAGGTGAAAATCTGTTTAAACTGATATTTTCCCTGTAAAATCACCTGTATGTCTGATGGAACGGATACGCTTCTATTTGAATCTATACAGCTGTCGACACAGGCTGTGTTACAGCTCGCGTTTTACACACATAACTACAGTAATTGTGTGTTGGGCCCTGAGCGCTGCCAAAACACAGGTGACCTACACACAGTCCTGTGCCTGAACGCATCTTGTGCAGAAACTGACGGAGGACTGAAGCTGCTGCTGTTCTGCTAACATGCAGCTGTCACTACGCCGCATGTTGTGCAACTTTAACCAAAATGCTTTAATTGCCTAAACCTAACCACATGTGGGACTCAACATGTGAACTCCTGTCTCCTGTTGTCAAAGTCCTGCGCTTTGTTGCTTTGTTAGTTTGTTGCCCACCCTCCCTACAACCTGTGAGTGGTACATAATGTAGCGCTTCCTACACTTGAAATATTAATGCCAGTGAACATAATCCAGGCAACACCTACGTTTCCTTACAAAATGTTATCAGTAAAACAAATTAGTAGTACAAAAATGTAATTTTAAGGTCATAGGGTTGTATTGCAGCAGACCAAAATACGGCTCTGGGCCAAGCAAACCTGATGAAGCAAATATCAAATGCGCTGCTTACTCTTCCACGGACAGAACAGGTTTAAATAAAAATCAAGACATTTTAAGTTGGTCTTGAGCTGAGTTTTTAGGTGTTCATTTTGATTCTTCTTTCTGCCGCTGTCACATCCTTTAGTTTATCTCTCTATTTCTATATTTTATTTTTACTTTTGCCTGATTTTTTCTTTTCTGTACCTCTCATTTCTTTCTTGGGCTGTATCAAATTTATCCTTTCTCTCTATCCCTCTTCCCTCTTTTCCTTTGCGCCCCCTCCCTCTCTCTATCTCACTGTCTATGCTAAGTATTGGTAATTACATTATCATGCGCTACCCTATGAAATATAGTTTCAGTGACACCGAGTGTGTGTGTATGAGTATGTGTGTGTGTGTGGAGTTGATGATGGAGAGGCTGTCTGCGTTTTTAATAAACACAACACTGCAACGCCTCACACGCTAACTGCCTTAGCATCGAGCTTCGCGCACACACACACACACACACACACACACACACACACACAGGCATCTGCCAAGACTAGGCTCAAACTTGCAGGGAATTTATGTACAAATAATTACTTTTTAATAGCCAGTAATGTGATTTCCTGCCAAAGAAATATTCAAATGCATCTCAGGCAGTCCAGTATATTATCTGCCTGGAGCTACGGATGCGACTTAGGGGAGACGGCACAGGAAAGACAGATTATTGTTTGTGTGATAATAATTATTTTACCCTTGTCATCTGCAGAGGAAAATGGGAGATAATGCCTTTGTCTCTCTGTCTTCTTCCTTCACTTTCTTTCCTCTTGCTTTTTCTCCAACTCTTATTCTTTCACTTTCTCAGTCAACACTCTGTCAGGGCATCCTGAACTTTTCTCTCAGTGCAGAGGGCAAAACATATTTTTGACTTTTTGAACAGGTAAGTCATAAGGTCCGGTGCTTGTCCATATTTGTTTCCATGCGGGCTGTGTAATGCAGTTAAAACATTTGTAGATACGTCTAAAAAATATCTCATAGCTTTAGGATTTATTGGAATCATGGTAGGTTTTGTTCGATTGGACTTCAAAAATATGTTAAAAAATGTTCATAGGTTCTTGCCTGCCTTTGGATTCAGTGAGTTGCTGTGGAGTGCCAGTTTATGTGGCATTCGTAAAACAAATTTGGGTGTAATTGTAGTTGTCACGTTGCAATGGGGGCTATTCCTTTGTTTACCTTTTGCCAGTAACAATATTTGGTTGTGCAGTCGTGAGCAGGTTATTGTGTTTGGGATTATGGATGCAATACATTTAAAGTTACTTTGTCAACTTAATTTAACATCTCTGATTTGGATTTGATGTATATCTAATCTTTACTGAGTGTTAATAAAGACTGGATAAAAACCTTTTTTCTTCTTTCAGGGATCCCTAAAGTGCGTTCACTGGTGTTTGGAAATTTGTGAAATGGTGCAAAGTTCTCATTCTGTGCAAGAAATGTCTTCTGTTCTTACTCCATTTCAGAGTGCACCAGAAACCCTGCAGCACCTGATTAAACAGACATGCACCAGGTTTAGAGGGCTGCTCCGTTTACCTTGACGACTGTTTGCAGTGCATCCGTGCTTTGTTGGAGTTCTCTGGCTGAGGTGTGGCTACCTGTCACTCTAGCCAAGTTTGAGTTTGCCATGGCAACGGCAACATTTCTGGGTCGTGTGGTGGGGCAGGGTTGAGTTAGCAATTGTAAACTCAACCTACAACCAAAAAGAATATCCAGTACTTCTTAGTTTTAGTCAGGTATTACAGAAGTTTCTGCAAATCTTTTTCCAAGGCTGTGTTTCCACTGACTGAGCAGCTAAAGGCCGAGGCGAAATTCTGAAGATTTTGAAAATGTCAGGTCTCTGCTGTGCTCATCTCCTGTCTCAACTGCTCTGCTCCTTGACAAGGCTCAGGCTCCAGATAGACGCAATTATTTACTTATCTGTAACTCCAAACATATGAACTTCACAATATTTAACTGGGATATACAATATCAAGAAAATACAGTACTGTGTGTGCAACCCATCTTACCACAGCTTGAATAGTCTGTGGACAGAAGCAACCTAACGCAGTCTCAAAATATCAACTTTTCAGCCAAAACCTGTGTAATTGTAGGAGATATTGGCCGATGTGTATCACATGTAAATTGCAACATCCAACTCTCTGTTTTGCCTTCCTAGTTTCTTTCTGTCTGTCTCTCTCTCTGTCTCTCTCACACACACACACTCACACACACACACACACACACACACACACACACACACACACACACACACACAGACACCAGGGTTCACAATGTCACAGGTAAGTGACGACGGATGTAATGTCTGGAATTCATTTTTTGCATTAACGGCTGACACCTCCCATAGCAGGTTCAAGTGTGTCAACACAGTGTGGATGTGTGAGAGTGTGTATGTGTGTTTGCAGGGTTTTAATCTGTGCAGCTAGTGTATGTGTGTGTGTATGTGCAAAGACTGGTTAATGACCTCTGGAAGGATGAGCCCGCTCAAACTGAACCTCAGGGAGTATAACCGATTGCCGCTCTCTGTGAGTGTGTGTGTGTGTGTGTGTGTGTGTGTGTGTGTGTGTGTGTGTGCACCGCTCTGTCTAATCCGCACGAACAAATCAGAGGTAAGTGCACCATCACACAGCAATATCCAGCAGCCAACACAGAGAGAGAATAGAAAGCAAGAAGTAATGTATGTGTGAGTGAGATATAGAGAAATAAGAGAGATGATGGTTCACTTATTTTCTATTCTTGTCTGTCTTATTTATTTTTTATTTTTTTACTTCTCATATTTTCACTTAGTTCTCTGTTTGGTTCCTCTTCCTCTGTTTTTCTTCTCTTCTCTTCTTGGTGCACTATATGTATACTTTGTGTATCTATCTTTGTCTCTCTCTCTCTCTCTCTGTGTGTGTGTGTGTGTGTGTGTATACTGTATGTGTCAAGGGACAGATTACTGTTTCTGTGCCTGTGTGTGTGTGTGTGTGTGTGTGTGTGTCCAGTGGTAGATGTGAGTGTGTATGACAGGCTGATAATAGGACTCACTGTGGGCCATGCCACCTACCTGGAAACAGACCTTATCTGCCTCTGGGGAACACACACACACACACACACACACACACACACACACACACGCATTTTATATTATATCTTATCACAATGACAGTCTAGCACAGAGAAGTCAGATCACTTACAGTGACAGATCAACACACAGGTCAAGCACACCACACGCGCACACACACACACACACACACTTTGCCACTATTGCTGGGTGATGTCTGTGATGTCAGCGGCTCGCCATAGATGATTGGTCACAATCTTCCTTCTGCCTCAGTGATGTTCTCAAGCACATATGGTGCTGTCTGTAAGTCCTGCATGTCCTAGTTCATATAAAACCTTAAACTTTACTCATTAAGGCAATGAGGCATAGAGCCACTGCGGGGAGGGGGGGGGGGGTTGGTATGGGGGGGGTGGAGTGGAGCTAAGTTGAATGAATTTGATTTATGTAGGCAAATAAAAAAACAAGACTTTGCTGATGCTATCGTGCTGACCTGAATCATTTCTTTTATTTCAATCAAATTCAACTTGGCTCCTTTTTTATTTGTTGCTCCCCCAATATTGTTAATGATTGTTGGCCATGCTCACAAGTGAAGTCCTTAGTATTAAAGATACCCTATGGAGTGTTTGCGCTATGGAGCAATGTTTTTACAAGTGAGACCCTCTTTTTTGTATCATGTGTGTGCACAAGGACACACATGCACGCCCACAAACAGGCAGAATTGTGTGATTCACATTCCTGCCGCTGATTTCAAGCTATTCCGCTGATCAACAGTTGGTGGCGGTAATGTGCAAAGAAATCAAAGCGCAAACAAAGCCAGTGAAGAAGAGCGCTGCAAGCTAGCAAACATGGATTTTTCTTTTTTTACAAATACAATTCATGCAAGCTTAGGCATGAAAAAATATCGGCTTTTCAAACTGAAGATGTGGCATCATTTGCCTCTGAAAATAAGTTCTGATTGAACTCAAGATGTATAACTAACAAACAAATAAATGATTAGTAAATTGAAATATGAGTAAATAGTTTGGAGCATTTAAATCATAGATTGATTGAATTTATTAAGTTTTCTTAAAGATCCTTCTTTCAGGAATCTTGTTTTTATGTCTACTCTTTCAAACTCAAGAGCTTAAAGCTGCACTAATGAATATTTTTATATTAACAATGGGTTCCCTTTAGCTCTATGGAACCCAGCTTCTTTCCACTAGTTGTTTTATGGCTGGCAACTTTGATGTTTGTGGTTCACTCTCAGCCCACACATTAGCATTGTTTCCAGATCCAGCAGGCAGCTGTTTTCAATGAAAAAGCTCTGAGAAAACGATGATGTTAATGTTGCTCCGTGTCTGCTAGATGTGTAAATAACTGTTTATGGTGATAATATGTCACCGTTATGCTTACAGCTTGTTGCGCTGCCCCCAAGTAGCCAAAAATAAATAAATAAATGAATGAAGGTTTAATACTTTTTTCTTTGTGTTCATCATGTTTTCAGGATTCTGAACCCCACCACTCATTGTAGCACTCAATACTTGCTAGTTCCTTGTTATTGATGATCACAGAGCTGTTTTTTTGTTGTTGTTGTTTTAGCAAAATTTGAAGAGTTTTGAGAAACTGTGTATTTTTAATGGCCTCTACTTTGTTAAACGTATCAAAGACAACACATAACACAGACCAGACAGATATCTGACACACTTTGCATGTTTAGTTATCATATTGTGCTTGCCCTTGCACCGGCAGCCACTGCATCACCATATACAGTAGATAGGAGTTTTTCAGGTTATTTTACCAAATAATGTTCCTCTCTCCTCTTTTACCTTGTCCATCAAAGCATCTCTCCACTTGTCTTCTCCACAAACTCTGTCCATCTCTCAGTCCTATCTCTCTTATCTGTTGCCATGCATCTTCTGCGCTCCACTTTTCCTCCTTGCTCTACATTGTAGTTCAGTGTCTCTATTCTTTACTGCAGCTCTTTTATTTACATCAGAATACACACATATATATATATATATTTTTTTTTTACCTGTCATCATCCCCTCTTCTTTTATCTCGGTTTCTTTCCTCCTCTTTCTTATTTTCTCCCTCTAATGAATCATGTTGAAGCTTGCTTTCATACACTGCTGATGGAAGCCCTCTGGCATGCACACATATTGCATACATTCATCACTGCTACAATAGAAGTTAGACTTTGCAAGCAAATACACACAAAGTCACACACAAAGTCACACACATAATGATACATCCATGGAGATAACTGTGGTTACATGTGATGAACACATTATGTAATATACAGTATAACTCAATACAGTAATGTATTCCCAGTAACAGATGGTACAATGCTGCTGTAAAAAAAACTGCTAGAAATAGTAGCCTGACATCGCCAGACCAATTCACAAATGCGAATTAGTCTGGAACCTCTCAGTTCCTTTTCGATTTCCAAGGGGCGTTACCAACGGGCACAGGCCAAAATGCCTCTGGACGCAATTGGATAGACCTACAACCAATCAGAGCAACGAAATGTGTGACGTAGCGCAAAGCGAATCCTGTCAGAAGTACAGCAAACACATCTTTATCATCAACGTGCAGTTGTTTGTTCTTCTTTTAAAGAAATGCCGTCTCAAATCACATACTTCCGTTAGTGCACTTACATGCAGTATACTGTGTACACTATGTACTGACTTGTGTAGTGCGTTAATTTTGACAGGGTGGTGTCGTCTCAAATCGAATACTGCTGTTGTGCGCTTACTGGAAATGATGATCGCAACATTTGACCGCATCGTCTTCTTCTTCTTTTTAATGGCAGATTGCAACTGGGAGGAGCATTGTCACCACCATTTTACCGCAATTGCTGCACACCGAAATATCTGCCAGCTTGTTTGCTCACTTGACTTCAATTCAATTATATTAAAAATCAATAAAAAGTGAACATGCTTTTACTTTTAGCTGTAACAATCGCAACCGCAGCCACCATTTTCATACATTGTTGGTCCTCCCCTTCGGCTATGTAGCCAAGATGGCGACCGTTGAGGGTGAGAAGTGTGCAGCGTTCCATGCTCAACTTTCTGACCGTTTTGTGTACATCATTCAGGTAGTCATAGTACACTGCATTTTGCCATCAGTGTTTCCCACAGGACTTCATGAGATCCTGGGTGGAGTACCCCGAACCCTCTAGGGGGGTCCGTGGGCATGCCCCCCCCCCCAGGAAGAAAATTCTTAAAATTTTAAAGTTAAATGCATCAATCTGGTGCACTTTGAGAGCAAAATTAAGAAGCTACCTCTGTTTAACAGTTCACAAAATACGGGTTATTAATTAATAAAGGTTATTAACCATTTATTATTATATCAAACATTGACTCATCTCTTACTTCTATCATCTGACTGGTAGTCTAATGTACTCATTTTCCCACTGCTCTCAACTTACTTTTCTTTTCTGAGGCTGCCCAAAAAACTGACAAATGTCACCCTTCCTCTTGTTCATGATGACACTCACTGTGAATGAAAGCTGCCAGTAATACTACTTGCACTTTAATCAAATATCTGCCACTCGCAAGATATAAGTCATCGCGCACAAATTCAAGCTGGCAGCTGTGAGCGAGAAATAAAACTGGGATAGACATGACAACTGAGTCACACTGGGAAACTTTTCCTATTTTCTTATCTAGGCTAGCTAGTTAACCACTTATCTCAAACGATGTCGTGTCCTCAAAATGTCGCCAGAAATGTTGTTCCAGACAGTCGGTTCCAGCACATATGTGTGTTTGTGTGTAAATATGCGCATACAAAGGGGTGGGTGGGGGGGGCTGACTACTAGCAAGGAACCTATAAATGAATCGAGACACTCCGATTGGCTGTAACTGCATCCACTGGAGCCAATAGCAGTGCCCAATATAGAAATGTGGCCTTTACACTCTAGTATGTCACCAACAAAGATGGTGGGTGAGAATTGATCGATATACATACAAGTAGAACAAGCAATGCACCATGCAAAAGGGGAGACCATCCACATCTTTTACAACTTTATGTTTTAGTTTTACAGACAGAAATAAATGGCTCACATAGACAAACGGGCTCACCGGTGAGCGCTGTTTCTCTAGTTTAAGAGGAAAAAACGGCATGTCTCTAGCTCTAACCGTTGCGGAGATATGACGCGTTAAAGACCACGTGATTTTTGGGATCGTACGATCCTGTGAGTCTCAGAGGGTTAACGCGGAGTGAGAGATGATGAAAATAAAATTCGGTTCATTATGAGACTATATCGGAAGAAATTAATCTATGGCGGGCTGCCATACATTAGTTAATGAATGGGAAACACTGGCCATATCAGTGTGAATGCACTTATGCAATCAAAATATTAAGTGTAAGTACGCGACTTGAGACAGCTAAAATATACTGTTCTGTTCGTTTAATACTGATGCGATTCATTCCAAATCAGCAGCAGCCATCTTGGTTGTTTACGAAAATGCCTCAGCGGCTCTCCTCTGTACAGTCATCAAATCAAACCCGCTCCATATTAGACAAACAGTTGTGATTGGCCCGACCCAGGCCAGGTCGGCTGGAAATCTGTCTGAATGGGAGGGGGAACAGACGGATCTGCCGGAACAAATAAAACATGAGCTTGCAGATTCGTCTGGTTCCTAGGCTATAGAAATAGCTGTGATACAATAGAAACAATTGGCACCACCAAAACCACCTGTCTTACTGAGGCAACTCAAAGAGTTTCATGTTCTCAAGCAGGCAGGATATTTTGGAGGTTGATCTTCAGCAATTTCAGCAATCAGCAGTTTCTAGTGAAAGGATCTCCTACCTTCCACTGATTCAGTGAAATTCAGTGGATGGCAGATGTAAAGCTACAGGCTGCTACAGTGAATCTACAATGATTTCACTGAGAAGTTCTGGCCACAAGTAGATCTTTAGTTGTGTTGTTTGTTGCATTTGTGGGAACATCACCTCATCCAAGAGCTCTATATGAATATCAATGAGAAATTTGGACGCACACACACAGACACACACACACAGACAAACTAAATGGAAGAGACACATGTATGCACAGTCATGCTCAGACACTATGTCCCTGTGCACAGATACAACACACACAGTAAAGCTTAATGGTATTAAACCTGTCACGCCTTAGAAAGCAACAGGTAAAAATGGACACGCTGATGCACACACACAGAAACATGACACACACAAACACACACACACACACACACACACATGTGAATGCGTGGCAGAAACATGGTATATCTGGATTTAGACACACACATACACCCATATATAGAAAGAGGAAAATGAACAAGGAAAGATATTAATGGGCATAAACAAGTGGACAATGGGAAGAAAGAAAGACCAAGAAACACAGAACACACACTTGCCATTTGACATACAATTCAGCTCATTAGCGCAGCTCTACATTTTCAGGAATTCTGCCAGAACCTGGAAACTGCTGGACACCCGATGAGAGATTTATGCTGCCTGGTTTAAGAGGAAACTTTATGAATGGTCATTAGCCATGTGGACTAATGCAGTCAGGATAGAAATGCCTTTGTTCTGTTATGTCCAAAGCTGCTCTATGTATTTTATGGTACCTTGCAGGTGACATGAAACACCTCCTGCCATCATCATCATCACCTGATCTCTGGCACTTGTTGGTGGGCCTTTAAAAGCCCTCTCAAGCCCACTTACACTCTTTCCTACACAAACAGTATTGCAGCAGCACTGTCTTCAGTGTTTTTACTTGCCTTTGTTTACTTTTAATTGGGTGACGCTTGAGATTATGACCCGTAATGACCACTTTATTATCATGTCCCAGGTGTCTTTTTTGTCCACCAATCCTTTATATACTTTTATCCACTTTTGTTTTAACTTGTTTTAATTGTGCAGTCTGTTCTCTCCTTTTTTGTATTTTTATGATGTGTTCATGTTCATTGTGTTTTTTTAATCTTGTGTTTATGTTGTCTGCTGCCTTTTGGGGATAATTAAAGTAAGTGATCGGTTGAACAATGTGCGTGCATAATAACTACTGTAATGTTACTGTCTGCTCAGACAGAACGTGAGGCGAATTTTAGAGGTGCTGCGACTGCTTACAAAGTCAATGAAAAGACACAAATGGGCGCGAATTCGTGCCAACTGAGGCAAAGACCATCTTGCATTGAAAACAACTCCACTTTAGCAAAGAATTTGCGTGAACCCCAGGGCTTTATGAGTCTGCTTTATAAACATAAAGAGACGAGAGGAAAACGGAGAGCGACTGGAGGGAAATCGGTCAGAGATCAGTCAGAGGCTGAGCTGCCACACAAACACACTCCACACACACAGTCGCACGTCCATTCATAGCTAGCTTACAGCTTACATTTGGTGGGAATCAACACAGACTGCACAAACGAATTTGCGTGAATGAGACAAGGTGAAAATTTGCTTTGCTTTCTGTCTGAAGATATGTTTAAGTTTAGGCAACTATGCTAGGGAAAAAATAATTGTCATGATTAAATATTACACAATAGCCAATGCTGACTTCTGGTATCAGATGGGATTTGAACCCTTGAATCCAGTGTCAAAGGTTAACCTGTTACGCTTAAGCCTGAATATCGCCTCAGGATGTAGGCCTAGATCACGCCTTGCAGAACTGCACAATATGAACATCTTTTCTCGGAGACCAGGCTAGATAATGGAAGTGATGTTTCTGTCCAAACACATATTTATAAACTAACTCAACTTGAGTAAATAACACAAATAACATGTTTCAGCACAGAAAGAGATAATAAAAAAAAATCGGTGCGATAGAAAGTCTCCTAAATTGCCATGTGTATGTGTGTGCACATAACAGAAAGGACACATAGACACAAACTGTTGAGACACAACCCAATTTTAACCACAGCTCATTGGCCAGCTTATAGCAGCCGCCTGTGACATCATCGCTGAAGGACAGGTCAATACTAATGAGGTCAGAAGGAGGGGATGAAATCTGATTATGGTCCCCAGTTCATAAACAATATATTTCTATTAAAATCTAGCTTGTACACAAAGAGAGAGAGAGAGAGAGAATATGAGGATGAGAGTAAATGAAATGTGAAGGCAACTAGAAGAAAAAGAAGTAAAGAAAAACTGATAAAAACAAGGGATAGATGGAGAGCGGTGGCTAGAAAGGAGCGAGGAAAGTTGCAAAAGTGAAGTGTGTGATAATGAATGAGCAGCATAACAAATGCAGGACCATACTGACTAACCAGATATTAGTAATTAAAACACTGGATCACTGTTGTCCCCATCAGCCCTGCTGTAATAAACCTCCCCTCTCCTGCCTCTAGGCTATTATGGTTTATTGAAAAGGAACAGATACAAGCATGAAAATCAACCAGCTGCTTTATTGGATTATAAGTACAAGCAAATCACAGGTTCATAACAGTCACAGACAGTGTTTCCACTATAATCACCATCATAAAGAGTTGATCAAAGAGTTTGGACATAGTACACTATAAGCACATACTCTGTTCATTCAAATTACTGAATACTCCCCCCCCCCCAAAACCCCCAATTCCAGTTTTTGAGCGAGGTGTTCAACATGAGTTTTATAGGACAATCAGCAAATTCTTGTGTTTTAAAATGCTGTGCTGTAGATGTGCATTGAGGCCATGGATAGATCAACAGGCTTTAAAATAATAAAAGAGGTCTGAATGGCAATAAAACGGATGGTAGCCTGGAGAAGGCCTGATTTTAAGTAGGAACATTGCACTCCTGAGTTGGAAAATAAATATCACTACACCACTCATTGTAACACACATTACTTATGTGCTAGTTCCTTGTTATTGATGATCACTGTGCTGTTATTATTTTTTGCTTTTTAAAAAAAATGAAGGCTGTTATTCTTTCCTTTTGAGTTATGAGAAATTACATTGTTCTATGACGTCACATGTCATAGACCAGGAAGATGTCCGACACCCTTTGCATATTTAATTATCATATTGTGCTTGACCTCACACCCACTACAATAACCATACAAATATGAGTTTTTCAGGTTATTCCACCAAAGAATGTGCATTTCTATAGTCATTTTAGTTAAATCTGTAACTTTGACTTTCTGCCTTTTATTTTATGGGATTGTACAATATGGTATCAACAGCATAAAAATGGACATTACACTCCTGAAATTAATATTGTTTATGTACAGAGTAAATAGCAGGGGCCCAAATATTGATGCTTGTGGGACACCTAATTAATAATTCAGGGACTTGATTTGAAACAATTGGCAAAAACAGTTCTCAAAAACTCAAAAATCAAAATCCATCAAAAGAAGCTTTCCCAAGCAGACTAATCACATGGTGATAACTGATATTAAATCCATCTGTTCCATTCCTCCTCTGCAATATTTAAAACTTCCACTTCTTTTTCTGTAGACCAATTTTTTGTTACGACTGTTCACAAAAACAGGATCCAAATGCACGACTCGAGACAAACGTGTCAAGAAACAAAAAGAGTCTTTACTGTAGAAAAGTTCTCCAACAAAAAAACACTCCAATGGAGGGAAAAAACAAAACAATAAACATAGGCTCAATGGCAAGATACTCGGTAGACAAAACGCTGGTTCTCTGGCAAAAGACAAGACGAACTGGCAACGGACAAAGGGAGACACGGACTATAAATACACAAGGTAATGGGTAACAGGTGGAAACAATCAGGGCGGGGGAAAACAATCAGACTGGCAGGAAATCAAAACACCTGAGACGAGATGGATACTAGCATGTCAAAATAAAACAGGAAATGACAAGAAAACTTAACAAACATTGCGTGACGTAACATTTTTATTGAACAAAAGCAGTCGGCACTGACCAGAAACTATTACATTTCCTGTTGCTGCTTCATAACACGAGGGTGGAAAGCTTTTAGTGTAATGTGGGACCACAGAAATTCTTACATTACACAGGGGCTACACATGCACTGAAAGCTGAACGTAGAAAAGTATTTTAAAATGTTGCTTCTCTTCTCTCACCTGACCACACATGTTGGCCTGGCCTTGGTCCCAAGCAATATATCTATATCTTGCCACAATATATTGTTAGAAAGCTACTGGATATTAAAAGTCAGGTTTTCAAGCAGTTACCTCTGCTGCCTTTCAGACTGCCAACATGCATAATTGGCTTGTGCATCCTGAACATAAACCCAGCTCTGGATCCCAGACAGACCACAACACACTTCTGTTCTTATGTAGACATTCAGGTGTGCACTCTGCTCCAAACACATTGGATTAATGACAGCAAAAGGAGGAAGTTACAACAGCAAATCAAGCTTTACACACAGGTGAGAAATCTCTCTCTCTCTCACACACACACACCTACAAACACAGACATGCTCAGGCATAGACACATATACTGAATATATTCTCACGTAATAATAACACACACACACACACACACACACACACACACACACACAAACAAACAGACACACACACATAGCACACAGCCTGTGGCAGCAGCAACTGTGGCATCTGTTGCCCACTGAGCCAGTCTGCTGGAGCTGGAGTCAATTATAAACACATTAGACTCTGTTTCCCATAACACACAATGACAGAAATACCTGTACGTGATCGCTCACACATAAACAAAGTCACACACGCACACTCACACCACATACACTGCAGCAGCATAACTCTATACCCATTATTACTTCTCACTACATTGGAAAAGAAAGAGGAGATGATGGCAGTAGACAGATGGAGAGAGAGAGCGAGAGAGAGAGATGTGCGGGGAAAACGAAAGAAAGAAAGAAAGGCAACAAAAATGTACAAATAAAAGTGAGAAGCTGTTTTACTGGAGGTGAGCCGATCTTCAGAAGTAATCCAATCTCTCTTAATACACGGGGGGCGAACGTACTTTTCATATTTGATATGAATAAAGATTGACTTCGAAACAGAGAAAATCATAAACAGAATATCTTCAGCCTAGTCATCTTATAAAACTCAATTTGTTGAAGAACCCACTTGTAAAATCACAGGCATGCATCCAATTCCCAGCAGACCCCTAAATGCTAAAAGTATCTGCTCCCTCAAAGACGGCAGCTTTGGCTTAAACGTAGCTGACAGACTGAATAGAAAAGAATATCTCTGTCTTTCTGTGGGGTTTCTTCCATTAGCACACTCGACAAGCCGTCACGAAGGAGGTACATGGAGGCGTACGGCGTAAAGCTGCTCGTGCATGTCTCTTTAAGTGTTATACGAATGCATGTGTGTGTTTTTATCTACTGTATGAGTGTGTGTCTCTTTGAGACACCTAGGTGTGTGTCAGAGAGAACATTTCTCTCCAGAGCAGCCGCAGAGCAGACCTTTTGCATTTTTCTGTGTGTGTGTGTATGTGTGTGTGTGTGTGTGTGTGTGTGTGTGTCTGACAGCTGACAAACAAGCATCACTCCCTCTGAGACTGACTGACAGGAGGACTGAGGGAGAATGGAGAACACACACACACACGTGCAGATTCCAAAGATACAGGAACACAAAGAGACAGTTATTTCAGCTTGTTACAGATGGTTGTTATCACAGCTAAAAATAATTCACACATACAGATTAGAAAGACAGAATCCGTAGGAAATTAGAGAAGAGGAGAGGTGAGGAGTATGCACCAAAAGAAATGTGCATATGTGCACAGAAATACACACTAGAAAATCATCTCCAGCACGCACACATAGCTGGCAGCATAGAGGGTGGATATGGCGGCCTGTCGTACATAAGAAGGCTTTATAATCATGCTGCTGTCAGTCAGTGTGTGTCTCTGTGTGTGTGTATGATGATGAAGGTTGAATGATCTGATAGTGTTCTGTCAGTCAAAACTGACTCAACACACAGAGGCTGGAGGGCTCCAGCATCTCTCTGCATGTGTGTGTGTGTATATTTCTGACCTCAACAGTGTTTGTTCACTTAGTTTGTTCTTAGATTCTTTAAATCTCTAGTAAACCAGGGGAAAAAGTGTTTTTGACACAAAAGACAGCTGGTTCGAGTCCCGTGTCAGCAGTTCATTTGGTCAGAAGTTGGAGTCAGTCAAAGCTGTTTGCCAACAGCTGAACGTCTCACCATGAAACCAGTGCTGACCCCAACCTTAACACAAGTGTTCCTGCGGCCAGTCCTCAGGTCAAGTAGGTTACATAAAGGTTGGAGTTTACCAGCATATCATCTGTCACTACAGCTCCAATGAACTTTAATGTTATCTAAGACCGTCCCTGACATTCCTAGTGTCAGACATAGCTAATAATCCATTTCTCTTAATAGTAATTTAATTGGCAAAACAATCTCATCTCAGTCTTCAGCAGTAGTCATGGCATTGTAGATGTTCAAACGTCCATCTGTTCTCAGCAATTCGAGGACTTCTTGTCCATGTTGGCTTAAAAGTTGAGGTAATGTGATAACTGGGCCAAACTATCTGCTAATGAAGATTATGTGTTATGATCAAAAGCTCCACAAAAACTACTAAATGGACCTTGAGGCGAGGTTGGTTACTGTTTCTAAGGATGGGCGAGATGTCCTTAAACCTACATTAGCTGATTTTTTTAGCCACTTGGCAGAAACAGGTTGTGAACACAGCATAGACATATCATCTTTTAAGCTCATATGGCGAACTTGTAGGCAAATAATTGTTTATTTACACATCCAGCAGATACAGAGCAACATTAGCATTCATTTGGAGTGGTGTTTCTGGCCACCTGATGGAAGTCCAATATTCACTCTCCTTTTGATGTCCACCAACTCCTGAGAGAAATATCTGAATCCTTAGCTGCTAAATGCTCCACTGTGTTCATCATCAACTTTGCTGACTATTTGGTGCTGGGCAGGCAGAGTACAGAAGGGTTTATCAGAGCTTTTTACCATGAAAACAGCTGCCTGCTGCTGGAAATGACACTGATGAAAGTGGTGAGAGTAAACCAAAACAGTGAAGTTGTGGGCAGTAGAAACACAACAAGGAGCTGAGAGACAATCAAATGCTGTGGAGAGCTGAGGGGAAGTGCACAGTCAGGTGATAATTCTCTGTGGGGTCATCACTACGAGCGACCACTTTCACATACAAGTGATCCATTGTTAATTATTGCGATACTAAATCATAATACAGAGTAAATTAATGAGTTTAAAAGGCTTGCCAACAAACACAAACTTAAAACTACTGAGAACTCAGGCAACACTACACCACAGGAAGCCAATAAGAATGAATGTACTTTAAGTCCAATCTCAGACCCTTGTTTTTAAATGTCTTCATCTGAGACTTCGATCCATCTATCTATCTTCATCCTGCTTGTGCCAGCAGTATCAGTGTTGCAACAGGGCAGGTGTTTTGTTCCCCAACTACTCCCCGTAGCGTTTTGTGCCCCAGCCCTGTGCCTCTTTTAGCAACAACCAAGGTAATCCAGTCTCATGTGTGGGCTTAGACTAATGACTCCTGTGATGGTGTCCAGCAGATCTGAGGGAAACAGGGCCACTTCCTCCAGCCAGGCCTGGGACGGGCTGAAGATCTGTGGGCTGCTCACACACAAGAAGACGGACAGGAACATTTTTCGGTATATATTTATATTTCATTTTGGCTTTTTCAGAAACAACATGGATATCTGAATCTCGTATAGTTATGCCTAAGTTTATTTACTTCTATTAGTTTTATCAACAATAATGTCAAATATGAGCAGACGGGTCACAGAAGAGCTTTTACTGCAGAGGTGTATATCTTGGTAAATATATGGCATCCATACCGTAATAACGACCATGTTGACCATTTTGTTATTTTGCTTGTCACTGGTGGTGTGCACACACATGCACTTTCTCTTTGTTTGTGTATATGTGTGTGTGTGTGTGTGTGTGTGTGTGTGTGAGTAAGAGAGAGAGAGAGAGAGAGAGAGAGAGAGGCAACACAGGGATGAAAAAGAATCCCTCACTCCTTCTATTAGGTGTCCCAGGACGCAGGAAAGTGCCCAGGGAGAAAATATGTCTGTGTGTGTGTGTGTGTGTGTGTGCATGTGTGTGTGCGTGTGTGTAAGAGACAGCGTGAGTGTGATAAGTAATATGGCTGTGTCATAGAGGAAGCCACTGTAACCTTTATACTGCTCTTTACACTGTCACTTCCTATAAAAACACACCTCCATCACTTGGAGAGGGAGAGGAGGGAAACAAGGAGGGACGCTGACAGAGGGGAGGAAAAAGGGCGGAGGAAGAAGGAGTAGGCAAAGCATGTAGGGGAAGAAAAAAGTGATGTGAAAATTAGAAAGAAGGTGGAGCGGAAGGGAGTGAGCAAAGTGAGATGGTACAGAGAAAAGAAAAAGAGAAGGGACAAAGAGGTGACAAAAGAAGGCAAAATAGAAGGGAAGTACCGAGAGAGGGGAGAGCGATAGATGGAGATGTTTGATATTTTTACAAGGTCAAGTGTGGAAATGGGCTCATACTTCCCTGTCGTCACGTGCTGTCAGTCGGCCTGCTGCCCAGGAAAAATGAAACGAGGGAACGGAAGGAAAGGCAGGGAGATAGAGGGAGAGAAACCGAAAGCAAAAATGGTGAGAGGTGGAAAGCGATGGCTGCCTATTGAGAAGAGAAGACAAGGAGGAAGGAGAATGGAAGGACGAGGTGAAATTAAGAAGTGTGGGGGGAAAAAACAGAAAATACACAGAAAAAGATGGAGAAAAGATTGAAAAAGACAGTGGCATACAGCAGAGTGAGTGAAAAAGTAAAGGAATTAAAAGGGAGCAAAACATGAGCGAAAGGATAAAGAGAGAACTGGGGAGAGAGGAGAAAGTGGGCAGGTGTTGGGAACATTTTTTCGACCTTGTCTGTCTAACCTTGGAAATGGTGTGTGTGTGTGTGTGTGTGAGTACGTACTGAGGACACATACTGACCATGAATGTGTTTGTGCAGGGGATACATGGAGAAAGGGGAGGGCCATGTAGCCATCACTGAACCTCTCTCCGTCTCCAACCTCAACACTGACATTTGTGCCTTCAGTGCCATCCAGTCTAAAAGAAAATCTTCTAAATGATTCATATGATTGTTTTCTGGTCTGCCACTTCTGTTGTTAAGGTTTTGTTAGGTTTAGATATAGAAAACCACTTGGGTAAGAGAAAGATTGTGATCATGGTTCAAATAAACCAGTATCAGTCAGAGATAACATGCGAACAGCAAGCTCAGTATCTCAGTAGGAATTATGTCCATATTGGACAATTCTGAACCTCACGGTTTACATCCAAGGCCAACGTTAGGTGCCAACACAGGAAGTAGTGTGCCCTATGTATACGTGAGGAAAGTAAATAACGTAGGCCTGGGCGATAAAACGATAGTGATATGTACCGGCGATAGACACTTCATCAATAGCAATGAAAACGAACACACCCAAGCTCATAAACAGCCTATCATATCCCTTGATAATGGAGCTGCTACGAGTGACATGCAAACAGCCAATCATTTAACAGGTGTGTAGTTTAGTTGCACCATCGACATGTGACACAACAACAGAAACAGCGTGGAGTGAGAAAATGAGGGCAGACAATGAGGAGGTAATTGTTACTTAAAAAGGACAGGTCGGCCAGTATGGCAGTTTTTTTTTTTTTTGTTTGTTTTTTTTTCTTTTGCTTGACTGATATCAGAACACAGTTGTGTGTAAACTGTGCAGAAAAACCATGCTGACCAAGAGTGGAAATACACAACAAACTTATTTTATCACCTTGGCTGCTTCCAGCCTTTGTACATGTGTAATGTGCATCAAGGTGAGATCATTCCTTTATCTGTAGGTACTTGTTAAATTATTACCTGTGTGCCTTGATAAATAAAGTGGTTCAACCTTTTTTCTCCTGGTCTTTATTAAAAATAGGTCATTAAAAATGATCAATAATTATCAATATCAACTGAAATGAAACACTTTATCATTATACATTTTTCAGCTATATCGCCCAGCCCTAAACTAACATTTGCATTTTTATTAACTGTAACCACAATCTTGTCCTAAGCTTGTTGTACTTGCCTTGCACAAAGATTGCAGGAAGCAAGAATTTTGAAAACATTGGCATTGGATTGGACAATAAAAACGTTACGCACGGTCTTGAAAACACTGACTGTCAGCGTTCTTGTGTGTTCTAGTGTTGGAACAATGGTTTTCCACATCAAAGTCACTACACTTTGTGTTCAACCATCCATCCCAACCTCTCCCCTTATTGGTTTTGTTGCATTACTCCTTTGCTTCTGATGGACAAACAGCCATTACATTAAAGTAATGTACATTACATCACTTTCAAAACAGAACAAATGTGCCAGTATTTTTCCTAACATAGACCGAGCCTCCTCAAAAACAAGAGAAACATACAGTGTGTCTCTGTGTTCACAATGTAACTCAATGTATACATCCTAATCAAAACTTTCAGCTACATGAGTGTCAACCAAAGAAACCCAACAGATACTGTAAATTCAAAAGAAGCATGGCCTTAAGAAATACAGTAGATTAGTAACCATGTCAGCATGCCAAATATGATAAGTTACCATAATAGATCTGGGACATGTAAGTGACGAAGCAGCAAACATGTAAGAAGTGATCTGCTGTATGAGGGCTTCATCTGTAATCGATCCTAATTTCCCTTCAGACAAAGCAAGAGGATTGGATTTGAATTGACCTTTATCCCGCTGCACACACTGACATTCACTATGATCACACACATCAACACTTGGAAGATACAGAGATTTGGCAACTCTTCATATGACAACTGTTCCATAGGTTTGCAACTCAGCTTCACTGATCTGAAATAAGCTACTCTTGGAGGTTCATCTAGGCCAGGACTTTGTAGTAATTTGCTGTAAAAGTAAGAGTAATGATATGTAGGCTACCACAGTTTGTCGTTGCATTTGACAAGAAATGGAAAGGTGGTCAGCATGAAGTTCAGTCAAAAGTGAGCACTGGCCAACACGCTCTCACAAGACACAATGCTTAAGATTTTCATTATATCAAACCCCATTTTCAGTGCTATTTATGGCTATGACATTATTGGTGACACCGCACCGCACTTTAGGTCAGAGTCAGGTCTGACTCTGCGAAAAGGCCTTATAAACACAAAACACGTGTGTAGGTTGAGTATTAGTCAAATAAATAATAAATACATTCTACTTACATCAGTTACATCCAGTGGTGTTGGATGGCGAGCTGGTGCTAGCGTTAGCAGGTGTCTTCTTGCTCAGTGGAACAATTAACGTTAGTGCTTTGCTATCTCGTCTTTCTCTTTAAAGAAACTGCTTATTTCTGGAAGCTTTGTTTTTTCTTTCTCGGCTGCTTCTTTCATTTCTGCGTCTGAAACCCGCGTTTGTGTTTATAGTCCATTGCTCGTCTCTCACTGTCTTGAAACTTCGCTAGCTAGCTAACTCTTCTGAGTGGATGTTGCTACGCATTACTACGCATGTCCATAATTACCATAACCCAGAATTCCGCGGGCACACGCTGCACATTTTTTAACATCAAATCGCCTATTAATCCTTTGAAATGTAACAGGGTATGAGTCAATAAACTATATGCTTTTATATGTAAAACTGTTTTATGTTATTATGATGTTATTTATTTGGTGAATGACATCAAGTAGGCTATGTGACACCATCAAGCAGATGACTTGGCTCATTGAGTACTATAAATATTTATGTAAATTTTAAGTGACGAATTGTGAGTTATGTGTTGCTATTTCATTAAATAAAATATTTTTAAGTTCCAGGTCCCAGCGCAGCTGCATTATCTGTATTTGATTAACTACTGCTTAAATAACTACGTGTGAAATGTGTTACCTATAGTGGCCATAGAGAGTTACCACCTGATTGTACAGTTTCCTCATCTCATCATCATAGCCAATGTTTTTGTGCAATATTTTGCTTTACTCACCACTTTTTGACCTAATCTTTACTGTTTTGGTTCACTTTAACTGCTCATAAACCCACTGTACACTACCTGCCCAGTACCAAACTGTAGACAGACATGGTTAGCCAGGTTGCATTACAAAACCCCCATGTGGCCAAAAGATCTGCTAATGTGTGTTAAAAAATTATAGCTTAACATGTACGATGGGAAAAATGCAAAGAGAGATCCATATTTGATCAAATAAAGCCATGGATTCTCTACTTCATTTTGCTTATAGAAAAAAACCCTACAAACTTTGTTTTTACATTTCCTAGACTTTAAGCACTTATTTGACTCTCAGCCAAAGAGACCTGACATGTTCCCACAACAGCACTGTAGACTCTGGCTGTCGCTCTACCTGTCGTCGCGATGGAAAGACAGTGCAGTGCTACATGAAATAACATCAGAGGGAGCTTGGCTGTGTGATCATTAAAGCTGAATGATCAAAGCCCTGCCAATACAGGAACACAGAAACGCTGTATGTACAAGGTATCAGTTAAATTCAGCACATTAAAAAAACTTGCACCCTCTGTGCACCCCGCTAATGCAATTTCCTCTCATGATATTTTGAAAGCTAGCCAATCAAGAGAATTACACTGCCTATATAATTTCTCTCACATTTTCTAGAACTACATAAATGGTAGAATCCGTTTTGATGTCTTGCCTCCTGTTCCCATGCAAGTCCAATAATAGGGTCATCACAGTGCGTTACAGTAAGCACCACTTCACTGCACTTCAGCGTCAGCCCTGTATGAGGAAGATAAGGCACACCTCCATTCACTTCTGTTTGCGTTGTCTTTTCTCTGTTATTCACGTGTACAATAAGTTTTTGATAAGCCTCTTTCTACAGCATGACAGTAAATGTTCTTTTATTAATACTTTAAACAGAAAGGAAGGATTGGCTCTGAGGTGACCTTTACCCTGCTTGTCGGTTTGACCTTCTTCATGATCACCCACATGACAGAACATTCAAGATGGTGGGCTTTGGAAAGATTTAGCTCCCATACTATGATAACAAATCACTTACACAAGTAGACACAAAAGGTCTGCCATTGACATTATGTGCAAGATGTGCTTCTGATAATCTACTCTTATATTGCAAAATTACAAACAAGTCCGCCAAATTAAACAACAAAATACACTGTTTGTTCCCTCTGACAGCACAGCTGGATATGATAAAACTACAAATACAATGGCCCCAAAACAACAGATGTTTACATTCAAGTGACAAAACCCTGTGTGTCAGGCACAAAGGAGGAAGTCATTCCCTAAGTGTAACCAAGTGGTTATTGTTATGAATGACAACAAAGGTCCCCTAACCAAATCATGCTCTTTCCCCAACCAATTTGATTTTGTGTCTAAACCTATCCAAACCTTAACCATAACATTGTCACATCATAAAAAGGACTAACTTTTGAAACGCCAATGTCATGTTGTCCATAGTGGAACCAGAACAGGAAACACTTATACATATTGTTCTGGAGGGTATAGGGTCATAAGCAGGGGTTGTCCTGGATTTGCCAGGGAGTCGTGAGCAAGCAGGCAGTAGCAGAATGTAGTGGACGAGCCGGGGTGTATGGTTTGACAAATGTCCTGGACGTAGGCTGGGCCTGAGCCATTCACAGCACGGAAGGCAAGTACCAGTGCCAAAAAAGACTAGAGGATAATAAGACCTGATTCAAAATGACACAAACATACCCAAATAATGACACAACTGGCAACAGCATGATGTGCCACCAATTAATGAGCAGCAGTGGTTGAAAACAGTAGCAGCACGTCATCTTTCCATACACCTCACCGTTAACATTCTTTGTCTCTCCTTAAAAAAACACATTTCTTTCTACCTATGATGATTACGATGCACCTTGTGATCAGAGGTGATAGAAATCCACTCAGGTATTAGACATAGTGACACACAGACCTGTGGCCCACGGCAATAAAACCGGATCCCACACAGTCCCTACACGGCCTGACTTGGGTCTCGGTTACTACGAACTGAGTGGACCCATGAAGATGCGAACACACACAGTTCATGCTTTGATCAGGAATGCGGTGGTGATGGCAAAATGTTTCACTTTGGGACTTGTTGTCCAGAGGTGTCTCCAAGACTCTATGATTTTGTTTTTTGGACTGTCATCCTCACCAAATTGCTTTTGAAAGTGACTACAAAGAACAAAGAAAGAATAAACTCAGTTGTTTTCATCCTCCTACCTTACTGACAACACAGCTGCAGAGTGGAGCAGAGAAGTTAACAGGACAATCTAATAATAAGAGCTTAAGATTTATGAATCCACATGGGATGACGTGGAAGGTGCATGCCCAAATGTTTCACCAAAATGAAATATTATTTAACCTCAGCTCTTCTGATGAGGGAACCACACAAACTTTTTCTCCAGCTTCTGTCACATTTATCCATTATCACTGTCCGTGATTAATGCAGAATCCAGTGTTTCCAAAAATATAGACCTCCCGCCCAGTTTTTATTCCTCATTTTCATTTGGGACAACATGGAGAATTTCTGATACAGAATCTCCCTCACAGTAGACATGTTTGTAAAACAGCAGTATGGGGAGAAATACATTTTAATGACATGTTAGTCCAAAAAAAGCTCTATATACTAGAAAACTAGTGATAATGTAAAGGGAAAAAAGATAAATTTTAGCAAGAATCAAACCAGAATTTGTCATTTCACGTAATGTGTATACAGTGTTCATGTGTATTCATAGATTCTGTGTTGTGCTGATACACATACTACCAGCACATCTTTGTTCTCTGTTGTGTGGCCTTTGCTGTGAGCTGTCACCGTGCCATCGACTCACATTAACTACAAATGTGTTTTTTTCTATCTAGCTATGAAAATCTCGGCTAATACCAGATCCACTGTGTTTATCAACTGTTAGCAAAATGATCGAATGAGAGTTGGAAACGGAGGAGGGGTGCCTCCTCCCTGCTTTAATATTGTACTGTACACACGTACAAGATGCGGTGTTTGCTGCAATGCAGGTGGAATGGAGGAAGAGGAGAGGAAACAGTGCAATACACACATCCGTACACACACACATACACACACACACAAAACTATAGCTACCTGTCAATCTCTGCCCACAGGTGCCTCCCAAATGTGCCAAGACTGCTGAGAGACTAAGAAGAAGAGAGAGGAGGTGAAGGAGGGAGAGGAGCTTTGTCCTACTGTGATAAACCACACACACACACACACACACACACTGTGTGTGTGTGTGTGTGTGTGTGTGTGTGTGTGTGTGCGTGCGTGTGTGTTATGCACATGATTTGACTTGATATGTCAAGATTAGTCTTCTTTAAAGCAACAAGATGTGTGGCAAAGTAGTTTTCATCAACAGTTTTCAACTATTTGGGGGCATTTCGAATTCTAAATTAAATTCTTGAGTGGACATTTCCTCTACAGCAGAGGTTTTCAAAGTGGGAGGCAGGCCTCCCCAGGGGGGCTCCAAACTGTTTCTGGGGAGGCTCAGTGAATGGTAGTGAAAAAAATATTACATTAGTTATCAAAAGGAGATCACATAAAATAGCCTAAATATGTGTGATTTGGTTAAAGAGGTAGTTCAGAGATACAGTAGTTTGGGGGAATTTCTGTTTTTCCAGAGTCAGAAACTAATAAATGCCTCAGGACAGGCCTTTTTTATGTATTTGGTGTAATCTGAAGTTGTATGAAACAGCAATATTAGGATATCTATGGGGCTTTTTTCCTATCTTTAATCAAGAGCATGGTCTTTCAGTTTGAGAGCATATTTTATTGATTTCATGTTCAGATTTTGTAATACTCTAATAATTGCCACTGCTCTGCTTCTGCTCAAACTGGATGCTTGCACTCAGATATATTGTTGCTTGCACAGATTTTCTGTGCTCTCCCTCAAAACCCTGCTCTCGCACACTGGCTGCTTCTGTGCGCTTGTGAGAATAACGGTTACCTAGTGTAACCCCAGTTCTATGAGTACATGCGAGGCCACCGGGGGGGGTGGGGGGGGGGGGTTAGGGGGTTGACTCATATCCCCTGCGGATGGCCGTGCAGATCCAATGGGCGAGCCATTGTGAAGACAGCGGAACCCACGAGTCCAACCACCATGGCAGACAAACAGCTGGTCGGACCGCCTCAAAGCCGCCGTGCGCACAACCTAGATGTCCCCCCTCCAAGGATGCATGGAGGGGGAAAGAAGCCCTGGACCTGAAAGAGGCGGTAATGACCTTAGGATGAAAGGACGGGTTTGGATGTAGCTCCAGCACCTCTCCGTCACCACTGACAGACATGCATGAAGAGTGTACAGAGAAGGCACACAGGTCCCCTGCCCCTTTTGCCGAAGTCAAGGCCAAAAGGAGCGCCGTCTAAATCGACAAGGTCTCCAACTCCACCTGCTCCAAGGGTTCAAATGGTGGACCCGCCAGGCCGTCCAGCACCGTCTGGAGGTCCCACTGGGGAACCAGGCATCGAGTGGGGGGCCTCAACCGGCGGGCCCCCTGTAAGAAGCGCTTGACCAGAGGGTGACTCCGGGCTGAAAAGCAACCCAAACCCTCGTGGCCAGCCGTAATCGCTGCTGCAAACACAGCTGAAGTGGATGCAGCATGACCGCTGTCGAACAAGTCCTGCATGAAACCCAGGATATCCCGCAGAGAGCACGAGCTTGGATTGAGGTCCCTAGCCTCACACCAACCCGTGAACACCCGCCATTGTGACGTGTAGGCCTTAGCGGTGGAAGGGGCACATGCATGTTGAATCGTAGAGACTACAGCAGCCGGGAGGCCCAAGTCACTCAGTCTCACCCTCTCAGGACATGCCTCCCCCTGAGCTGCGGGTCGAAGTGCACCACAGCCAGTTCCAGCAGGTTGATGTGATGGGAGGAGCTCGGCCACATGCCCCCCACACTGGCCCGGTTGAAGGTCCCGCCCCAACCGGCCAGGGAGGCATCTGTGAAGACCTGGACGTAATGACGCACCCCAGTCGCACCCCCTCGCAGAGGCGACCGGGTGAATCCCCGATCATTACGTCCCTTCGTGCCACTGCTGGTACACGGAGCTGGCGCCGTTTGTCTCGACATGGGTGCAGCTGGAGCCGCACAAACCAGCGCTGCAGATTCCTCATGTGTAGCAGCCCAAGACGCATCACCGGGTGGGCTCTGACACCATACCAAGGAGAGACATGATGCTACCCACCGGGATTAGAGCCGTGCCCCTCACCTGCCGGGCCAGCTGTAAAATCGGCTCCAACTGTGCCTCTGACAGCTGCGCTGTCATGGTGTGGGAGTCGAGGAGGAGCCCCAAGTAAGACATCCACTGACTTGGCTGCAGGACGCTCTTGCTGGGGTTGATGGCGAAGCCCAACCGCGTGACATGCTGAATGACCAGCACTGTATGGGCTTCCACCTCCTGTCTGGATGCAGCGAGAGTCAGCCAGTCGTCCATGTAGGTCAAAATTCTCAAACCTCTCCCCCTTGCGGTGCCAGTGCTGTCTCCACACACTTGGAGAACATGCGTGGGGACAGGGAGTATCCAAAAAGGAGGCGACAGAATTGATAACACTGGCCGTCCATTGCGAAGCGCAGGTACCTCCTGTGATGCTGAAGGATGGGGACATGGAAAAACGCGTCGGTCAGATCAATGGATGTCACCCAGTCGCCTGGCTGAACGCATTCCAGAAGCTGTCTGATCGTCAACATGCGAAACGGCCTGCGCGCAAGAATTGGTCTCAGACCCCCCCAATTTCTTGGCACCAGAAATTACGGGAAGAAAAAACCCTGCCTACACCTCTGAGTGGGGAACAAGGGACACCGCTCCCTTCCGGAGGAGTGCGGCTACGGCCTCCTCCAAGATCACTTTCTCTTTCTCCTCTGGATCGGTGATCGAGGTTGAATGATGCCACCGAATGCCAGGGGTCTGCAGCAGAATTGCAATGCACAGTCCCTCCATAGCATTCCATCGCATCCAGGCAGAGAGAGGGCCGCAAAGCCGCACCCATGTCGAGTAGCAGTCCAAGAGCGGTTGAGCAACAGGATTGGTGGGGAGAGCTAGATCGGGCCCGCCCGTTCCCACCCTCCCACCTTGGGGAAGAGCACACAGGGGGCTCTGGCAGAAAGGGCTGTGTCGCAGCTCAAACCAAGAACGAAGTCGCTGCCTCCCTCGCTCCATCCCCCGGCGAGCCAATCACCGAGGACGACAGGGCAAAATTAACATCAATCATCTTCAGCACACTCCCTGACTGGGTAATGTGCCGATCACGGCACTAGCAAGCCAGTGACACATAAACAACTTATTAGCCGTCTTGCTAATGGCTGAAAGATCACGGCCAACAGCGCTAACATCTGAACCAACCTGTGTATCAGAATGTGAAGTGCTAGAAGAAAACCTCTCAGAGACCATCAGTACCAATATACAGTGCGAGTAAGAAAACATTCAGAGACGCGGTTATAATGTATGAGCGGCACCATTCTCCAACACAAGTCCTGCTCGGGTAGTGTGCCGATCGAAGCGGCGGCGACTCGCAAGCCAATGACACAAACACACTATTCACTGCCTTGCTAATACCAGAAAAGTCATGGCTAACAGCACTAATACCTGAACCTGTGTATCTGAATGTATGCAGAGACCATTCCCATTATGTTTCATAGTGAAAATACGGCTGTTGTTGCTGGCACTGTCTGCGTCTGGAGACAGAGTCCCACACTGGCCCGACATCCCTGCCTCGTCCACGGTCATTCGGCCAAGTGGCGGGAAAGATGGAGCCTGCCCCGGCTGACCTGCGCTGGTGGATGCCACCCCACTGGACCCCTACGCGAGGCGATAATGCCGGCACCCCAGCTGCCGGTACCGCTGTGGCTGCTGCTACTGCAGCTGGCAAAGGGAAGGCTGCTGGGGCTGCAGGCATGAGCCGAAGTGTTCAGATGCCTTCCTGGTGCTATCCAGGCGCTCAGTCATCGTCTGGATGTCTGGACTGATGAATGACTCAGTGGAGAGGAAAGTATGGAGAAGGAGATCTGCTCCCTCCCCCGAATGGAGGACAGGCCCAGCCAGAGGCGCGCATGGCCTACCTGCGCCACACACATTAAGTGGGACCGTGACACACGGCCGAGGACCTCCCCGCGGCTGGCCAACCTGCCAAGTCGGCCCTCGCCCTGTGCCGAGCCGCCACCCTCCGCACCGTCAGCGCCGGGCTAGCGTGGAGGGAGCGACCAGCCTCAGCAAACCATGCCCGACGCAGACAGTCAAGGCAGGTGTCCTACTTACCTTGATGCTGGGGGCCCAACAAGGACCTTAGCAGGTGTTGTGTGAGTCCGCCGACAAGTGAGGCGCAGGAAAAACAGCCATCTTTAGTAATCTTCCCTAGGCTAATATCCCAATCTAGTACTGTGACACCAGATGGTGACAAGCTCATGGACTAGTCTCAGGCTGCTGAGTAAAAAAAGGGAGACGAGCAATGCGCATACTGGGGTTTTATAGGGAGGGTGCTACCCCCCGATTGGGCAGCGAGTACAAGGACTTTGACTCAGGTGCCGAGGCGGAGCCTCGAGGAGATAAACCAATAGCGAAGCCCGTTAGAGGGCAGAGCACGTACGACATAGAATGTACATCTGGCTGCTCTCGGATTTCTGCTCTGCTCTTGGATTTTTTGTGCAACATTCCTGTCAAAATTCCCCAACCAATAGAATGCCAGCTGTAGTGTTAACCAATGAAATGATCGCTGCGCGGGTGGTTACTTTTTAACCACCCCCGCCCTCCACGGCTTTATTATATGTACAGTTAATCAAAGCCGGCCCGAGGCATTAGCGAACTAAGCGCCTGCTTAGGGCCCCATTGTTCCACAAGAGAGCTTGATTTTTTTTGTGATACCGGTATATTATACTATGTCAATGGTAATCATACAAAAATGCAATATTATGTCAACCGGCTGGCTAGCAAATACTAGTGGTTTCATCCATTCCTGCTGCCTCTGCCAGAGCTGGTGTCACGTTCGTGCGCACTGTAAAGGGCATTAACTGCATTTTGATGCAAGCACAGTCAGTCAGACAGTCCTGTCCTAGTAAAGTAAAGAAAGAGAAAAGAAAGAAGAAGAAAACAGAAGGTGAGAAAAAACAGCAAGATACAGGTTTGTTTGCATGACTACATACAACTAGGTGGATTAAGATGTCAAGGTGATTTAGGGATGTTTAGGGAACATTAACTTTGGACCCCCCTAGAGGGTTCGGGGTCCTCCCCCCAGGATCTCATGAAATCCTGTGGGAAACACTAACCTTCAGTTCCATAAACTTGGTACTGATAACAGCTTAATATCATTTACATTACCATTTTTTTTCTATTATATTGCAATATCATTATGTCTTAATTAGCTAGTTATAGTTTAAGAGTTTTTGTGTACAAATTGCTGCTGAGTATAATAATTTATGTTGGTAAAATAAACTCATTCTGTTTCATCAGCTATGTACTCATACTAAATGAAACTTCCCCAGGAGCGAGCTGGAACACAACCAACGCCACCTGCCCCTGAAGTGTCAGTGACTGTATCATTTTGAATATTGAAGTGCAAATTTACACCAGACCACTCTTGTGAGTTTGCTACCTTTTAAGATTAAAAACTATAGAAGGGTAAAAACATGCCAGGCTGACATTGGTATGATGTAAGCAACACAGCTACAACTAATAAAATTGATAATGGGTGTGTTAGATTTACAGTATGTGTGCGAATCAATGATCAAGCATTGACAACAGCGAATAGTATTGGCAGTATTGGTGGGGGGCCCCAAATCACTGGCACTGCAGTTAATATATATAACAAAGCCCATACTTTTTATTTTACTTTAATAGCTGCATTTTTTTTTCTTTTTCCCAACTTTATTTAAAGAAATAGGTCATTAACAGTAACAGACCATGGGGATGTCTTAACATGAAAACATAAATTAATAGCAAATTTCAATCATTTTCACTGCCTTCATACAGAATGAACAGGAGATTGTGTCAATACAACCATGATAATATCCTTGACTTTCAAATGTACGTTATGGCAACACTGTTGCTAGGCATCTAACAACAAAACGGGTGCTGCCATGTTTGTCAATGAGCATGAGCTGACGTGGTTGATTCATGACATCCTTGCCAGCGTACAATGTATAGCAAAATAAGACCATCACAAAACAGTTGGTTCCAGTAATAGCACCATTAAAGTAAAAAACTTACTTGAGGTCCTTGACTTTGGTGGTCCATGTTGTCCAGCGATCCGCTAGACTCCCACTCCTGAGTCATGAAGTTGACGTTGTTTTCCTCTCACCGGCCTTCTGTCGGTGTGCTATACGGCTACTAGCTATTACAGTAAAATAAACAGTAAGGGCGCTGGTACAGTACCAGTCAAAAGTTTGGACACACCTTCTCATTCAATGGTTTTTATTTATTTTAATTATTAGATAGTATATGGTATATAATATTAAGTATTATAGTAAAAGAAAAAGTACGGTCGCTGTTATATATATTAACTGTACATATAATAGAGCCGTGGAGGGAGGGAGTGGATAAGAAGTAAAGAAGACTGGTAAGAAGTAAAGCGAACACGCCCACAACGAGGCAGTGATCATTTCATTGGTTAACACTACAGCTGGCATTCTATTGGTTGGGGAATTTTGACAGGCATGTTGCACAAAAAAATCCAAGAGCAGAGCAGAAATCTGAGAGCAGACATTTCACGAGCGCACAGAAACAGCCTGAGTGCGAGGAGAAGGGCTGAAGCTGGAGAGCAGGAAATCTGTGCAAGCAACAATATATCTGAGTGCAAGCATCCAGTTTGAGCAGAAGCAGAGCAAATGTAAGTGCAAGCAGGGGCTATTTGAGTGCGAGAGCAGGTTTTTGAGGGAGAGTATTACAAAATCTGAACATGAAATCAGTAAAACATGCTCTCAAACTGAAAGACCATGCTCTTGATTAAAGATAGCAAAAAAGCCCCATAGATATCTTGCCTCAATTGTGGAGTGTCTATGGGATCAAATAACATCATGATCCCATAGGCATCCAAGAATTGAGCCAAACTAAGCAGGTAAACTAAGAGGGGGTGAGGAGGCACCTTTTTCCAAGCTTTGTCTGAGCTTGGCCCCACAGTCTCAGACTTTGAAAACCTCTGCTCTACAGTCATTCAGAAACATGAGTAACATGAAACAGTTATTAGTAGATGGAAAATATCCACCAATGTTAAACACTTTATTTTGCACATCCACAATTACCTAAATAATTCCAAGAAGTTTCCTTGAATGAAATGCTCCATTCAAACCCAAATAAATATTTATTCATCATTCATTCATTCACATATTTTCATGTTCAGCTGACCTGCTTTGCACTCTCAATGGTACGTGAAAATACCAAACAAATGACATAGTTCTTTCTGTGAAACTTCTTGGCAGTTGAAAGCTGTTTTCAGAAATACTTTTTTTCAAAAAGAATGTTACTGCAATAACTTGCTTCAGTTATAAATGCATGTGTAGCCTTGAAGAGACTGATGTGAATGGTGTTGGTTTAAATGGCTTTTAAACAGTATATTTCACACTGGCTACATAAAGTAACAAAGCAAGTTGTGTCCAAAGTTGTGCACAAGCCAGCTAAAATCCAGCTATGGATTTAAAAGGTGATGGCATGTAAGAATGATTTCACATTTACAAACCCAATCTCTTTTACTTCAAATGGAATATAATGAATACGAAATAATCTGATATTGCCATAAACCTCAACCAAACCACGAGCTTTCAATCAGACCATAACCAAACCTACCTTCTGCCTTGCCTCCTTCAGTCTTCAAATGAGTTTTCCTTGTTGACAGCAGACGGTCTACATTTCACTCATTTCAGCTCTTTCACACTGTAACAATAATTAACAACTCTTCAAATAAACATGACATGAATTTATTTACTCTTCTACTACAATGTTCTATCATCAATAATAAATGAATTATTCATTACATTTGTACAGTAATTATCTGCTGCAGGGACACACATGATAAATCATGACCGGATTAAAAAGGTCACCTGTGTTACCTGTATGAAGAACCAAACTATTACGAATCAGATAAGGCTGTATAATTGAATTTATTACATTTCCCCTAGGTTAGCACCGTCCCTAAACCACTGATCTAACAGACTCTGATAAATAACACGTTCGAAGGACGGGTTATCCTCTGAATCATGTCAATCAATACATGAGCTACTGAGGAAGTTACCTGAGGCAATCATGCAGCAGATGTAAACACATCAGCTAGCACTAGTTGTACTCCAGCTGGGCTGTGAGAGTCCGGACAAGTACGGATTAAAGTTGACTAATGTTACCTGCTTGTAATTAGAGACAGCTTTCCTTTTTTGGAAATGGATAACATCAAGTTTAAATGAAAAGTTTGACATTTTGGGAAATACGCTTATTCTTTTTCTGGTGGAGAATTGGATGAGAAGATTGACACCACACTCATATCTGTCCTTTAAATATGAAGCTTCAGCCAGAAGCCAGTTAGCTTAGCTTAGCACAAAGACTGGAAAAGGAAGTTACTGCTGTCAACCAAAAATAGTCTGGCACATAAATGGTGAACTGTTGTTTCTACACTTCGTTTTTTTAAACAAAAGAGATAAAATGTGTTAATTACTGAGCTTTAGAGGTGCTGGAAGGCAGATGATTTTGAGAGAAGGCTAGCTGTTTCTCCGTTTACAGTCTTTATGCTAAGCTAACCGTCTGCTGGCGTTAGCTTCATATTTAATGTACAGACATGAGAGTGGTATCAATCTTCTCATCTAACTCTCTGCAAGAAAGCAAATACTCGTATTTCCCAGAATGTCAAACTATTGCTTTACACAACTCGTGCTTCATTTTGCACTTTAAAATATTCTCCATAATACCTGTTACCAGCTTTGGGGGCCCTACAAAGCTCCCTGTCTCTGTGAATCAAAGCTCAAAGTTCTACACGAGAGCAGATGTTCATTTAATTTTTTTTCATGCTCATTGCTTTGTGGTAATTATTTAGACTTTCCAAAAATAGCTTTCAAAAGAATGACATGTTTAAGCATAAATCACCATGATCAAATTCCACCAAAACAATTACAACCAACCTTTAAAAATGTCCTGAAGATCTTGGTGTACACTGACCGATGTGTTCCCAGGATGTCACCATCTGTGTTCCTGGACCCCTGATGATGAGAGTGGCATGAACACAGAAGTTGTGCAGAATACAGAGTTATAGCTTGGCAGTTTAGCAGCATCCTAGAAAAAAGGTTGTGTACCTGTTTTGCAAGAGCACGAGCAAGATGCACAAGATCTAATTAAGGTACACACACTGGGTGAGGCATGTGGAAACACACAGCGCTTTGGAAATGCTCCCCATCCTGGAGACAGACACTGTAGCTGTCCTGCTACATTCTGATTGTGTATAGTAAAATCTGTGGACAACTTATTTTGGTAAGAATCATCCTTAACTGTAACCCAGCACAGCTATCAGCTTACCATTTAGTACATCCAGTTAATACACTGAAGACATACACAATTGTATCATAGTTTAAAGGAATATTCTGACATATTAGGAAAGAAGTATATTCACTTTCGCAAGAGTTAGATGAGAAGATTGATACCACTCTTCAAATATAAAGCCAGAGCCAGCAGGCGATTAGCTTAGCACAAAGACTGGAAACAGGGGGAAACAGCTAGCTCCATATCTCATTTGTTTAAAATAACCAAAATGTTAAAACAAATTGTGGCTTCACAGGATTAAACAAAGATATAACGTGTTAGTTTAGAGTTGCTGATGGGCGTATTTCTGAGCTCTAGACAGAGCCAGGCTAGCTGCTTTCCCCCTGCGTCCAGTTTTTATGCTAGGCCAAGCTAACCGGCTCCATCTCCATACCTAACACACAGACATGACCTTTTACAAATATTTTATCTATTTAGTCTATAAATTGGATTGCAACAATTTAGTGCAAATTATGTAAGGTTCAGCAGCAAAAAAATAAATAAAAAATTCATACTACATAGTCGCCATTGTCAGGTGTTTGACACATGCTTAAAACATCGTATTCTTTTACTTCCAAGTATAAAATGTTTTGTTACTCAAACTAAAGTAGCATTACAATCTAATTCAGACAAAATGAAAATTGCAATACAAAACAAAAGAAAAAAACTTGAAATTGAAAATCTGCAGATTCTAATTCTAATTCTATGCTAAATAAACCTAATGTGTTTAGGAGGAAAGTTAGCAGCTTTGTTTCTTATTCAGGTTATTCTGGCACACATCCGCATTGGGTATACTTTAAAATAAGTAAGAAAGCAGTCATTTTGCCACCTACCTGTCACTGAACAAACAGCTCTCAGAGGCCATTTAATTAGTGGAAACAGGTTTTGCATTCCCATTGGTGGCTTGTTTAGGTCAAGGGTCAGAGAGAAGACATATTACTGCTGCCGTGTGTCCGTTGGGTGATCCACCGGCGCAGCTGGTTTGTCAACCAGTGACAGTAACAGAGCTTGTGACAACATGATGAGGGTGTATCCAGCTGTGATGAGAACAAGACTAACATGCTCGTCAAACTCACACTGAGGTTGCGGTTAAAAAAACTCAAAACCCATCCATGAAAAGGTTAAGATTATTTTTTTTACCACTTCCATGTGACATGTGAGCAAAAGTCAGAATGCGCACACACACAGGCACACACAAACACACCCGCGTGGGTGCCCATGCAAAGATACCAGAAATTAATTTGAAACAGCAAAATATGACACAATATCTCAGTGTGTGTGTGTGTGTGTGTGTGTGTGTGTGTGTGTGGTGGGGTGGAGACCCAGGGGGTGTTTGAGTACAGCAGATACGGAATGGGGCATTAATTGAGCTTCAAACTAAAGGGAGTAGAGGGAGCTGGGGGGATAGTTGGAGAGAAAGAAAAGCGTGTGTGTGTGTGTGTATGTGTGTGTGTGTGTGTGTGTGTGTGTGAGAGAGAGAGAGACATGATGTGAGTAAGAAAAAGGGGGTTAAGAGAGAAGGAAATGCAGAGACAGACAGATGCAGAGAGAGAGAGAATCATGCTGAAGGGAATAACAGCGAGTGATGCTCATTAAAACTGATTATTAAAGCAGTAACACTGAAGAGCTGCATTCAGGCATAGCCACAACATCCCAAATGTGTTTGCGTGTGCATGTGTGTGTGTGTGAGGTGTGCATCTGTTGTTACTATAAACAGACAGCCACTGAAGTATTACATTGGTAGAGTGCACGTAGTTAAAACATACAGCTGATTTTCATAAATTAAACATTTATCCTGTTCTCAGATTGTTTCAGAGTCACACATCTTCTTGTGTCGGTGCTGTTATGCGTGAGTGACCGATGCACACCGTGTCGTCCAACAAGTGCTGTCAAGGTGCAATCAGGTAGGCACTCCAACTGCCTCACGGCTCAAAGTTGGAAAATGGATTGGGCAGCTTCAGCTGGGTATGTGTGACAGAACTATGCTGTACAGCTGGAAGTATAATTGCATCTATTATGAAACCACAAATGAATATTAGCAGGACTCAAATAAGCGGGTAAATAACCGAAAACAGCCCTGCATTAAAACAATGCAGGGGGCTGGTTGTTTAAGGTATTGGTGAGACAATAAACTATGATCCAGGAAGTCCAGTTGGACAAACAAATAAATGCGTTTAAATGCTCATCAGACACCAAAACACTGCACAACATTACTCTCATACAGGATTTTACAACTCTGCAAGATTATCACGGTGGAAACCATTTTATCTTTCCTCGGGGCGATCGCGAGGTCAGTAGAAAAATTCATGTTACAAAGTAATCTACCAGGAATGTGCACCATCATCTATGTGATTGGCCAACATAGTTGAACCTCGACCCTGCGTTGTTTTGCCTGAGCCCATAAGGACTGGCTCCACTCAAATGAGTGAGAGGGCTACGTTTTTTCATGCAGAGCTAAAGTCTGTTAGTTCAACATTTGGGGAAATTTGCTCATTTGCTTTCCAAGAGTTATCTGAGAAGATTGCCACCACTCCTATGTTTGTGCTTTAAATACAGGGCTGGAGCTGGGAGGTGATTAGCCTAGCTTACTTTAAGGACTGGAAGCTGGTAGGGTACTGTACAGAAGAAAAAAAAAGCCACTGTCACCACAAATGGAACCACCTCAGCCTCACAAAGCCTCTCACTTTACTGGGTAACAAGACAAGGATGCCCACTCTCTCCATCTTTATTTGCCGTCTTCATAGAACCACTCGCTGCCTCAATTAGACAAAACAGTAGATTCTAAGTAATTTACACCACCAATTCACAACATAAAATCAGCTTTTATGCAAACAATAACACATAACACTCCTTAAAAACTACAAACTGGAGTTTTTACATTTATATTTGTGTATGAATTAAACAAACAAGGTACAACTCGTTGTTTAGTAAGTTTCAGATGTGCTTAGATGTGTGTATGTTTGAACTTTGGAGAGAGGCTAGCTGTCTTGCCCTGCTTCCAGTCTTTATGCTAAGCTAGACTAATCCCCAAACTTGAGAGAGTGGTATGAGTCTTTTCATCTAGCTTCTTGGAAAGTTAGTGAACAAGTGTATTTCCCAAAAATGTTGATTCAGTATTTCAAATGTAACGTAGAGATGAGCATCATTTTACGTGATTGTTGCTTGTGCACAAAGCATTTCTATCTTTAACTGTTTAAAGTTAAGAATAAATTCTTATTTATTGAAAAGCACTCGCAGGTTTTCTTTCTTCACACACAACCCGCCAGACAATTGCTATGTCACCATGGAGAGGCTCACCATGCAACTCCCATCCTGCAAACCAGCCTTTGATCAGCACCACGGACAGCAGCCGAAGCGAAGCCGAAGGACTCAAACCACCACAGCCTGATTTCTCCAACTATCAAACATCCGAAATTGCAAAAGCACAGCAACTCATTAAAGGCCTACACAGTATGAATGAATGGATGACGGCACCTGATCACACAATCACTTGCATTTATAGAATTCAGTATTCATCATCAATGGCACTGTGGCCAAATGTTATCATAGACACAGATTACAGTAGGTGCGCATTTTCCAGCATATGAGAGGTAACAATTACATTGCTATAGATTTAAATCCCTGATCCCACTCCATAACAAAGTAAACGCATCAGAAGTTCATCCTACAGGCCTTGCGCTCAGCAAAGTCATTAACACTGCTCAAGTCCAAACTCCTGGCTCTGCTGTTCTCTATAGAGCGTATAGGCAATCCACTGAGTCTTTCTTGTCCCATGCTGCTCCTTAAATAAGACTTTATCAACTTGAGCTTGGAGAATGAGCGCTCTGCGGTTGCAACAGTGACAGGTATGGTTTCACTGCGTCAATGCATGAGAGGGCCCAGCTACAACAGTAAAGCGGCAAAAAATCGCCTTTCTACATGACAGCTTCTGGGCCCTGGTGCAGCTGCACTGATTGCACCGTTGATATTTACGCCACTGGTGTAGCCAGTCCAAACACTGATGGCAGTGGACAACACTCTTCCTCAATCCCTGCAGTCCTGGATCATCAGCTACACCATCCACCAAAGTCACCAAAATGAGGCTTTATTTTTCCAAGTCTCTCACTCAGACATGAAAATATTGCTTTCATTGAACTGTAAAAATAATAAATGTTTCTCCAAGGAATGAAGCTATGTTCAGTGCCCAGAATTCATTACTTTGATCAAATAAGGTCTGTTTTTTTTACCCCAGTTAATAAGAGAGAATGAAGCAGTTTAGATGACACTAGCCCACACACAGATGTTCATCACTGTAGTTTGCAAGTCCTCTTTTTTCATAACCTTCCTGCAGGCTGGAACAGAAAGGTGATGTTCTGAAACGGTGTTAAACTCCAGGTTTTGAGTAATCAACTGTAGCACCTGCTGCAGGTATGGGGGACTTTGGTCAGTTCAACACGTGCTCTGGGACGTGACATCCCCTCTTACCTCCGACACTTAATAACCAGCACAGTTTCAGATGCACTGATTTTCTACAGGCTTTACAAAAGGGATTTGGTTCTGCATGAGGATCACATAAAATAGCTAAGTATCCTTGAGCTCAGAAACCAACAATAGATGAAGTCATCAATGACATGAAGAGCTTACAGCGCCAGCAATTTCTTAGAAATCTTGACAGTGTGGGCGACAATGCTAAACAGATTAATTTAATATGTTTACATCCTTGGCAGCCATTATTTCAACATTATGTATTACTCAGTATGTTACATTGTCTGTGTGTGACTGAAAGTTTGCGTGCTGTTTCTTTCAAGTAGACGTGACGTTGTTTAGATGAATCGACTTCCCCTAACTTTTTAATTCTTTTCATCATCAACCAAACCTCTTCAGTGGTTGCAGTGTGGGGGGGAAACACTGTGGGACATATGAGTTCACCACAACTAGCAGGCATAACATGGAATCATTCCTTATTGAAGAGCATGTTGTATTCCTTGTTTGCTCTGTGTAAACATTGGCTGTTCCTGGTTGCGAGCAGCAGTGCGGTGGGAATACTCTGCTGTGAATATGAGGCTGAATATTTGTGGCTTGCCATTGTTGGGGGAATGAATAAAAGGCGGACTGAAATGTCTGCTGAAGGGTGTTTTCTGTAGCCTACAGAGGTATGTGTGTGTGTGTGTGTGTGTGTGTGTGTGTGTGTGTGTGTGTGTGAGAGAGAGAGAGAGAGAGAGAGAGCGAGCAACATGCTTCAGAAGAAAGCCATACAGTCAGTACACATTGCTGCCACAGGCATCGCCTGAAGCTGAGAAACTGGATCACAGGTGTCTATTTAACTGTCTGATGGTACTGTTGCACACCTGGGAAGTGAAAAATAACATTTAGACCTATTGCATAAACCATGCTGTTTGCAATATCTGTAAAAGTAAACTTTGTTGTGGGCTCATAACTTATCATTTATTCACATGTTAATCATCTGTTCATAATTATTTGTTTGTATACTTATTAATATTTAGTAATTACATGATTGTGTATTTACTTTAAGTAGTTAATAGTCCCAGTTCTATTCATGTCTCTACTCTTAGGGTAGGGTCTTAGTATGTTTTTGAAAGTTCCTATAGGTTTAAACCTATCGAGCCATGTAACACTGACCAATGGAAAAGAGTTTCTTTGTCTCCAGAACAATATAAAAGCTGTATTCTTGTATCTTCTCTTTGAGATAGAGAGAGATGGCTGATGACTTCTGTTGTCTATCTCCTATTGTACAATATATTTTTGTCAACGATCTGTAAGTGTTTCTTGTCTTTTGTTTAACTAAAAGAGCAAAGGCATTTTTTCCACGACATATCATCCCTACCTCTATGTATATACTCTGTAATGAATGCAGAATAATGATGATAATGACTGAATTAATGTGTTTGCTAATGCTGAACCAGTAAACAGTGTTCATTGGCATGAACTTATGAAATTAATCAAAATGACTGAGACGAGAGAGAGAAAAACCCTTTGTCATTCTATATATAGAGTGTATATTTGTACTGGAACAACATAACAGTAATTTATGAGTTGTCACTGAGTGCTCTTAGGAAAATTGGAGTGAGCCAAGTTTCAGCAACTTATTCACTGCTTAATTTTCAAATGCAAGGTTAATAAAGGTTCCTATTGCAGGATCCAGTTTGCATTAATGTGTCGTCCTCTACTATTTTGTCATTTCTTGTCATCTTTTGTCGTTAAAAAATTCCAACACATCACATCCTCAAAGGTTAGCGATCATTTAACTTCAACATAATGTTCTATCTTCACATTCTTTGGATTTATTGAATGAGTGACACAAGATATCATTTGACATTGTTGTTCCATTAAATAAATAAAAAGCAAGCGATGGGTGATAGTTTGCTGATTTTGAAAGTTGTAGATCATTACTTTAATGTTATTTAGTTCACTTAAAGCCACACTATAGGCAGACTTTAATGTAAAATACACTTCTAGACAGTGTAAGTCACAAAGTGGGGCTGCAATAAAGAAAAACAACCGTTACAAATGTACATGCGCATTATACATGCTCCTTCCCTCTGGTGCATGTGTAATTATTCACCCACGGAAAGAGAGATATCAAATAATTGATTGTCTTCTAAATTAAATCACTTAAGCAATTTTTTCATTGTGTGTCTTCAAAGCTGCACTAATCAATATCTTAATATCAAGAATGGATTAAATGACTATTTATAATGTGAAAGGTGTTGTGACGAACCAGAGAATTACCACCCAACTCTGCTGTGCCCTTCAGCTAGCAGCCTTTTATCCTCTTTTAGCTCATTGTTTTGGTTAATTCTACCCACAAACTCAGCACCCATCAACTTCATTTCCAGCTGCAGTAGGCAGCTGTTTTCAGCAAGAAAGCCCTGATAAAGCCACGTTATGCCGCCTGCCAAGCACCAAACGGCAGACAGAAGAAGGTGTTGTGATCATAGTGGCACATTTAGCAGCTAAAGAGCCAGATATTTTTCTCATGAGATGATGGTCCAAAATAAAGCTAAAAGGAGAGTGAATATTAGAATTACATTCACTGAGTGGCCAGAAGCACTAAACCAAATGAATAATATTGCTTCGTGTCTGCTGGATTTTTAAATTGCCAATCGTTTGCTAACACATTACCTATAATGACTTTCTATGTTGATAATATGTCATGTGTTTTCATCTTGCTCTGCTGCCCCCATGTGGCCCAAAAACAAATGAATGCATCTTTAAATTATATAACTGAAATATTTTAATTGTCATGTTATAAAATTTAAAATGTGTGTGTACACTGTACTGTATGCACATTTTATTATGTATTTTTCAGGCTAGGTCACCTACAGTACCTTTTGATTAGTATGTGCTGTCTGCACTCCAGCATGCTCCGCTCATTTATTAACAGCCCAAGATATCAGCACCATATCATTATTCATCACCAAATCATATTAATCATCTTCCTTCTTGTGTACATAGGCCCATCCCTCTGCTGTCCTTTACTCCTCTTCGTCTATTTGCTCCCTCCTCTTATCGTCTCTCTATTCCAATTGACCCTTTGCTCATGTTTGAATCCCCAGTGATGGTTGTTAACTTGGACAAGTCATTACAGCACATGAGGAATTGATAGGAAGCTTATGGTATTTGCTGTTACGTTATTGGCTCAGACAGAGGAATGGCTGATTTACGGTACTGTTTAGGATTAAATCCACTGGAATAATCTCCAAAGAATGAGGTGTATAACTTCCAAATGCAGGGGAAATAGAAATCACACATCTGCAGTTAAATTGAGTGATGCATTAAAGAACATATTTGAATTAAATGTTATGTATTTAGCCACACTAGCTACATGGCTCTGTGGATGGCAATGTTAGTCCACCACTATGGTCCAGACTGAAATATCTTGGCAAGTGTTGAATGGATTGCCATGATTTTTTTCCCAGACGTTTATGGTTTTCAGAGGAATCCTAATAACTTTGGTGATCCCTTGATTTCCTCTAGTGCCATCATGAGGCTGACATGTAAAAAGAATGAGATCGCGGACACAAGTGGCTGAAATGGATTTCCTCTGTAGGGTGTCGGGGCTCACCCTTAGAGATAGGATAGGGTCCGAAAGGAGCCAGTTGAGGTAGTTCGGGCATCTGATCAGGATGCCTCCTGGGTGCCTTCCTTTGGAGGTGTTCTGGGCATGTCCAGCTGGTAGGAGACGCCGGGGTAGACCCAGAACATGCTGGAGAGATTATATATCTCATCTGGCTTGGGAACGCCATTAAAGGTCAAATGATGCAGACATAGTGTTTGTGTGGTGAGGATGGATGGATGCAGGAAGGGGGATCAATGTTAGCAGAAGTAGGACTGGTAACTGTTTGAACATTTTCAATTCTAGCTGATATGATAGCTGAGTTTCACATGACACCAAAAAGACACTAAATATGAGAAACATTAACATTACAGGGGGTAGGACCCAAATGCAGACCGCACACAGCAGGATGACTTCAGAGATTTATTGAAGAACAAGGCTCAGTAAGCTAGAGGTACATGCAGACCGGCAGGTAGGCAGGTTCATGGTGACAAAAATACCAAAAGACAAAATACCAAAAAAGCACATGCACATGGCAACTAGAAATGAACTGACAAAGGATCTGGATCGGTATATGTAGTGAGTGGCTGATGAAGTGAAGTGAGCAGGTGAACAAGCAGAAGGTCAGGTGACTGCAGGACTGATGAGGAAAGTGAGAACAGGTAAGCCTCTCCCTACCCACTTCCACTCCATTTGCGCGTTCATGTGGAGGGTCCGCCACATTAAGTGCCATCCCAAACCATGTAGTGGGGAGTGGAAGTGGGTTATAAAACCCTCCAACAGCGAGTCTACATCGGTGCTGACTTACTGACCACGTGCAACGCCGTGTTGTGTTCATCATAGAAGACGCTCCGTACAAATATAAGTTCCGTGCGACTACCCATACAAACGTAAACTGCTTAAACTAAGATAGACATTTAATATTGTCATACAGACATTAACAACTTACATTGTATTTAGGATCAAATATACCCTTCTCTAGTCTAGAGAAACAGTAGACGTGCTCATTTGATTGTGAAGTGTTGTATATTTACAAGGACTGTTGCAAAAACCAAGCAGCTTATAAACATCAGAGTGAATAGATCATAGCAATCGCTTCCGAAAGGTGCTGATACGAAACCATGGTTATGAAATGTTACGACATTCCGCCGGAGAGAGGGAAGTTCGTCCCAAAGCCTGCCACCACGTACTTATACGCTACACCTTAATGAAGGGTGCTTCATTCAGCTGTTGGTGTACTACAAACAGAGTTACACGCCGTGACAAAGTGGGAGTGGGGAGGGTCCGGTTTGAGAAAGGCCCAAAGTCTGGTGGAAAGTCTGAGAGCATCTGGTGGACAGGCTCGAGGATGGCAGGTCTGGGGAGTAGGAAGAAGGGACATGGCCTGGGAGAAGTGAGCAGGGGCTGGAGACACGGACAGGTAGAGAGAGTAATGCAGAGGGCTGCAGGAATAGACTGAGAGACAAACTGGGACTTTTTTTTTCCGTCTGGCAAAAGGAATGTTAGATCATATTGTCTCAAGAGCAGCAGCCATACCAACATTACCAAATAAATTAGTCGAAAACCAACACATTTTTTATTTAAATCAGGAACTATCTGATAAAACTTTATAAGATTATTATACAAATCTAACCAGACATTGGATAATAGTCAGTAACTTAATATGTTAACTTACCTGTTTTAGTTTAGGCAATGATCCCATTTATAGCTTCACCTCAAACTCCTCCCTTAGATGGTTTGCGATGAAAAAAAGAAACGTTACTTACCTTTGCTTCTGACAGACGAAAGTCAAGATTTGCATGGCTGCAAAAGGTTACTTGTCTGTAAAATGTCAACATCAGTCATTTCAAGCGTGTGAACAACAGACCAATGTATTATTTTTCTTGTATGGACAGATTAGATGGGACCTAAATTAAAGAAACCAATGAGCAAACAAAAAATACATTCTCTCTGCTCCACCCTTATCTTTTTATGTACTTAACTTTCCTTACTTTCTTTTAGATTAAGGATTTCCATTCCCTTATTTCCTCCACTACAATTTTTTCTTTTACACATTAAATGAGCATTACAATATCTCTACCAATAATCAAATTGTTTTGACAGCATTTCCCCTAGTTTTTCCTTAGTTCCTTAGTAGTTTTTACATTTGTCCAAAGGGATTATCAACCAAAAAATGGGTGTGCAGAGACTAATCATTTATGACTAAACACCATCACACACACACACACACACCCACAGAGTTGTAGAATGCCACATCTGCCATATAAAAAAAAGTGACGTCAGAAAAATGAGGGCTTTGTGAGTATAAAAAGACACTGTACGCTTTAAACCTGAAAAAAGGTGCAGACAGCAACAAAAGCTTTTTTGTGCAGAGCTGAGCACAATATGATGGTGAAAGGAATAGAAAACAGGAATGCCATGCATACACCCCCCCTCCTCCTCCACCCCGACTGCGTCCCCTTCCTCTCATCTGTCCATCCCCTCTCCTCCTTTTCTCTTTCCCTCTTCCATCCCCATCTCTCTGCTCAAAAGGTTAGTAAATGTCAGATGGGAGTTGTCATCATCTTCAATGGCGTCATCTTTCTTCATAGAAACACTGTCTTTCTCTCTGTGCGTGTGTGTGTGTGAGGAAGTTGAAGGGAATACAATTGAACAGAATGAAATTGAACAGGATATTGAAGATGGGAAATTACTGCTTTCAACAAAGGGTGGACACACACACACACACACACACACACACATTCATGCAGAAAGACTTGAAATAGAGCTGAGGATGTACAGTACATACTTCATACTGCATGGTTCCTCCTCTGTCTTCCCCTTTTATTTCCCCTTCAGTCTCTCTCTCTCTGTTCATCATGAAGAAACCACAAAACTTCGGCGAACAACTTAGCATCAGTCTAGCTGCCTGTGACTTATCCAAGTCCCGTCCACGCACATTTTATCTCTCTCCATCTCACTGCTGCATCTTCATCACAGCCTGTATTTGCCTCTCTATATATTTTATGACTAATAGAAGGAGCAGGCCTTTGTGGTGATGACAAATCCCCACACTCAGACAGTTTTACAGCCTCTAAAGAGCCCTTTGACAAACGACTGGGCTGTAAACCTAATATTCTAATACTGCGTGTTATTGTAATGGCGTATGTGTGCATGAGTGAATATTTAGGAGATGTTAAGTATTGCTTATCTCTGCCAATTATAAAAGCGCTTTAGCATCAAAAACAAATCTTACTACAGACGCATACATACAAGCACACTCACAGTGCGGTTTATATACTGAGGATGTCTTTGCAAAAATATGCATGCGATCAATAATACAGTGTGTGAAATAAACACATTCTGCGCGCATGCATGTGCACACAAGGACTCACGTGCATACACTAATATCTGTGCCTGTCTGAAACTGTTAGCAAGCTTCTCCTGCATGAGAACACTGGAAGATTTGACCCCTTCATGAAGCCCATTGGACAAGTGCAAATGGAGACGCCTGTATGTGTGTGACCGCAGGTGCAAGCGCAGTCCTGGTACAACATGGAGAGACTTGGACAGGATTTGTAGGAGCAGGACATTATTATTATCAGAGCTGATATGTGCACCACATATATGTGGTGCACATAGTTTTGTTTACTAAAGTGATTAAAAATGTTGCATTAATTTAACAATAACTAAGCTAGTCTGTTTTAGCTGTTTATATGATTGCATAAACTTAGAGCTCTCCATAAATACCCCATTTTTCAGAAAAGAATATTTCAATTAAAGACCAGAGGTTTGTGTACTTATTATACCAGAATCATGACACCAAAACAATTTAATTAGAACAGTATTATTGTTATTCTAATAGTATAACTGAATTTTTGTCCACTTTGGGACAGAGGAACAAGCGCATTAGCAAACAGCCTATTTACTCATCCAGCAGACGCAGAGCAACATTAGCATTCATTTGGAGTCGTGTGTCCTGCCACCTAATGAATGTATGTCCAATATTCACTAGTCCGATATTAGCTGTGTTTCGGCCTCCACCAACTCCTGAGGGAAATATCAGGTTTTATAGCTGCTAAATGATCCACTATGTGCACCAGCTAAATGCTAACTTTGTCTGTTTGGCATTTGGTGCTGGGCAGGTAGTGTGCTGTTGGTTTATCAGAGATTTTTTTGCTGAAAACAGCTGCTTTCTGCGGCTGGAAATTAAGTTTATGAGAGTGGTGAGAGGGAACCAAAAAGTTGTGGGCCTGAGAGACGCTAAAAAGCTTGATGATGATTCTCTGTGGGTTTGTCACTATGACCGACCCCTTTAACAATACACACAGTCATTTGATCCATTGTTAATATATAACTAATGCTTGGTGCAGCGTTTAGGTACACATGCTGTGTAATTGTACAATGCTTTGTAAATATGCAGTGCCTCCTTCAAATTAGAGACATCAGATTTAGCGCACATATCCTTTCCTTCTCCTGCATGATGCTACAGGTATTTAATCAGAGTTGTGGATGACATTACTGGTAAGAATCACCATTAATCTTAACTCTTAATTGCATTTTTATACACAATGTACAATAAAATATATGTATACAAGCAAACTGTCAAATCTCCAGATATCTCTCAAGAGGTTTATGTGATTTTGGAGAGATCTGTATGTGTCCCTTCAACATCTTAAGTAACAAACCTTGCCCTAGGGACCAAATTTAAACTGCACCAAGGCCCAGTGAACATTGCCCAGTGAAAATGCCAGAAAAATGGAGGCCAAAATGATGTGTATGCACTCCATATTTAATCAACCCTAATCAGAAAGAAGGAGGCGGATTTGAGAGAAGCAGACTAGTGAGAGAATTTAAAGCATTAAGGCAGTATAAACAGGGATTGAGATAAAAGGTTGATTCTGGAAGATATGCAGCATCTAACCAAAGCAATGTAATGTCATGTTCACTTACCAACAGGAGAATTATTTGATCTAATCCCAACATACAGTACATTGAAATTGACTGAGTGTCCTCTTGGTTATCACAGAGCCTTTAGTCATGTCTAACCTTCCCTCCAACATAAACTATATCCTTTTGGTATAATTGAACCTACCCTAAAAAAATTAACTGCCAGTGTTTAAAAGTAAAAAATGTGTCCACTCGTGATTTGCTCGTCAGTAGCGATAGAACATTTTTGTTTGGGGTGAAATGTGAATTGGCCCTGACATGTTAAGACTTGATAAATCATGAGTGGAGTCCGCCCGTACGTCGATAAGGCTTCGGGGGCCCGCGTGTTCAATCCTCTGCTCACACAGTCTTACAGTGCATATGTTTCAACGCCTTTTCTTCCTTTACTCGTCCATAATCCCCTAATGGCTACACGCTGTTATTTCCCCAGAGGGCCAGTGAGCCGCACACCGCTGCGGGAATGCATTAAATTCAAGAGTTGTTGACGCACGCTCAACGGAAAGCAATAACCTGTGCAGGGTCATTTTTTCCCCTATTTCCTTTCATTTTCCGAGGTTGAACAGAATTGCCTTTCAGTGCTAGTGTGATTATGTTCCGTTTAACATGGGAATTATGAGAATTACACACATAAGTGTAGTTCTGCATGCCTCTACAAGATTAAAAACAGCTGCACTGGGAGGGAAAAAGACACAAAGGACGGAAGGGAAGGAGGGAGAGAAACACCCGGAGATAGAAGATAGGCATATAGCTTTACCATTTTAATAATATCTAGCCTTTTTGGGGGGTGAGATACATTTTAAGGATTGAAATCATCAATCCTGTGTGAGTTACATTTCCTGACTGCAGCCATGAATGCAGGGACAGTGACCGCTAGCTATTTGAAAAAGCTTAAAAAGTCCTAAAATCCCAACAGGAAACATGTTCAGATTCATTCTCAGAATATTTTGCCTCAAGTCTGTTGTTGGGAGCATATATTTTATACTAACAAGATGCTAATCTCCTTCCCCTGGCCACCTGCTGCCACCTGCTAAACACTCCTGGCATGTCAAGGCATCGTATTAAAGGAAATAAACTGTATCGTTTGTGTGTTACACACTGAAAGGCCCACTCAGGAATTTGGCAATTTGCAGCCCCAATCTGTGACTTTCACTTTGTCCTGGATCATAAATAAAGATAAAAAAAGATGGAAATTGCCCACCAGTTACCATATTGTGAAAACCCCGCATGGAGGAAATCACTCAGTGAAAGACTGGAGGGTCAAACAGGCATCAGTGAGAGGGGGAATCCCTGGGAAACATCACCCTGAAAGGCATAAGCCATGTCCCCTCTGGGCCTCAACAGGGAGCAGCTAAATTAAATGACTGGTGAAAATGGCTGTAAAGAACCTCACTCCCCTCAATCTGATTTGGACTAACTTAATTATCAGAATCAGAAGAGGAGCGTTTTCGAGCCGCTGGCACAAGCCAGTTCATTAAAGACCCGCCACTGCTTTGTTACCCCAGCAACTCCTGGGGATCTGTGTGTAATGCGCTTTTTGTTTATGGAGACAGAGGAAAAAGGGGAGGAGAGAGGACAAACTAATTCAGCTCCTCCAATTATGGTCCTGATAGCCTCGTGGCCTGCTTGATGGCGAGCCGGCACAGCAGAGAGAGATCCTCCCTGTGAGCAATTATAGGTGCGTCTCCGACTCAAAACTGTCACATGGATGGGACTGTGCGTAATTGTTCCCGGCAGATGAACTCGCGGGCAACTTTGTGAGCGTTGACAGAGTGGTGTCACAAACCCCTCCGCCTCTTGTCAGCGGAAAAATGAAATCACTTTTCTTTATCTCCCTTCTCCTTTCCTCTACAGGCAGCCAATAGGCTCTAATGGCAGGTATAATTGAATTTCACAGTCTTCACGCTCACACACACACACACTCACAAATAGCCCTCTCGGCTGTTAGCGTCTGAGTCAAAATAAACAGCACTAATATGGTGTCTCACACACAGTAATTACAACCCAATCTGTGGCGTTTCTCCTGTTTTCCCTTTTAATTGCTCCACTCTCTTTCTATCAATCCCTTCCTCTTCTTCTTCCTCCTCCTCCTCCTCCTCCGCCCTCCCTCCATACCCAGTCTGTCGCTCCTCACCATACTGCATTTGAAGAATTAGCCGCGCTAACGCAGGCCCTAATTGGCTGTCACTGTGCGCTCGAAAATGTGAAGCCACTTCCTCGATATAATCATGTTTACACGCGAGCGCCGGGTGCCAGACTGCTGGGCTTGTCTCTATCGAGCTTGTTTAGGAAGTAATTTACTGTAAAATTGGCTATGATAGTCAGTCACAGAAAGAGAGAGAGAGGAACTAGCTCAGTGTAAACAGGGTGTTGCTGAGACACAATGACTTCCTCAGCGTGCAAGTTGTTTTTTTCCTCGCTGGTGATCTGGAGGAGGGGTCATACTCTAGCATCAACCTAGGTGAGCCTCATTATCACCGTATTAGTTTAATCAGTTTACTAAAAGTAAAGCAGGTTTAACAGTGTAATACAGCAACTAACAAATCACATAAGATGGATTGCAGGACGTCCTGTGATCATTTTTCTGGTACATTTGTTTACACGCGCTTTCTTTCTCCTACTTCAATTTATCACGCTAATTGGAGGCGATAAAACACAGCCATTTCAGAAAATAACAAATCAAGATGCAACTTGAAGAAAAAAAAAAAGAAAAAAGAAAAACTCACAGGCCCATAACTCATCTGTCGCTGCACTTCCATTCAGTATAAAAGACCTTGATGGCAAAACGATCAAATGTGTTACTTCCAATAGAACAGTCACACCTTATCTTTCACTTCCAACAGTATAGGAGCAGTTTTCCATAAGAGTGTCAAGAGTATTTCAGATTAAAAGCATCTTCATTTGGAAGCGCGGTGACTGGAGGGCAACTCTCCCAGGAACACATTCCTTATTTACCGGCCCTGTTAATTCCCATTCCCAGCACAGCAAGGGTTGGGGGGCCACTTGAGAAGTCTGCTCACTGTGAAGTAGACCTGACATTTTTCTCCCCTAATTGTGTTTTCCTCTCCCTTTGCTGGATTGCAGTGTGTGTATGCGTGTGTTTATTTGTTTCCGTTGGTGTGTGTCTGTGTGTGCACGTGCGCAGGCATACTTATTCATCTCTCTCTCTCTGTGTGTGTACAGCAACAGTGTGTATGTTTTTTGCCAATTAGGCACTCAATGACAGGACATGTGGTGAAGCAGCTAGCTGGGCTATTCATGGATCAGCAGTTATGGGAGGAAATTTCAAAATACCAACTGGATACACAGGCACACACACACACACACACACACACACACACACACACACACACAGAGCCACAGAGCTCCAGTAATTTTGAATGCTCAGTGTATGAAGCTGATCTTAGTGGCTCAGACAGCAGGATGCTGTCTGTCAATGCATCATGTGTTGACACAGTTGTCCTCCTCTTGTGTCAAGTTCACTTGTTCCTTGGGATTCGCAGATTTCTAAAGTTTTGACAAGTGATGTCAAACAGACTCCTTATTTTTCATACACTGAGTTAACATTTCAACCCCCCTTTTGGGTTAAAAGAAATACTCCAACAATACACTTGTTTGGCATCTTACCCAGAGTCAAATGAGAAAACTGTTATTAATTTCATCTCGCTGCGTTTCAGTACAAGGTCTGGAGTGTCTTTAGCTTAGCTTAGCACCTAGCTCTGTCAAAAGGGAAAAATACACCCAACCCAACAAGTCCAAAAACATGAAACTGATATTGATTTTGATGGCAAACAAGAATATTTCCTGAAATGCTGCAATATTTGTTGAGTGTGACTTTAGGGGCTCTATTTCAAATGCTCACTGTGTTTACTGACCCGTCTGTGTTACCAGCATGTGCTTCAATACCAAAAAGGAACATGTGGTGTTGAGGTAATTTGGCCAACGGAAACATGGTCTTTTTCAGCACAGCCAGAGAGGTAGCCCCTTCTGTGGAGATCCTCATTCCTGCTGAAAGACCTCTGGAGCTGCTGCTATCTGAATACCAGGTGCATTGGTGATCACCTGCTTTAGGCCGTATTCAGACCAAATCAGGACCAAATCAGACCAAATCAGACCAAAATGCTGCGGGGAAAACGCCATTCGTCTCATTCATTTGAACGTGGGTAGTGCCTTTAGGCTGCGGCGGTGGGGTGGCAAAAAGTTAAAACAGAATCAACTTTTGTAGAAACGCAACCGATGTCACGCTGCGGCAGCCAATCATACCGGCAATCAGACCGGAACACGCCCAGGTGAAGAAGAACTTTTTTTACCATGTAGCATTCCGCTGTTAGCATTCCGCTGTTTACCAAGCAACTGTGAAGTTGGAAGAGAGATTGATCAAGAGCTACAGTGATGACATCAGCTGTCATGATGGAGTACAAAGACGTTAATCACTGTGCAGTCGCTTGGCGTTGTAATGCTGTTCAAGTTGGGATTGCTACAATGAGCATGGCCATGTAGTGACACTCCCACACCGCCGCACAACCCTACACTAATCGCCTTAACGCCTGATTTGGTCTCAATACGGCCTTAGAAGCCAGGAATCCCATGCATAGAGGTGACCTGAAAGCAATGCAGGATAACAACACCAATCAGTCCACAGGATCCCTTGTCGTCACCACAGTGCCAAGGTGACGTCTTCCAGACCTCTGAATCATGGTCCATATCTGTAATTTGATCATCAGGCTAGTTTACACAACCTTCGAAACTGTCTGTGCTGCGGTCAAACTCTAACATAAAGCTTTACCTTTAACTTGTTGCACCTTTTTTGTCAAAAGAGTAAAAAGGTATTATATTCTGATTATATTTCCTACTTTGATTTAATATCTAAAAGCTTTTTCTAACTTAGTATGAGTAAATAAGAATGTATCCTGTTTGGCACCAAAACTGACCAAACCCAATATGAATCTGATGCCAATATTTTGTTCACTATTTTGTTCACTGTGGCTTGTTACATATTTTCCAACTAAGATGTGGTGTGTTTCATTAGGTTATTATGACCAAATAAACCAACGACAAACCACAGACATTAACAGTTTCTTTATGTGTTGCTATCTTGTTATGAACAAAGACAAGCCCATAACTCTTTCTAATGTTAGAGGAAGTCATATTTGTTTTTAATCTCTCCAGCTGCGTACACACTGTCAAATAAAGAGACTACTTAGGTGTCCTTGTGGCTGTACAGGCTCTTGTACCTGGAGAGTGTGAATCCAAAAATAAAAGTTAAAATTTCTACTGGGGTTCAGACCAAAGACACCACAATATAGGTGTAACTGCAGCCTCTGGGCAGTACATGAATTATTTTGGTCAGTGTCTGGGCTGGATCCAGGCCCCATGAATCATAACAATGCCCTTTTATTGGGATTCTGCTGGGAGTCTTGGACCTACTGAATCTACCCTTTGTCATGGCAGGACATATACTGACAGATTTGTCTGACACACTGGTTGGACGGTCAGCAAACCTATACCACCCACATGGTTAAATGAACATTTTCTATGTCTAAGCAAGTTAAGATCATGTTGAAGGTTATCAATCCTAAAAGTAGACTTAAAGGGAAACTCCAGTATTTTCAAACCTTGGGGTTGAAATGACTACTACTTACCAAAAGTTTTGGAATTGGTCCAGTAGATCGCCTCCGCCGGCATACGCAAATGGGCTGCAATGGCTGCAATGTAATCCTTTGGGGCAATTGCACCCGTGAAAAGTATGTCCTCTAAAAGTGCTTGTTTTTGCTGCTGACAGGGTCAGATTGTTATTCGAAGTGTCTGACAACATTATGGAAAGGATCCATACAGAAGGCTCGTTCGAGATGAACTGCGCCTCACTTGGAAAGTGGATGAGATCAGACAGAAGCAGCAGGGTGCTGTGACAAAAAGCTGCAGTCAAGTCAGACAGTTTCCAGCAGCCTTCAACGAATATACAGGAAATCACAGAAATATTTACATCCCGTTAGATCCACCTGCAGGCTACCTGTAGTCTGCAGATCACGGTCGGATAGTTAAGGCTGAAATAAACTTTATTATTCATATCAGCCACACAAAATGTTTGTTAACATATTAAACCATCACTGCACAACATACAGCAACAATCTAGCATTAAATATTACAATTACACAGAAAATTTGGATTTTCTGCAAAACGTGATGTTTGTGGTCAAAATTTAGAGCCGATCAACTCTTTGATCAGGCGACAGCCAGGCGTTTCCCATCATGCCCTGGGTCTTGCAGTCGGCTGAGAGCACCTGCGGCACCTAGCTCTAAAAACTGCAGCCGCCTTGATCTCGTGAGGTTATCGTTGCCCACGTGTGCATGACGTCAGAGCAAGTCGGGATCGAGTCGGACACAAATCTAACCGGCATGCATTGTGCGGCGATCGCCAGTGATCGATTCTTCTTTCTGGTTAAACAAAAACAATCTTACTCTTTAACAAACGGTCTGTCTCTGTATGGATCCTTTCCATAATGTTGTCAGACACTTCCAGTAACAATCTGAGCGTGTCAGTGGTAAAAACAAGCACTGTTAGTGGACGGACTTTTCAAGGGTGCAGTTGGCCGCAAGGATTACGTTGCAGCCATTGCAGCCCGTTCACGGAGGAGTTCTGCTGGACCAATTCCAAAACCCCAAAATTTGTAAAAAATAGGGCCCAGGTTTAAAAATACCGGAGTTTCCCTTTAAGTCTTCTGCACACACTCATTCAAATAAATCATTTATTCAACCAGAGGACAGCCAAATAGGTTTCTGTGTTTTTATGTTTTTATGTTTGTGTGATGTTTGTCTGTTTTAAAAGATAAAGACAGGTTGATTTTTGGCGATAAAATCTCTAACCAACTTATCATCTTGTAGTAAGAAGACTGTTAACAGACTCTTCTCTGTGTGTGGCCATAGGATCCCTTTAAATGTAGAAAAGAGAAAATGATGGAAGAGGAAATGAGAGAGAAGATGCTGCAATTGAAGAAAATACGATGAGACGTGAGTCGAGAGGGATGAAACAAGAAAACGATGGAGTGGGTTGAAGAGAAAAATGATCACTCCTCTTCAGTGTCAGCTTCTCTGGATTAAACACAAAATGTGTTTTATACTCAATATTTTTCTCTTATTATTATTTTGGATAGTAAACAATCCATCCAGTCCTGAGTGGATACTGTGTGTTGTTATGGTCACCCACTGAAGTCACCTCTTCCTCGATCAATCATTTTAGCCTTCCTCTCCTGAAGCGATGCCATATGGCGTCTCTACCTCTCTTCTCTCACTCTGTTTCTCTGTCCTGTTAGATTCCTTACCTCCTTGTCTCCCCCCCCCCCCCTTCCTCTCGTCTCGCCTCTAGATCCTTCCTTCGTCTGGCGACTCCCATCTCGATCCCTTTGTCTCAACTCTGCTCACTTCTCTTTCCCCTCACTTGCTCAAACACACAGATGTACATACACACACTGCCCAGCTTGCCCTCCTGCCACCCATCTTTCAGGGCCAGATCTGTGCATGAGCGAGAGCGTTGCCAGTGGGCACGACATCTCTCCCTCCTCTTCCCGCTCCCATGTCTGCCTCTACTTCTTATTTCTCTTTCTCACCTGTCACAGCTCTGTTCGTTCTGCCTTATGGCGTCTTAGATCAATACAGCAGCGACAGAACCAAAGGCTAAAAAAGAAAAACACTACATAACAATGCTTTTATATTGTGTGTCTGTGTGGACTGCACTTCCTGGTCAGTAAAGGATATGGGTTACAAAGTTGCCATGTTACTGCACAATGGTTGCATATGCAGAGTAAAAGCAATGTAGTTGAGAAGTGGAAGGAGCCGCTGGACATTTTGGAAATTATATCTTCAATGAAATTATATCTCCAGTGATAAAGACATGAGTCTCCCAGCACAGTATTCCTAGAAATTACATCCATATTGGACGATTCCGCAGCTCACAATTTTTTGTCCAATGCCAACGTACAGTGCGAACGCAGGAAGGACTGAGCCGTCTTTGTAGTGAGGCAGAAACAACATGGATGTGGCACCCCAATCGTTCCAATGGAAGTTGCTCACTGGGCGCATACAGCAAGAGTTTTTTACAGGCTCCCACATTTTTACGAGGTTTTGGTGCCCGTAGAGTATTTGATCAAATTTGGATAGAGAAGGTTTGTGACGCTCAGAAAAATGGATTCATCATTTTACAGCCATTCCTTTTGTAATGATTGTGTATGGGGAAAAATCTTTGTGGGCCAATGGCCAGTCATTGACCATCAGTGTTTTTAGGTATATGGGGCTAGTGTCTCTCTCTCTCTCTCTCTCTCTCTCTCTCTCTCTCAGAGTTAGCCGACCAGAACGGGCGTCTGTCCAAGCAACACACCTGCTGGATGCCACAAAACACATTAGTCTGGTGTGAGAGCCTCTCACTGCAGCCCTCTACTCCTCTCCTCTACACTCCACTCTCCTTCTCCACACTCCGCTCTCATTTCCTCTCTACTTCTCTCATCATCTAACCTCTCCTACTGTCACTTTTTTTCTCTCTCTTTTTTCTTTTCACTTCCCTCTCTCCTGTTTCCTACAAGACTGTTGAGCTCAAGTCCGGTCTCAGTCTCAAGACATTTTGTCTTTTATCTCGGACTTGTCTTGTGGGTGTTTCGCCCTGGACTTGTATTGCTCATCGTCTTCGCCCAGTTCAGTCTTTGGTCTTGATCATATTGAGACTGTTTTGACTCGGACTAGACTCCATTTGAACTTGTTCTTGACTCAATATTAGGCATCCATTTTCTGAAAAAAAAAATTGCAGTTCACTTTGTACTGAACATATTTTATTTTATCAAAACCTTGAAGACACCTAGTACAATTTGCACAGTTTCCAGGGTGCAACTCTTGTATGTGTCACTTTAACAGACTAAAGTAACCTGATAGTAGAAGCAGCGTTTTAAGAGGAATGTTCATCTTGACTCTCCTCTTTCACACTTGTCTGATTAGCTGTCATCACCCTTCTCTCTCTCTATCTTTATCTTCATTATTTTTGAGCCTGTTTGAGTTGCTCCATTTCTCTCTTTATTTCTCTCATTCTCTATGAAGAGTCCTCGCTCTAAATCTTGACCACATTTGGACTTAGACTTTTCTCAGATTCCAGAGTCTGTCACGCAGAAAGGCAGTGAGGTACATTGTAGCCTTCGGTTCATAACATCACTGCAGCTTTGTTACAGTTGGAAAAGTCAGTGCAAACTGTGCGGAAAAACTATGTGTAGGTACATCTATGGAGGGTGTCTTCTTAAGGCCATCACCACAGCAGAACAAAGTAAATATGAGAAACCCATACTCAACAGGCAATAGTAAACACACAGTAAAGTAGTGCCCTCGTGTTAATTGCTAAAAGAAAGTGAAAGTTTCTTCAAAACTATCTGTCAAAATTGGTTTCAGAATAAATTTGAGGCAAGATATGCAGTTGTGGAATTATGCTTTATTTTTGTTCTTTCCAAACAAAGACTTTGACAGATGATAATGTCAATATCTTTTCCAGGCGTTAAAAATGTTAAAAGTAAAACTTAAAGGTGATGTGTCAAACACCCACTACTTGCAAAATTCCTTCCTGAATGCTTGAAACAAGAGAGATCAAAAATGGCAAATCAGATTTTTATTAAAATCTTTGTAATTAATATTATTATCATCATCAGAGGACTAGGGTCTATAGTGCACTTTGAGGCACTTTACAAAAGCTAATTACTCCTGCTGAGGTTAGTGGTTTTGTTTGTTTGTTTTTGTTGTTTATTCCTAGTTGTTGGTGAACAGACTTTTATGCTAAACTGTTAACGTTTTAAAGAACACTTTTTTTTTTTTTTCGTGCACATGCACAGAAATTGAGCTCTGGCACAGAATAATGATTATTTTTTATTATTTCACACTGTTTTACTGAATAGATCATTGTCCAACGGCCTAAGGCTACAAACACATGCAAAAGAACTGTAAACTTTCAACCTGGAAATATTACTTTGCATTCATAAAATGTAACGTAAGGTGCTAAGGTGTAGTTGAGTGGTTTCATTTTCAATGTACTCAGGAACAAAGGACAAAGGGAACCAGCTCACCCACAGTGAAAACAGTGAATGAACTCAGGACACTCAGTGCACCTGTGTTAGCTGCTCAGTTAGCACACCTGTGCCTGCTTCCAGGGAGTGTGCTCCCGAATCCAGCAGTCATGTGACCTCCACTTCCAAAACAACCAAAAAGGGCAACACTTGATGTTTATTTTGTTGTTTCTGTGTTTCAAAAAAGAAATCCAATAAGTCTTTCTCTATATATTTTATTTAAAAGTAGGGCCAAGTCAGTGTCTTTTACTTTTAGGATCAGACTGCAGAGGCCTCTGCAGTCCAAACCTTGTTAGAGAACCAAACTGCAAATACTTTGAAAGGAAAATAATGTAAGAACTTTTAAATATAAACAAACAGGAAGTCATGAGGAACACATTATTTTAGATATAAGGCACCTTCCTGCTCCTCAACTCAGTATGAATCAGACAGCACCTGTATGTTGCTGCCGTTACGTTTAATTTTACATCTTGAAACTACAATGTACCCACACTGCAAAGAAAACCCCCACTGTTATATATCTGGAGTGGAACAAATTTTCATTTCAATTCAGAATTTTGGAAAAACTATTTTGAATTCAAAATCCCTGTCTCTCCCCCTGCCTCACACCGGTGCCTCTTCATCATCGCTGCAGTCACCTTTGTCACCAGGACTGTATTCCTGTGGGATCCACCTGCTGCTGCATTGATGTGCAACAGCAGCAGGAAACAAAACAGCAGAACATGTTCCTTTATGCACTGATCGCCCTGCTCACTGACGCCAGACACAAACACAAGGCAGAGAGCTCTCAAACACAGGTGCACACTATTACATACTTACACATAAACATGCTCCCCCTCCCTCTCACTCGTTTCCATCTCCTCCATCTGTATATTCTTCACGTCTGGTCAGCTCTTCATTTCAGGTTTCTGCCAGCTCTTCACTTAGAGGGGCTGACAGTTGGTTATTGATTATGCTGCCTACAGACTACAAAATTTAAAAAACACAGTACACTGTTATTTCAGAAAGGGTTTACCGTCTTGACAAAGAAAATTGTGTGTAATTGACTGAAAGACTGCTGTAACAGTCAGATCTCGGAGCTCTGGTGTTAAAATGAGATGGTAAAACACCAAACGTGAAGAGAAATGGACTCACTTTTTGCAAATGCATGGTTCCATCAAGAGGAACCCTCAGGCCACTCAAGCAAAGTGATTTACTTTATTGTTCCATTAACAAACATCACAAACCTGGCATACATGGTTTCCAGTGACAGCTAACACTGGGCTTGTACCGACACATTCACTCTTGCACTGACTGCAAGCTTTGTAGCAGACTCTTCTTAGATTTTGGGTGACATTAACAGATACATGCAAGACTCTAAGTCTGTGTTCACTGACGTCACTCTGTGGTGGCCAATCACGTAAGCCGGCGATCAGACCAATAGACGCCCACGGGAAGAAGAACCTTGTGATCACCGATCACCGCCGTGATGACTGTACATCAGCTGTTCAACCCTCCCACGAGGGAGTTCAAACACGTTAATCGCCGTGGTCGTTTGGCGTTGTATCGCTCTTCAAGTTGGGATTGCTACAATCAGTTGATAAGTTGATCCAGTGATAATGTCACAACAGATTTATCATAAATTTATGCTGCTTTATGAGGAAAACATCTCACATCAACTGATTATGGTGATTACAACGATGCAGGGACGTAGTACTGCAAGACAGACAAAGTCTGATCTGAGCACCAATTTTAACAACTTATGACTCCATTTAGATCCTTTTTGATGACTTGATCTTCGACTTGTACACTTAGGACTTGAGCTTTTTTAGTGTTGCTCTAAATAATACAGGAAATTTAAAAGAAAACATTGATGCAATGATGTAACATTTTGAAAAAAATATTTAATTATTCATTTAATTACTAATACTCAAAGAAAAAGTAATTGCTTTACTAAGTACTCAACAACAGACTTAATTAGTTACATTACTCGTTACATCACTTTTTGTTATTCCGTCCAGCTCCGTCAAAGGTGCCTCCAACAACTCCAAATCTGCCACAACCACGTCACACTTTCTGTATTTAACACATGTAGAAACTGAAAACAAGACGATGTGGTTTAGCAAGCAGCAGACACCTGGTTTGGAGGTATTTACTGACCATCTACAGCTAGCGTAGCCCAGTGACAGCAGTACTTCAGATTTGCCACTTTGCAATGAAACTGTGGGCTTCACACATCCTCCAACTCTGAACAAAACCAGCTGATTCCTCAATGTATAGGCTTACCAGAGGCTAGCTTGCCAGTTAAGAAGACACGACATGTAAACAAATAAACTTTTGAGTTGGTAAGTGAATTCTTCGACTCCAGCTCCTGAGCCAAGCTGTTAGGTTCCAGACCAGTCTCTCCACTTAACACACAAAGAGGAAATGGATATCTATCTTCCCATCCAACTCCTGGTAACAAGCCGATGTTCTCAAAATGATGAAGTAATGAAGTGTTACTGGGATTACTAACTGTAATGTAATAGCTCACATAAATTAATCACATTACTCTAATGCAGAGTAATTTCTCAGCAATGCATTATTGCCTAATGCTGCATATCGGTGAGTGTGTGGTGTCTGGGAATGAGAATATTGTTGGTCAAGATGCTATGTGAGCTTCAGTTATGTGATATTTCACATTTGGCAGAAACCGTAGTGCTAAATGTGAATGATGTTATAGGCCAGCTGATGTAAGAACTGTACTTGGACGGACAGCTTCAACTCAAACTGGTTGCTCAGACTTCCAGTCTAAGATCCAGTGTTTACACCACTTAGTAAAGCAACTACAGCATCTTGCAAACTCTTTTAAGCTTAAGAGGTGTTTTCAAAAGCATTGTAACTAAAGACACTTGTCGTAGATTAACGAGGGCCTCCTGATAATAGGATCCAGGAGGAACCAAAACCTACATGTTTTATGTTAAGTTTTTATTGTTTTTGATCATTTTTAAGTCTTTACTTTTATCATAAACACTGATGTTCTTTGTTCAGTGACATTTGATGTAAAATGGATAAAATGCCACTTTCCTGATGGTATATTTGCAGGTTCTGTATCATCTCTTTTCGACTGTTGTTTGCCACACACTCATATACAGCAGGACTAATACAGAAACAAAGACAGAATGGCATTTACAATAGATGTCCAGCATTTTTGTAAAATGTATAGGAAGCGTCACCGCTTCATTTTAGCTATAATATGAGCTAAAGAGTAACGTCTGCCTCCAGTGGCAGCTAAACCAATCAAAGTGTACTTTCTTAAACCTCCACCTGGTAACATGAATTACACAGGGCAGCGAGCTGAAGGCTGTTGGCTGCATATTAAGCTTTGTTTTCATACTGAAGTATAAAACATTTCTTTGTGTGGTTTAACACTTACACTTTGTAAGTTGTGATATATGTGATACATAGTTAAATATTCAAAGTTACTTTAAAGTGTACTCAGCATCATCTTCAGCACCACAGACAGCTGATATCACTGTAAGAAGCTCTTAACGGCATGCTCGTGCAGTCACTCCCAAGTGCTGCTCTGGAAAACACATGTAGAAATTTAAGAGCTTTGGTAGGAACGCTCTTAACTTCTACGACTGATTGTTAGCAGGAAACGGGGCCCCTTTTGTGTGTTACTGTAATAGTTTTTGGATGACAGTGAAGTCCTGTTGCATTGGCTACACAGATAATACTTGTTATAAGGTCAAATTCACTGGTGGCTTTTGTGTGGAAGGAGAATTATAATATTGTGCTATAATTGTGCTATCCCCCATTTAGTCTTAAAATGTGCTTTTATTTCAAATAATTAGACAGTGTGTGTCTCAAACTTGTCATGATTGCACTGTTCAGACACACACACACACAGTTGCACAGCTGTATTGGTTTCACACATTCAGACGATGCTAAACTCAGTTCACCGTGTGGTTCCCAGTAAACAGAAAATCATCTGCACAGCTTTGGCTTTCATTGTGTTGCATTAGATGTTAATATACAACTGTTGATTAGCCCGCATGATGTGTTGGGACTATACACACAGAAATCTAATGTGTGGCAATAGATTTAGTTCATTCTTACAGCCATATCTGGCCGGATCTGACCGGCGTGTGACAGACTGTGTGGGGAAGACTCGGTCAGAATCAAGTATGAGAGCTTCTGTGTCATTAAAAACAAACAAGAAGACCTTCGAGTTATTGAAAGTTGTTGCAACACACAGCATGTACTCCTCTCTGAGCATCACTGCTGAGAAGCTGCCAGTGTTCATTAAGTTCTCCTCTTTGCTCTGTGTTATGTCTGTCTGTAAGTCTGTGTTCTGGTCTCACCCCCGTCACCTCAGCTCATAACACAAAATCAGCACAGTCAGGCTCCGCTTGTGACACCACAGCCACATAGCACTCACTGAAGAGTCCGACATGTCACATTTGTCCGTTCTCTCTAGATAAATTATATAGCGCCTGCCAATGTATTCAATTTGAAGTCAGTGGTGGTTTTTTTCTTGAACATGAATATAAAATGTCATGAAATATCAATAGAATGAATCTACTCGTGACAGCATCTGCGCGTCGCACAGTCCGTCAATGTCAGTTGAGTGTTTGTTAAAGCTGTCATGCAGCCACATTGTCTCCTACAAACTCCATAACATGCAACAATTTTGTTTTACATTTCGCTGCAAATGTAATATTTTGCTGGACAGTCAAACACATTGTTGCCAATGTTTTTATTTAGGTTGGTTATGGTCAGCTTTCACTACAAAGATATACAGCTAGTCTTTGAAAAGAAAAGTGTCGTTTAAGGACATTAGACAATAGTAATAGTTAAGGTCAATCTATTTTGTGTTTTGGGAATGAGTGAATGAGCGAATGAGGGAATGAGCCGACTGATTTACTTGTTATATGTTATGTATCGCTGCAGTGGCACACTCCAACTGAACGCGTTGTCACTGACAGCGGGAGCAGAGATGTTTGGGTTGTTCGTGGTCGGCAAACATGAATGACGATAAATTTGATTTCAGAGCAGAGGCTTGTGGACTTTGACCTTTGGTTTTTTTTATCAGCTTTTTTTTACCCTAAATATAAATATAGATCTATTTGTGTTTCATCTGAAGAATGTTTGAGATCCCCCCCAGACATGATTTAAGACATTTAAAAATACTCTGCTTGGAATAATAATTTATGCTTGATATAATTTTTCTACAAAAAAATTCAATTACCTCGTTACAAATTCTTAAAATCACATCTACTCCGTCTCTTACATTGAAAAATCCAGAATCTATTAATATGCAAATGTTGTTCAGTTCTAAAGTTCAGCTGCTCTCCACACGATGTCTGCTACTTCACTGAAAAGTCTGTTCTTAGTGTGTGTGCACTGGAGACATCTAGTTTCCACATCACTCTTGTGTACGTTGCATGTTGGACCAGGATTGGCTAAGAAAAACACATTTTTGACTGACGGAGGACTTTAAGGCATTCATGTTAGGCAACTAAAACTACTTGGTCCTGGTTAGGTCAGCATCCATCACCCTGACTCCAACCTGTTAGGGCCAGTGTTCAAAGAAAAAGGTTTGGACTTTTTCCGTGAAGTGTGCATGTGGGAACTAATCCAAAGTCCTGTTATTTAATGGTAAATGGACTGCACTTTTCTATGTTGACGTACAAAGTGCTTTACGATTTGCCTCTAAATCACACTCGCACACCAACGGCGACGGAGCTGGCGTGCAAGGCGCTGGCCTGCCCATCAGGAGCTACTTTGTCTTGCCCAAGGTCACTTCGACATGTGGACAGGGAGGAGCCAGATTGAACCTCCAACCCCGTGATTAGTGGACGACCCGCTCTACCTCCTGAGCCGCAGCCTCAATGTTGTCCACGCCACTGGCTGCAGGAACTGTGCTAGATATTTGCCATGCCAGTTTGCTGTATCATCACCTCTATGCATGTAATCTAGATTTTCTGCGCCCACACATGTAATAGAAGCCTAAAATATACCATTTCTGAGTGAAATTGTTATGGCAATCCAGCATTTACACACAATAGTTATAGAGACACATAATAGCAATACATAGCAATACATAATAATATATACTTATTTTTCTTTTGAATAGTTAAATCTAATACTGTATTTCCTTGTGATGCAGGTCTTTCCTTGTTAATTTTACAGTCCCAAGAATAGAGAACCAATACAGCCTACATGGGATATGTAGTTTTTACTTAGAAGAAGATTTTCAGGGGACTGTTCCTTTACAGTAAGAGTCACTATCCATATACATGCATGCTGTTTTCACTTTGGTTTTCTAAAATGAAACAAACCTCTTCCCTCACATGCATAAACTTGAGTATTAAAACATTTACATACTGCCTGCATGCATCTAGATGTTGTATTATATTGCATTGTATTCTGAATATGTACCTTTTAACATCCAAGGATTTTCATTATTTGTAAGGTTTTTACCCCGACTTGCAGGCCAAACAAAGAAGAGTTTGTGTGTTTTTGTCTCTCTGTCTTTGTGTCTGGAAGTGTTGTTTGAGTGACAAGGGGTGAGACGAAGGGGAGGGCCTTAGGGACTCGGTGTCAGATGATCTGAAAATGGTGGCGCTCAAGTAACCGTGGATGTGTCTGCATTCGTGTGAGAGTGTGTGACCTGAGGAATTGGTGAGTTTGGGAGAGGTCAAAGGTTATCTGTCATTGGGACAAAAGAATTGCTGGTCTGTTCTTTTTTTTCCTGTCTAGATGTCAGTCTGACTCGCTCTCTGTTGGTCTTTCTTGTTGACTGTCTATCTGCCTTCATGCCCATCTGGCTGGAGTGAGAGGGCATGGGGGCAAAAGTGTATGTGCGGCAGCAGGAAGTGTGAGTGTGTGTGATCTTGGCAACTGTAAATAAGTGTGTGCACATTTCCATAGAGCTGAAAATATAATGCTGCATCAGACCCAACTGTCAGCTTTCTCTTGACATTGAGAGGAGAGGAAACAGGAGAGGGGAGGAAGAGAGGAGAGGAGAGGACAGGAGAGGAGAGGAGAGGAGAGGAAACAGGAGAGGGGAGGAAGAGAGGAGAGGAGAGGAGAGGAGAGGAGAAGAAACAGGAGAGGAGAGGAAGAGAGGGGAGGAGAGGATAGGAGAGGAGAGGAAACAGGAGAGGAGAGGAGAGGAGAAGAAACAGGAGAGGAGAGGAAGAGAGGAGAGGAGAGGAGAGGAGGAAACAGGAGAGGGGAGGAAGAGAGGAGAGTATAGCGGAGCAGCCACTGGTGGAGAGGACATAGTAGAGAACAAATACCACACACACACACACACACTTTGTTTGCTATGCGGTGACCTGCTGCAGACAATTATGTCTCCCTTGCTCTGCCACAATCAAATTACTGCTGGAGGACAAGGCCTCTCGACAGACCTGCTGCTGTGAGGGAAATGAACACACAAACACCCACGGTCCCTCTCTCTCATACACACACATCCAACCATTGACACACATACACCCACACTGTCGTAAATTCTTAACAACTGATGCTGCGATTGAGTTAACAGATTTCTACAATAAGAATTTCAAAGAAATAAGCCAATATTGGGATTAAAACACTACAACTAGTGTTAGTGAGAGAAGTGAATATAAAATGAATATAAAAATTGCTTGATTATTAAACACCACCATGCCCCTTCTTTATGCAGCACCTGTTTTGGGATAAAATACGTTTTGAAAATAAGAAACATTGTAAATAAAAGAAGGTAGATATGGTGTATTTAGCACCTTTGAAAGACTCAGAAATTCTAGGATTAAAACAAATGAGAAACAACGCACAATCATAATATATATAATCAGTACACTATAGAGCTACTGGTAGGCTAGCTGTTTCCAGTCTTAATGCTAAGCTAAGCTAACAGGGTGCTGGGTGAGGAGTCATATTTACTGTACAGACATGAGAGGGGTGTTGATCTTCTCATCTGAAGCCCAGTTCAGACCAAAGATTTGCAACGAGACGAAACCATTTTAGAACGTCGCAGGGAAAAGTTGCAGTGGTGTGAACTGGCCCGTCTCAGCTCGACTCAAGCCGGCTGATGGCGTCGCCTGCCACTCAATTTGTGAAGTCGCCAGCAGCTGGTTTTAGAACGTAAGGCACGTCACCTGTTTCAACAGCAAATCAAGCTCGTGGCAAAGTCAGCCTGTCATCTCGACCCTCTCGTTTTTTTATGTTTTCGCCGTTTCATCAATACTAAAAATGCAACTGTAGCAAGTAACTCACTATCACTATCCTCATTCATATTTTAAGATGCTACAAATTATATCCAGCTGTAAAAAACGCCTGAAAAGCCGGCAGTTACAACAGAAGTACAAAGAGTTGTTGTTATGGAAACGATAAGCTATTTTGTCTAGTCACTTCGGTGTAAAGTGACAGGTTTCAGAACGTTGCAGACCGGCGCGTTGCAAGTAGTTGCAAGTTTCAACTCGTCTTGTCGCTTTGTCTGACTGGTCTGAACTGGCCTTAACTCTCAGGAAGTTAGACCTCTTTTCATACTTTAACCATGTAGTTTTAGTTGCCTAAACCTAAGCAAGCCTTAAACATGAAGGTGGCAGATTTAAAAAAATCAATATGAGTCATTTTAGAAGGCAATGACTCAGCAAATACCCTATTTTGTTGTTAGTTTGGAGGACTTGTTTCCCTTCGACCAAAAATAGAGGGACGTCAGAGAGAGAGACAGAGAGAAAGAGTGTTGAAAGCCACTCCTGGAAAGCAAGATGACTCCAGTTTTTCCAAAGTAATTAAAAGTAAAAATGTCTTATGTTTGTGCCAATACAGTATTTGGCAGTTAAGAGGGAAATTAAAAAAGTTAAGTTTAACAAAAAAAGTGTGACTTAATAAAGAGAAAAACTAAGAGAAAAGGGAATGTAGAAGAAAGGAAGTGCCATTGAGACGGATCTGAGTATAGGGGAAGAGGACAACAAGTCAGAGATAGGCAACAGAGGGAAGTTGGAGAGAAGAAAAAAGGAAGGACAGGAAGGAGAATCAAGCTGCGGGAAAGCAAGATATAAAGAGAAGAAATGAAGTCGGATGAAGGTGGAAAAGAAGAAGAGGAGAAGAAGGAAGGAGGGATCTGGTAGGAAGAGGGGGAGATGATGTTGATGTTTGCTTGTTATTCCGGCTCTAATTTTCCCCCTGGAGCTCATTAGAGTCTGGAGAGAGAAACGAACCACAAAACCTTAAAAACCAACAGAGTGGAGAGAGAGAGAGAGCATCCAAAGAAAATAAAAAAATAAACAGATGTAAAAGGAAGGAATGAGAGAGAAAGTTTAGAAGGACCAGGAGAAAGAGAGCAAAGAGAACAGCAAAGAAAAAGGAGCCCTAATCGATTGGATTTAGAGAGAAAAAGAAGAGGAATGGAGGAATAAAAAGATAAACAGTGTAGAAGTGATTGAGTAAAGATCCACAGCCTTATGGAGAAAGGAGGAGACAATAACAAGAAAGACACACACAGAGGCACATATAGTGAACACCGCCCACCATCACACACATCAGCACACCTGGGGCTGTGTGTGTGTTTCTGGCTGCTTTCAGAAGTTTTGCCAGCTTCAACAAAATAAACTGCCAGGCCAGGCTTAAAGTAGGTTTAAGAAAAATAAAAGTACCATTTAAATTTTATTGATTTCATCAGAGCAAATAAATAAGAAAACAGTAGATAAATTGATTTGATTGAATGATAATAATAATAATAATAATAATAATAATAAATAAAAGTCCTCTTTAGCTGTAGGTTCTTTATATAAGTAGTAGCCTCAGCTTTTTAGCCACAACTTGGTTTGACCCAAAACAAAAACAAGAAGCATGTTTTTAATCAGAAGAGCAGAACGGCAGCCTCAGATTTCCACACACAATCACTAGTAAGTTTCTCTTAGAATATTTTTTCTTTTATATAACACTGAAGTACAGAAATACAGATATTATAGTCATCAACCAGATTCAGTTTTCAGTATTAGTATTATCATTATTATCATCATAATACCAGTAGAATAGAAATGGTGGCTTAGATTTATATATTTATATTTCCATTTGTATATATACTGTGTAAATTTATTTATATTATAGAGTTCGTGGTTGTAAGTTGGTTTCAGTGTCCAAAGTCCAACATTGAAGAAAAGCAAGGAAGGATCCGTGCCGGGAGGCAAACGAGTACAGCAGCAGATAAAGTACAGACATGAGGAAGGAGAGGGAGATGGGTCGTTGAGGAAAGGAAGAGAGAGAGAGAGGTGATAACAGAGGTATACAAAAAGGAAGAGAGAGAGGGAGAAATCTGCACTTGTGGGTAAACAGAATAGAGAGAAGAGGATGGCGGAGAGGGAGGGGTACAAATCTGAAAAACAGCAGCAGTGATGGAGGGAGAGAAACAGACTGAGGGAGGAGAGATGAAGGTGTGGACAAGGGATGGAAGGACAGGATGGAGGTCGATTCGAATGTTTGTGTGGCTGCCAGAGGGAATGATAAAAACACTTAAAGAGCAAGATAATTTTTGTGTGACTGTGTGACTTGTATCAATGCCGATGTGTCATTAGATAGAGTCACGGTTAAGTATTGAGTACATGACTGGAGACTGGATAAGGTTTTTATTACATCTACATTTAACTGTGTATCTGAAATTCCTGTTGTTGTAACCTGAACTGTATACTTTAAACTTCACATTTTCAGTACGTAAAATCACATTTTTCATTTCACTTTTTTTCTATAGTGGCTTTTTGAAAGCAGCGTATTCATTTGAAATCTTCTAGTTTCCTGATGAAAGTCAGACAGCAACTACTACTACTAATTTCTTTCCCAATCACATTTTCTACAAACATGTAATTGCTGCCTGGATTATGTGTAGGAAGCGCTACATTTTTGTGCCGCACATGAGTTGTGGGGTGGAGGCTGGGGTTGGATGGTGTGCCTACAAAGCACAGGACTTTGACACCAGACCCCGGACCATTAAGGTTTTGGTTTTGTTTGATTAAGGTAAGGGAAATCAATATTTTTATAATAACAAAATCAAATGACAATGTGAAAACAATGTGACAAAGTGAACTGGGTTGTCATAGTGATGAACCTACAGAGAATTATCACCTGAATCTGCAGCTCCCCTCGGCTTTATGGAGCTTTATAGTGAGTTTCAGCTCATTGTTTAGCTGTCTGCCTGCAACATTACTGTTTTGGTTCACTCTCACTGCTCTCATAGCGTCACTTTTGGCCTCAGCAGGCAGCTGCTATCAGTGAAAAAGCTCTAATAACCCACTGTACACTACCTGCTCAGCACCAAACACCAGATACAGTTAGTGACTAGCTGGTGGATATACTGCAGCATTTAGATGCCAAAATGTCAGATATTTCTTTCAGGAGTTGGTAGAGACGGAAAACAGAGCTAAAAGGAGAGTGAATATTGGACATTCATGAGGTGGACAGAAACACCACTCCAAATAAAAGCAAATGTTGCTCTGTAACTCCTGGATGGTAAATAAGCAACTGTTTGCTAACAAGTTCACCATATTAACTTTTAAAGGTGATAACATGTCAACGTTGTGTTCACAACCCTTTTCCGTTGCCCCCAAGTGGCCAAAAAAATCTGTTATTGCAGATTTAACCAAGGCCATGATCCTTTCCTAAGCTTGACCAATTTGGGCAGCATTACCTTTCTTTCAAAATGTATTTGTATGTATTATAAAAACTGAATTTCAAGAAGACATTTGCACACGTCATTTGATTTTATTTATTGTTGTGTGAGCTGTCCATTTGTAAGTGTAGGTTAGATGTAGATTAGTAGTCATGTTTGATGCTCACAGATGGTGAGCATGTCTTTAGCATTAGCTAGCTGTTGTAAGAAATCAAGTCATCTGATAAAAAAAAGACAAAGAATAGGACAATACTGACTTTGGCAGGGATGCAGGGGGAGAGAGCAGAGCGGTGTGCAAGGATTAAGTAACAGAGAGGAGGAGAAATGGATAGGAGAGGAAGGGAGAAACAGATGTGTCTTTCAAGAACAAAGTTGTTTAACAGCCAATAAATATTAAGATAACTATAAACCACAGCTTTACAGGGAATGTAAATGTGTCTCGAGCACCTGATTTTGTGATCAGAGTTTAGCGTTTCCCCTATAAAAATTCTGGTTTGTCTTTGGGGTAGAGGCTGATCCAAAATCAGTGCAATTTATGTCAAGCATGAAAAAAAACTACAAATATGGCCATAGTAAATGGGAGATGTGGGGAGCAATTCTTCAAGAAACATTCTTCAAAGCTTATGTTGATAGAGATCGATGAATTAATGATTGAATGAATGTGGAGGAAGGGGGACGGGGAGGGTTTACACTCGGGCTTTAGAACACTCTGGAACATATAAATGATCAATTGCGTCTTTCAGCAGAGAATAAAAAAAGTTTTGGCTGTCCAAAGCTGCAGTCAAGCCACAGAGAAAACAGAGGGAGGAAAGGATGGATGAAAGGATGGATGAAAGGAGGAAGGGAAGTGAAGAAGCTGGCCATACACTTTCATGTACTGGCGCCATAATTCTCCTCTCATTTTACCCTCGTATAATCGTTCTGTGTCATGCTCTTACATCTCTCTAACATCTCTCATCCTTCCTCGTCCCTCCTCCCTCTGCAGCGTCCCAAACAGAGTCTGTTGTCACATCCCCTCTTCTTTTTTCTTCTTATCCTCCTTTTCCACCATCTTATTCACATCCTTTTCTCTTTCTCCATGCCGCTCTTCTTCCTCCATTTGCCTTTCCCCCGTCATCATCGCACTTTCCATCTTCCACCAGCTCCTCCTCCTTCGTTTCCACCCTCTGCTCCTCCTCCTCCTCCTCTTCCTCTACATGGGGAACACCAGGAAGCCGGAGAAGGTGGAGTATTTCCATCCTCCCATTAGGTTTCCTCTCTCCAGTTTGAGGTAGGCCCGGTCTCCCTTCTCCATCTGGATCAGAACACCATTACTGGCCGCCTCGCGCGTCACATCCTGGTCGCCGGCAAACGCCGAAATCACCGGCCAGCCGTTGTGCATCAGGCTCACCTGGATAAGGCGGAAGAGGACAGACAGTTTACAGAATGAAAAGGGGAAAAGAAGAGACAGAGAGAAAAAACCTGACAGACAAAAACCCTCCCACACAAGCAGGGAAATGAAGGCACATTTGATACGACACGACCAAAATACTCAATATCATGATGGTGCTTTCATGTGGACTCAGAGCGTTATATTTTTCCTGGTTGAGCTGCAAGATTTTAAAAAATATATGCCTAAATGCATGCGGTTATGATAACAGAATATTAGAACACAACAGAATATTATATTTGCATGGAGCCACTTTGTGCTGTGCAGTCAGCACATTATCAAGAGACATATCGTGTGTACATCCCCTATTTTTCAATTACCACTTGGAGAAGAAGATTTAACAATGACTTAGAGAGACATTCACACACACAAAGACACAACAGACCCCACACAGTGTCTGACTCAACAAATGTTTCAATGGGGAATAACGTCTTCCTCTTACAAAGAGGAGTAGCTGTCACTGTGATGCATCCCCTCCCTTCCCAGGCCAGCCAGCATACGCACCAGACGACGGCTTTCATCACTTCTCTTTTGAGCAACAGCAGAAATACAAGCGCTCCCTGGATTTGTTTCCCCCGTATGCCTCACTGAGAAATGGTTTTATGCTACCCATTTAAAGTGTAAGATGGTTAAACTATTTATGAGGCATCACTGATCTGACAAATCAGTGTTTAAGAGGGTCCTAGATCCCATCAGACATGCATACTATACACACGACGGGGTTCAATGAAACTGAAAAACCCATGCCCTCTAGAAAGCCACATAGAGGGAGGACAGTGTCATTGTATTGGATTGTTTGCACAGATGGATGGATTGCATTAGATTGTATCGGTGATCATAATATAGTGTCCACCACCTATAATCCTTCCACTGTTTCCTGTTTCAACATTGGCTTGTGGGGCATTTATGCCATGTTTTAGCATCAGTGATGGCACAGCAAACAACCCTCCAACTCCTCTACAAAGATACGACCATTCCAGACCCTGAAAATGTACCTTACAAACGTCCACCTTAAACATGTTACTCAGAGAACTGCCTCACAACAACGTCTTTTTTCTTAGTGCAGTAGTGTGTTATTACCTTTTTTAAAAGACAGCAACAAACTAACTGTGATTTGAAACCGTTTATTTGGACAGTGCTTTCACAGATTGCACTCAGTGTATGTTAGCAATGCATTTGTTTCTTTACATTATTCTTACACAGCATGCAGGGTTTCATCACCAGATAGAGATTCACACCTGAGCTCTAAATATGTCAAAAATATTCCTGCACACCCTGGAAGTAAATAATTGTAAAATCGCTGCTAACTGATGGAACACAGTCATAAACATCCCATAATTATACACTTATCCACCTCATTCTACCTGATGGTCAGGAGAGAGAGTGTGTGTGTGTGTGTGTGTGTGTGTGTGTGTGTGTGTGTGTGTGTGTGTGTGCGCGTGTGTGCGCAGGAGATGGAGAGCCTGTCAGAGTCAAGAGCTCTCTTGGCCAGGCACTCCTCTTAATAGCAAACTGAACATAGTGGCTCAGACTGTGAGTATGTGTGTGTGTGTGTGTGTGTGTGTGTGTGTGTGTGTGTGTGTGTGTGTTGCTCTGAACAGCCAGCCTGTAAATTTGATGAAAACACTCAGACTATACTTTTTTATATACTTATACTTAATTTCTTTTTAAATTATCAGGATGGAAATGCAGCACAGGTCATGGCAAAATTTTCATTTCACAACGTTGGAAATTTAGTTTGTTGAGGCTGCAACGAATTTAATAAACAAGGTTGTGTTGTATTTTACATTTTATTATAGACCTACATATTTATGTACAGTATGAAGTTTATGTTCAGTAGCCATCTGAGACTAACATGAGGCCAAGGAGGCATCACTCAGTATGAGATGAGAGAACATTGTTTTGGCCGTCTGACCTGAACTTGGCTCCTGCTGAACACATCTCGCACTGTGGGGAAAATAACTCTCCTCCCTGTACGTGTTTGTTTTAAACTTCAGACTTTTCACTTTGACAGTTTCTTACTCCCTCTTCTGATCCATATGCATCCTCTCTGTGCAGTCTAGAGCAGGAAACAGCAGTCACAGTCTAATAGTGACATAAAACACTGCACATGAACGAGGAGAGGTCACCAAGGTCAGCAAGTTTCGAACTGTACTTGAAGCCGCTTTATATTAAATTTAAGGAACCACACTGGTATATTATATTGGTGTATCACCTGTTCCTATATACTGCAGGGATGCACAATACTGACATTTTTACAGATAGCTTATAATTTCCCCGGACAATTCAGCCCATAATGATACTGCTAAGACCAGCAATACCACCACGTGACCACTTTTAATGTCACTGCAATACTTATTTAGGGCTTCTTACAGTAAAAACACTACTTAATCAGGGTCTGTCCTGATTGATTACGAACATTACACAGTTGTACAAGAATCTTCAATCAGTGATGGAGATGAGCACAAATCACTTCAACTCAGAAGCAGAAACATGAGATTTGGATCTCATCTGGCTGTGCAGCCATCATCAATAACTGACACCACCACAGATAACCAGACTCTAGAGGCGCATGAAGGAAACAAGTGCACAATTAAAGCAAAGGACACACCCCTATTATAAAGGGTTTAAAAAAAAAAAGCAAGTAGCAAAGTGTGATAGAGATGGAGGCTGGGTTTGAAAAATCTTTAGTGATGCTTGATGACTAAATACAGTAAGTAAAAATCAGATTCATACATAAATGTACAGACAAACTTACTTTCTTTCTTATTTGACATTCTCCTCTTTCTTGCAACAAATCAAGCAGAAAGACTCAAAGGACGCCAGTCTAAAAATATCAAGTGCTTCCTCCCTCACCCAAAATGTCGAGACGATTCTTACAATTCAGAAGACGGACACTTAGGCTAAAAAGAACATTGTATGTGGAGGGGTGCGGCCAAAGGCTTCAAGTTAGCCTCATTAACCTCCAGATCATAACATGAATATAAAGAAAGGAAGAAGAGAGAAGAGGTGGGGGTGTAACAGAAAGAACACTAGCATAGATATAAAGTAAACGACAGATAAAGAGGAGAGTCAAAAAAAGGGGGGGGGGGTTAAACAAGAGGGAGAGAAAGGCAGACAGAAGCGGGAGACAGGGACAGAGGGGGGGGGGACAGGGTTCCTGTCCAGTGTGCATGTAATGCTTCCAAACAGAGACAGAGACCGCAGACAAAAAAAAGCCAGCATCACTACATCATTCTGTTACCCTCAGACACGAACACAAGCACACACACACACACACACACACACACACACACAGCTTTTTTTTTCTTTTTCCCTCCATACACACATAAACTCACCATCTCTCTTTCTTTCAGTCAATTATTTAAACACATTCCTTTGTTGTGTTGCTTACTTAAGCACCAGTCGGACCTGGAATCTGTGACATTGCTGGGCCTATCTATCAGTTAAAAATAATGGCTTTTTGGCTTTCACACAAAGGTCTCCATTGTGGAGGAGTGCCACGGTGACTCGCCGTTCACAGACAGAACCACAGCGCTCGTGTGATTTTTGGCTTTTGGCATGCACGAAGCAAGTCAGGACTTTATGTATTTTTAAAAACACATAAGATTGTTTTCTGCAACATCCCACTAAGCTGCCTTGTTATATTTGGTGCAGGGAGCAGGTTGAACGGTTCTTTAATTTAGGCATTGTACCAAAGTCCAGTCATTTTTTTCACAAAAGTAGAGTCGCTTGCAAATCATTCTTTAGAGTCAAATCTGCTGCTTTAAAATGATCGTTGTGATCAAAACGCAGGATAAGCAATGTAGGATGACTTTTAAAGAAAAATTACATTATTTTCAAAAGTACATTTACGTCAAAATGTAAAATTGGCAGAGCAGTCTGAAAGGGACTAAAATCTGTCTCTCTGTCTTCTGTTACCATCTCTCTCTCTCAGACTCACACACACACACAAAGCCACACTGGGTCAGTGTGTGGTGTGTGCCAGTGATGTATAGCTCTAATAAAGCTGTGACAGTGTCTTTGGAAGGATGAGACTGTGGTCACCACTTACACACACACACACACACACACCTGTAAAGAATAAAGAACATGTGCTGTTTGCCAACCCCTCTCCCAATCACACACACATACACACACACACACACACACTGTCAACTACAGCCTTACAATTACCAACCATAAATATAAAAGCATGATAATAGGGCAGCGCATCGTGTCAGGCCACAATCGATCTGCATTCATTAATGCATAAGCACCAATTAACTGGCTGAGTAACAGAGAGAGAATAGAATAACAGAGAGAGAGATAGAATGGGGAGGCAGAAAGAGGATACATAAAAAGAGGAAAAGGGATGAAATGGCAGGAGAAAGTTGGAGGGGAGAGAGAAGAAGGAGAGAGAGAAAATCCGGCCCTCGATATGTAAATAGAAGTTGTCTGACGTCTCATTGCAGCACTTAATGCCAACGACATAATGACATCCTGTTATTGCATCATCAATTCCTGTCCTGTCGACTGTCTTGACATGGCAATGATAGCTTCTGAGTTTTTTTTTGTTGTAATTTTTTTTTTCTTTTTGTCTGTCTCTCTCTCTCTCTCCACATTTCATTTTCTTATTCCTCTTTCCCTCTTTTTCATTTCTCTCATTTTCTTTCATCTCTAGATCTTTTCCTTTGCTTTCCCTACTTGTTTCTCCTTCGGATCTCTAATTGTCTCTTTCCTTATCTCTCTCTCTTTATCTCTCTCTCTCTCTCTCTTTGTATTTTTTCCCTCCCATCTCTCTCTTATTTAGTATTGTTTTTACTTATTTATTATTGTTTAGCACCTTAAAGATTGCATTTTAATTTCGTTGTACCTGTACAATGACAATAAAGACATTCTATTCTATTCTATTCTATTCTATTCTATTCTACAGACTGATGTAGATAGACATGGTGATGGATACATACATAATGGTGTGTCTGTCTGGAGCCTGTGACACCCTCTTTCTTTAAAATGGCCAAGTGTCCTATAGTAGAAGTTTTCTAACGTTTGTAGCACAGTTACTCCAGGGTCATTCAGAGGAAGGGTACACAGTACAAAAGCACACCTGTAACAGGAAAAGAAGTGTTACTGTGGAAAAACATGCAAAAGGTGTTGAATTTGTATCAACAGGATCTTCACTCATCAGCTTTACCTCATTGCGGCAAATGAACAGCACAAAAACAATAGGGGTTCCTGCTGAAACAATGTTGTTTGAGTGACAGGACTGCTGGCAAATAGTGATCAATACAGCAATATTATGCACAGGGGATTATAGTGGTGCTACTTCTTAGTGAAAGTTGTGGAAACAGTGTAAATCTCGTGATGCTGGCTAAAATCATATTACCCACAACCAGTCTTGAGGAGGATACTCAGTTTCTAGTAACATGCTTCACATTTTGGGAAAAAAAAGCTTGTCCTGCTGCACAGACTCTCTCATTATTAGAATCTGGAACATCTGTGCTGGCCAGGAGACTTTATTTAGGTCAACTCCTTGAGTCTATCCAGTTGTTTCTACGAGCTTATTGATTTTCAAATTTATGCTCTTTGTTGATACACCTTTTCAGCAGATATTTTGGAAACCTACAGTCGGTGCTTTCTAGAAATACAATCCAGAAATGCAATTACCACCCTGCAACTCTCAGGGGGCCATGGCTGTGTTTTGTAACCATTTCTAATAAGCTGCTTTTCCATTTGGGATGAAATTTGTACATAAATGGAAGCTCGAGTTAACATGTTACAATGCTTTAATATCCTAAATAAATTAATAGGATGTTTGTGTGCAGTGTAATGCTCCGTAATGACTGAGATTTTAAATGATCACTGCAGTGAATAAAGAAAACCTAAGGGGACTTCCACACCCAGTATAACTATTACATAACAGCATTAGTAAGTACTACATACTGTAAGTGATAAGTTATTGTCAAGGCAACTCCACTCTGGATCTGCTATTTATTTACATTCTATACAGTACAGTGAAATTTATTGTTCCCCAAGCCAACATCGTTCCAGGTAAGTGTTGTATATGGCACACTGGCTTTACAAAACATTATCTTACCCTGCAAGCTCCATATTTTACAATCCCATTGCAGAGAGCGCTTCTGCAAAGACAAGACAGTCAGTGTTTCTTCAGTCTTCTAGTATATTTATCCTCCATCAGTGGCGCAGTGATCGCTGCAGCCTCTTTACCTCTGTGTGACAGGTGCTAATCTTTATTTTTTACCTCAATACATCTGATGGTTTGTTTGTTAGCAGGAACTCTCAGAAAATTACGAATGGATTTTCAGAGTTCATTTCGAAAACACTGGACATCATGCAGGCATAAAAGAAGTAACTCACTTTTCACTCTAACATGGCCAACACAGGCACAGTGGTAAGAGTGGCTTCACACGAGAACTTTCAAAAGGACGCACGTCACACCACAGTCATGGTGTCTAACTGTTAAGGCCTATTTCAAACTAATTCGAATAATAAAAGTGCATTTTCTAATGTGAAGCAAATTTGGTGATGTGTGCGGGAGACAATTTACTTTTGCTGTAAATGAAGACAGAAGACATTTTGACATGTCACAGTAGGAAAAGCACAGGTCTAAGTAATAAAATGAATGATGGCTGAATTTAGCTGCTTCAGTTTCAGAGTCCTGGTATTGTTTACGCTGGCTCACTGTCACACTGTCATGGCTTACTGGGACACTTGAATGGAACGGAGCCATGGTTAATGTTATTAGTAACACCTGTGTTCTTCCTGCTTTGTTAAGTGAAAAAGGTCTGTTGTGAAAAAAATCCTGTTTAAAAAGATGGTAGGTCACCTAAAAGGGAAAAAATACTACATTCACCTCATTCAGAGTGGTGTTTTCTCATATATTACTATAATGACATTAAGAGTGTTGTATTGGATTCTGTGTAGCTTTTAGTAGAAACTGAATCCAGTGTGAATTTGCAGTTCTCTTGGCCGTTTTTCCTCACTTTACTCATTGGTGGTTTATTGTTGATTTCACATCCTGCAAGTGTGTGACAAAGTGTTCTCTCAAATGGGTAGTTGGATGGATTTTTAAACATGTAATTTAATGAGGAACTACATTTTATATAATTTAATTGTTCTCTGTTTAAAGGGCTATGAAAAGATTGCATCTGTAACACAAAGTTAAAAAGAATATTTGCTTTTTTTCCCTGTGTAAACACAGCATTAGATCTTACTGTGCAGGAGATGTGTTGTTATAAACTGGAGAGTTTAACTGGAAGCAGTCTGTGAATAATTAAAAAAAAATACAAGCAGAAATGATGCAAAGAGATTGAGGCAACCAGAGCAAAGGTTAGAACTACGCAACTATTTACATTATAGACCAGGGCACAAAAAACAGATCTTACAAATGTCAGCAAATCTTCACCAGTCTTCATCAATATTGCCTCAGGGAACAACATCATTAATTTGAGGAAACCACGGGGCAAAGCCTTCACCCATCATATTTCTTCTTTAGTGGAAGGCAAAACATGCCACTCTGAATCAGTTGCCAAATGTCAAACCATACCAAAAGATAAACATTAATTAAGATAAGTCAGTTGAGAACTTCAACAAGAGCAGATGGTCCTATGGTTTTTAATAGCATTCACATCGAACACACCAAAAAACCTCAAGGAATTAATTATTTGATGCAACAAGAAAGCAGACCCTGACTTCTTAACACAGTGCTTCATATGACTCTCTTTCAACTGAGAATAAAATGAATCAAATAATGAAATAAATAATTGTAAATTAAGGCTGAGCAAAATATTGTCTTGCTTTATAACATGAAAAAACTGGCACCTCAGAAAAAGGGTCAAGTCATACCATAACGCTCAGACAAAACTTGGGTCGATCCTCACACACTGCTCTCACAGCCTGCCATGCAAGTTTCACTTTGTGGACACACACACACAAACACACAAACACACACACACACACACACTGCACTTCAGGTATTCTAACTGACAGACTGTGGCTTTAAATTGCATATGTGGTCTTAAACAACCAGGCACTAAACCTGACCAATTTTACATTTGATGGTGTGTTGCCTTTATTTTGGCAATTGACTGGAAGCACGTAGCATTTTTTCCAGTATTAATACCTTGATTTTTTTTGTTTAAAAATGTAAGCGTTAGTTAGAAATTAGTTCAGTCATCTATGTTGTTGTCTTTAACGTTATTGGGTTACTCTAACACTGGCAGTTGTGTTGTCTCTTGAGTAAAACATAAACACAACATACAGTGTGTCATCTATGACAAGCTCCATCCAACTGTTTTATCAGAGCCAACTGACCATAAAGAGAAATGGTAAATGGTCTGCAGTTATAGTATTTCTCCGCCATTCTGTTTGAATTAACAAGAGCTGACGATGATGTATGCATGCAGTGTGCTGCGAACAGGTTTGGCAATTCTGGGAAAAAAACTGGCTGAGGTCAAACGGTCTTTACGAACGTCTGCCATTGTTGAAATGCCCTGTACTTTGACAGTCATTACTACAGTTGGACATGCTAAACAACTAAAGCCCATGTTCCCTAGTCCTAGTTTTACCATCAGCTGTTCTCCTTTCGCCAAATTTGCAAAGACAGGCACCAGAAGCAACCAAAATACCATATTAAGGCAACACAGCATGTAGTTCTCTGAACTGAGCATAACTGTTGTCCAAGCGAGAGGTTCAGGTACCACAAAAACTAGGTTAAGATTGGAGTTGGACTTCTTAATAAATGAGGACCAATCAGAACTGAAGAGACAATCTGATGAAAGGCTACTAAAATATGGGATTTTTAAAACATATTTCTCTCCGGGTATTGCTGGTTGATATGATCTCTCCAGCAACACTGCAGATGTTTGGAGCCGCTCTGTCTCACCAATCCAGCTGGAAGTGATGCAGCAGCCAGTCTCATACAGCCTTTGAAGCTGTTAGCTACACACAGATATTTACAGGGATGATTTGTGTGTCTACCCAACTCAAAGACTTCTTAATACTTTACACACTTAATGCACATCCTTTAAGGAACGTACCTGTTAATACATTGGTAGGCTTTCTGAAAGCCTGATGTCAGCCCCCATGTGTTTACTTTCATTACAAAAACCGACTCAAATGAGACTTCCTCTAACTTTTACAAGCAATACAATATTCTCACAAGACTTCAGAAAGACAATGCAAAAAGTCTAGGTTTTAACTTTTAACAAGTGTGTTTGTAATTATTGATCAAAGAATGCATAGAAAATTCTAAGGGATTAAGTTAAACATTGCTTTAGGCCTAAAGAGCAATAGAAATGTTTACAAGAAATGTAAATGTTCTTTTTCTGGACTATGTCTACAGTTCTAATGACTCACTTTTTTTGGGTCTTTGCAATAATTGTGTTCAATTTAAAGACAATGAATATTCAAAGAATACTTTCTCCCACACCTCCTCTCTTTCACACATGAGCACAAACCAGCGCTGCTTTCTATAGTGTTCTGCCAAACTGAAGGAGACTGAGCACAGGTTGACTGGATAAAAATAAAACCAAACATCTGGCTTGCAGACTGTGTTATTGTGCGTGTGTGTGTGTGTGTGCAGACAATGACATCTCTGTTATCAGTGAACCACACAACACAAATGCAACAACAATGTACAAACACACAGAAATGCTTCTCCACTAGCTAATTTTCACATTAATATTCCTATAAATTACATTCATACGCCAACACCATTGAGAGAAACATGTTTTAACAAATATATTCAGTATATTTCTGTATCTTTGCGTCGATCTCTGCTTAACACCCTGACTTCATATACTTCACTTAGGAAGAACACATTTTTTTGTAATCACATCCTTCAACTTCTGTAAATGGATGATTTTAATGGACGAGTCACCACTATGGTCACAACCATATGCCCCACCACCACCAACTAAATCCATTAAAATGTCATATTAGACAAACGAACCAATGGTGTAACATGAGGTTAAAGGTGAGTTTTTATGTTTGACCTTTTGGAAAATTTTTCAAAATGTTACCAAAATTAATTACTCTTCATTCCTGGATTCTTAATTATGTTGGTTGACCATCAGTGAATATCAAATATCTTAATTGAGAAATGTGCACTATATCTTTCCATAGGTTGAATTGGTGAATCCAGTATATAATGTGCTAAATGAAGAAAAGATGAACAAACTGATGTACATCCGGAGCTGCTTTTGAGCATTACTTTAATCCGGTCTCAATGAGGAAATGGGTTTTTATGCTTTAAGTATCTTCTCACATGCATCCTCATGGCCGGCATAACCACCCCCAATTATCCTTTGCTAACAAGGCTGAAAAAGGACGACACAGTGCTAATGTAAATCTAAAAATCACTTTTTTTAAGATTATTTTTATCACATTTTCACCTTTTATTGGATAGTTGGAAGTGAGGAAGCAGACAGGAAACAAGAAGGGAGGGAGGGGTACAACATGCAACACAGGAGGAATCAAACAATGGGCATTAATAAGGCAGTTATGAGGCATGCACCATTCAGCTACAAAGGCACTCCTATAACTTATACTTATTTACTAATTTATATAAGGATGGCAATATAGATTTATAGATTTAAAACTTAAATATCAAACATTACGTTAAAATACAAGGCAATGTAGGGAAACAAGTCCAAGAGTTGATGTTAAGCAGGTATGTTCACCATTTTAGTTTTAGTAACATTTGCTAATTAGCACAGAACACAAAGTACATCTGAGGCTGATGGGGAGTTTTGCAGGTATTTGGTCATAAAACAAAGTGTTAGACAAACTGAAATGTTGGTGGTGCTAGATGAAAAAAATGAAAAGATCACCAGAGTGATTACAATACTACTTGAGGGGGAATGTGTGTACCACATTTCAAGGCAATCTATCCAACAGTTTCACTAAAAACCACATATATCAACCTCATGGTGGCGCTAGAGGAAAAGTCAGGGGATCACCAAAGTCAGTAAGATTCGTCATCTGGAATGGTGAATGTGTGCACCAAATATTGTGCCAGTCCATCAAGTAGATGTTTAGATATTTCACAGGATAAGTGAAAACTTTGACCTACTGGTGGCGCTAGAGGAAAAGTCAGGGGATCACCAAAGTCAGTAAGATTCGTCATCTGGAATGGTGAATGTGTGCACCAAATATTGTGCCAGTCCATCAAGTAGATGTTTAGATATTTCACAGGATAAGTGAAAACTTTGACCTACTGGTGGCGCTAGAGGAAAAGTCAGGGGATCACCAAAGTTAGTAGGCTTCATCCTCTGAGGACCACGAATGTCTGTACAAAATCCAATCCATCCAGTAGTTGTTGAGATATTTAGGTCTGGACCAAAGTGGTGGACCGACAGACTGACATTGCCATCCCCAGAGCCGTGTCGCTAACCTGGCTAAACTCTCTCTACCTCAGTACAGCAGTCTGTACCCGTCACTGAAACAGGCTCACAAACAAGCAGCTAAAATACATTGTCTGTGTGTGAGGCCTGACAACTCCCAGAATATACTGTCTCTCTGGCCAGTTGCAGACAAACCAACTCCATTATCCTGTCTCTTCCTCCTGCTTTCTCCTTCCACCATTTCAAAGGCAAGAGAACATAGGAACAGATAAGGTGTTTATTTATGTGGCTTTGACTTGCCTCTCACTTCCCTGCATCTCCACTGTAAAAGATGAGCACTGTCTGAGCCAGTAGCAGAGGACTATGGTATTTTTATTTTTTCTTTGTCATAGCACAATTCATGCTGCACATTCTGTTCACACTTCTTCATGTGTGACACATCAATGTACTGCTGGCCACTCACTTCCCTCAAACACACAGCTGTTGTACATTGGGAGTGTAGTGGCACATCCTAGTATTTCTTACATTATCACTTTGTACTATTTGTGAGGTGCTGCAAGTCTTTAATACCATGTGAGTATTATTGAGGTGGCCACAGAGAATACTTAAAGACTCAAAGACATCCAGTTTTCTGCACTTTATCAATTGATCCTGGTCCCAGTCTATAGTTTTCATTGCAACAGAAGTTATTTGCCTTTTTCCAGAGAAAATTCAGGAATTCTGTCCTCTAGACCCCCCCAATAAATCTGATCTTTCCCAGTACACCACACGGCCCTATATATATATATATATATATATATATATGGGCATTACCAGGGTGGTGGTGTCTAGGTATAAAAGAGTATAAATATAAATTGGGCAGTGTTATGAAGTCTAATTAGCCTTTCATGTTATCAACTCACTATATGATCAAAAAGAGCAACTTAAGGCACTATGGTAAGAGCTCACTCTGAGATCTTCTGTTTGATTGGACAACAAATATAGACGGGGTTTTTTTTGTGTACGATTATTGCATGTGTATAAGTGTGTGTGCTCCCTGCGTTCCTACATAAAGGCTGGCCATATTTGTGTTTAGCCAGTGTTTTGCAGTCTGTTGGCTGTAGTGGAAAGCTGCATAGGGAATCAGACTAAATTAAATAAACTGTTTGATGATATTTAAGGATGTCTAGAAGGGATGTGGCTTTTGCTAAGTTTCATCTCAGAGGTTCTATACACGTATCAATCTTTAAAAAGTGTATGTGCTTTTAAAACAGAATTCACTAACACTTTAATGAAGCGGTGCGTATACGGCATAAGAACTTTGTGATGGCACTCCATCTTAATCAGAGAACAGCCTCATATAACAGAGACACAACATTTATTATAGATTATATAAATTATATAATTATATTGTAAAGTCAGCATGCACTTAGCTAGCCACTTACATTCATTTCTAGGTCTTTCTGTTGTTTGTATGCTGTGAAAAATATATCTAAGAAAAACAGTTATTTTTGCTCCATTTAGTAATATTTTAGTACATAGGATTTTGCTCTCAGAATGATTACTGTTGACAAGCACAACTCTTTAGGCAGCTAATAACAGAATATAATAGCAACTGTGGATATATGTATTTTGCCTTGAAATGAAAACTGACTCTCTGGCTTGCCCTGTTGACAATCCTACCACCCACTTGTTGATAAGTCTAGTTCTGCTTCATTTCTATGTTAAAATGTTATGATGATTTATTTTCCCCCTTTTTACCACTGTTATATATACCTTATAAAATGAACTGCATAATAATGAGTTAATTTAGAACCCATCTGGTGCAGTAAGTAATGACATAGTTAACAACAACACTGATTCTAAACACACATTTGAATTTCAGCAGGCCATAATTGTAGTAAATTGAAATTATATTGGACTATTTTGGTACTACAATTAACATGGACAGCATACTATATGCTCTTCTGGATGAACCTCACGGCATTTGAAAACAAAGCATGTTTGCTATTTCTCAGGAGTGAAATATCTCATTACAACATGGGATGACCCCAGTGACACAAGCTGGAGAATAAAAATGTGTGTATTGGAAACCAAAGTACAAACGTGGGCTGGCGCTGAAAGAGTTGAAAGGATCCTGCTTTGTTGCAGACAGATGCAGATACTCTGAGTCAAAATGTAAAATAAGTTCTTATAACCCAAAGAGCAGTATGCAAAAGGTAAAATCTCTTATTATAAGAGCAAGATGCTATCAACAGTTTGAAGCAGTGCCTCCAGGTTTTCTTCCCTCAATGGGAAAATGATAGTAGCAGAAAGGCTTAATACACACATGAGACATTTTAGATGTGCTCCTTGTGTAGCTTTCATGCTAGGGTGCTCAAAATACTGTTGTAAAATACCACTTATTCACACTGCAAAACCACAATAAACAGCACTGTAACATTTCTTTTTCCATAATATGCCATTCAATGCTTTACATCTCCTGGCCAAAAAGGTTTATTGTTTCAATGATCTTTTCTGAAATTTAGATCCAGTGCTCTGTGGAAGGCCATTTTTTTTAAACAATACCAACATCAACTTAACATTGACAGGCAGATTAGTAATAATAAGACTGCTGGCTTGTGTTTTGATTTTATTCAAGTTGCCGCGCAGTACTCTAACAAAAGGCACATTAACCCCTGTCTAATACCTCAAATTATTTCCAGTAAACAGTATTATGGTCTTCGACAAACAGTGAAAAAGAAAGTTGTGATTTAAAGACCCACCCATATATCCAGAGTGCACCTCACATTGTTGAGTATTGATATCCTACCAGCACCTCATCTGTTTGTCTTTCTGATCTGCGAGATCTCTGTTCCAAGCTGCAGGTACAAGATGTTCACTAAGGGAGATGGAATTGATTTGTTTCAATTTCATTTCAAGTACAGTGGCACGTGTAGGAAATGGAAATAGTTGCACCTGAAATGAAACCCTGTAACAAAAGGTTACATGTTTAATATGTACATTGTAAGTGATTAATTTTTTTTTTATGTAAGTAAGCTATCCATTAGTGGAAATATAGGCACAGCTGATGGATGGCATTTTGGGTAGTGTGATGGAGTTCCCGGTAGATCAGAGAATATACTGTATTTAATTTGCAATACTTGTATTTAATTGCTAGGTAAAAAGCAAAGAGAGATTGGTTTGTAGTGGTTTTTTGACACCCACATCACTTCTCTCACCCCTCACAGATAAATAGGCAGATTCCTGCACAGGAAAAGACTGATGAGAGATGGAACAAACTGTTTATCCTTCCCTTTGTACATCTACCCAGCATCCACTGATCAATAGTTACTCATGATGTCTGCCTTTCTTCCTATCTCTCCTGCCTGAACCCTCTCTTTCTCATTCCCTCCTGTCCATCCTTTGTTCTTCTCTGACTTGTCCCCCTTTTCTCTTCATTTTTCCTGTCCCTCCCTCCAAACCTCCCACCTTTTCAGTTCTCAATTTGTCTTACACTTTTTCCATTCTCCGTTTTCTCTTCACTTTCTTTTTTCTCCCTCTCACTTCCTTCCTCTCTGTCTCTCATGTCCTCTTTTCTTTTCCCTTGTCCCTCTCACTGTTTTACATCTGCTCTCATCCTTCCCTCTCTTTCCCATCCCCTTCATCCCTACCGCTCTGCTTTCCCTGCTGTCTCTCATCTCTTGCATGCACCACAGTAGCTGCCTCTAAGGCAATCAAACAGTGGGAGTTTTCAACACAGCAGATGCGCTGGATGGATGGGAGGATGAGTGGAAGAGGTTGAAGGTGAGCAGCGCACAGGCTGGATGCTTGGAGGAGAGAGGACAACCTACACCTGTCTGTTTCATGTCAGAAACGTGACAGAACACAGCTTTTTCTAACTGCCTTCAAACCAAAGGTGTCTAAATCAGTTTTGAAATGTTATTATTTCAAAATGTTTAGGGCTTTAGAGGATGTAAACAGGACTTGCCCTTAAGTGCTGTACTCTAGCCTAAAGATTCTGATTGTAAAGATCAGGCGATTATCAAAATGACAGTTTCTGTTTTTTCTTTTTAGTCCATCTTTCGCTGTTTTACTGCTAACACCATCTCATATTAGACACATATTGAGAACACAGCACAAATAGCACAAATAACAGTAATAATGGTGATGTGACAGGCATTATCACCATTGTGTTCTGCATGGTATGACAGGCTTAATTACCTCAGTGGCATGAGTCAAATGTTTGCCATCCACTGCCTGTTTGCTTTCAGTCACACAAAGATGACTGGGAGTAGGCGACATAGCTTTTCCCCCTCACATATCGCCTGCCCTCCTTCTTGTTGTTATTGTTGTTGATGCTGCTGCCATGCTAATTAATTCAAGACTCCAATAATAAAGTATAAGTAGCAAAACATAATGCCAAAGCCCTGGGGAGCCAACAGCATAATTATACAACAGTTTAATTTGCAAGAGATTCATTGTAATTAACGCTGTGTGGCTTGTAAAGCGTCATCACGTGCATGTTAAATGCTGGCAATGGCTTCAAGATTGCTCAAGTGCTTCCTATCACTTGACACATCAAAAGAATATAGAGACCGCATCTAAGGCATAGCGAAAACGAGTTGTTAGTAGGATGAAAGGGAGAGTTGTGATGGGGCATACTGCAGGCAGTGTGTGTGAGAAACACATAAGTGGAAAACGTGTTATTTCTCCATAAAACCCGTGTGAGTGTGGGTGTGTGTTTGTGTGTAAGAGCGAGGAAATTAAAATGCCTGTCTCTGTTTGCTCTGTTCAAAATGTACTTAATGTTTTAATCTTCTAAATAATCAAAAATCTTAGTCGGCCTGCTGCCTCTTTTCATGAGGAGAGACAGAGAGAAGGGGACGTCGCTGTCCATGGTGCTGAAAGTAAAGCTCCTGGAGCCCGCCTGCCCCTCCTCGCGCTCACCACAGCACCCCGTCCTCCTGCCGGCTACACGCGCCTGATTTGGCTCTGTCCTCTGTGCATGTATTGATTAATTATGTTTGGGCCGGCGGGTGGCAGGCGAGTAGCTTTCATCTGTTAACGCCCGCATCCGTCGTTGTCTCCCGGGAAAGACATCTCAAGCATCTATAAACTGACTTCCAGTGCGGGTTATATTCAACTTTTATGAGAGAAAAACAGCGTGGGGGAGAGTGGGGAGAGTGGGGGGGGGGCGTGGTGAGGTCCGCGCCCACAGACACACAAGCACACACATGCTCACATGGAAGACAAACAAACGAAAACGCGCAATACCTGTATAGTTTGGCGGTTGTAGACTTTCACTACGTGGAAGTTAAAACTGTAAATCCCTTTGCGCGGCGCGATGAAGTTACTTCTCTCCTCGTCAAAGTTCTTCCCAACGTTTACTAGAACCTGAAAAGAAAGACAGTCATTGATAAAATTGCTTTATCCGGCTTATGTCTTTCACAGTGTTCGCACTCAGAAGTCACTCCGAGATCACATGGGTGCACAAAAAATGTATTACAAGGACGTCCTGACAAATAAACAACACTAGCAACCAACGGTGTAGCTCGCATCTTAAAAAGCAGACAACCCCATGTTGTCATATACCAAACTCTAAATAGGCGCACATTAAGCCACGGAGCCCTTGACAACATGTATTCTCAGGAATTTTACCATTATTTTGTATTGACTTGTCTAAGGCTTCTAATGAAGCCTATTTATGTCATTATTCTAGGCTACATTTTCTTTTCGGAATCATTTCTAGGATAACCTATTGGAATTGATGTCTCACTTTTTTTTCTCTGATAGAGGGCTCTAAAGGGCCCCTCTGGTCCCAGACCACACATTGAGATTCACTGATGCAGTGGAATAACTCTGCTTTTATCCAGGCTTTTTTCCCTGTCAGAACTTCCAAACTTTATGGGGAATGAAAGGGAACTTAATCAATCTTTCAAATGAAATTTTCAATTATGCATTTCTGCAGCCAAATGTCTGGTTTTATGGATGGAGGCGAACTATGGCGTGTAATTGAACGGCAGTTTGAGGGAGAATTAACCTTTAACGGCAGACGGGTAGGACCTCGCCCTCGTGACCTGCCGTTACTAAATTATTTGGCGACATGTCAGTTCCCATATCCCATATTGTCAGCTCAAAAGAGTTGAAATATTCAAAAGGCTTTCCTACCAGGCTATACTTTCCCAACCACTTTGGAAATATATCACCTATAAAAAGAATCGTTACCGAGACAGATTCATTTCCGCTCCACTTTTAGTTGCCTCGAATGGAGCTGATCTCTGCTGGCCACGAGACCACTGCCTGAGGTGCACGAGATGCAGCTGCGCGTATACGTCCAGTCACTGCAGCCTATTTGCGCCTAATTTACAGTGGATTCCTGGTTTTATCGACTTTTTAATATTCCCACAGACTAAGTTCAACCTGTATTGCACATAGCCTATTCAGTGTTTTTGATGCATAAAAAAAAACAAATGAAACAGTCGTTGGGAGGTCATTTAATGGTCTATGGCGCAGAAAAAACGACCTATTTCTTTGGTTTCTGGTGTTTCTGTAAAATATGTGATATTTTACTCTTCCATCCATTGATAGCTCAAGTTGTTTTCTCTGCATAAGCTATTTGAGAACTGCCACACCAGGCAATACGCACGCTACACACGAAACACACCCACACACACACCATTTGAAACTTCATATGTGCGCTGATCTACATCATGCCTTCATCAGGTGGTATCCATTTGAAATGAAACAGACTGACTAAAAACAATTATAAACTTACTTTGCTTATTTGATATTGTGTTGCTATTGTGATTTTGCAATAGAATAAAATAGATATTTTATTCTCCTACCCGGTCGAAGTAGATGACCATGGTCCGGTTGCTCATCTCGGAGGGCTCATGGTTGGTGTTCCGGACTGCGGAGAACGCCACCTTGGCGCTGCCCGAGCGCACCGAGATCCCGAGCGCCGTGCCCGTGGGGTCCGCGGTCGGGTTGGAGTCGCACACCACTAGGCACTTCCCCTCCAGGACGATTGGTTCCGTCTCGTTCTGAGCGCGGGCCGGGCTCGCCGCGAGCCACACGGCACTCAGCAGGCAAAACGCCAACATACCGGACCAGAACAATGAACTTCTTCGGTCGTGTTCACGCCTTAAACCGTGGGTCTATTCCCCTTTAAAAAAAAAAGTAAGGTAGGAAGAGTTTCCCGGTGTTCCCCCGATGAACCTTAAGAAGGCTTGTTTTACAACTAGATGCCACTCCGTTTTCTTGGATTTAATTAGCCTACAGCAAACTGTTCTCCCTCGCGGAGTCTCGTGGAGGGGAAACCAGACGGCTTATTTTTAGGCTTCTGTCCTTTTCTTTTGTTCAAAAATCAGTTTATTGCCCCCGTATCTCCGGTCGATTCGCCAGTTTTCACCTGTTTTTTTTCTCACTTCTCAGCAGCTTCTCTGTCACTTGGAAACACAATAAGCGGGAGTCGCGCGCGGTGCGGAGGGGCCCTGGACGAGTGACGAGGCAGCAGAACTCATAGCGCGCGCGGGGGGGGGGGGAGCTCCGTCTGCTCTCTCTCTCGCGCGCTTGAATTATTGATATGTGAGATATGAGAGTTTCAAACACAAAAGGCTCGGGAGGAAGGGACACGGTGCGCGAGCGCAAGATGCTCCCGCCCTGGTCCTACTTTTTTTTTTTTTTAACAGACCCCTCCCTCCGCCCGGTATCGGAGACCCATCATCGGATTAGCGCGTGCGCGTCTTCGAAATTTTCCAATCACTGCGTGCTGACCGCCCCCTCCCCGCCCCACCACTTTATCTCGCTCGTCTCTCTCTCTCCTTCTTTGCCTTCCCCCTCCCCTTGTCTTTCTTACATCTATCTATCTATCTATCTATCTATCTATCTATCTATCTATCTATCTATCTATCATTTCCCTCCTTACATACACAAAGCCTACTGTATTCTTTTTCTCAAAAGTCTATCTTCCTAGTCTTACACACTCATCTCTTTGCTCTCTTTCCTTTTCCTCTCTTACTCACCTACCCAAACACACACTGTCTTCGCAGCAGCTTACAGGTGAACCACAGAAAGCAGCAGCAGTCCTTATGAAGGAGGAGCCATGTAAGATGAGCACAGTCCACACTTGTGATGTGTTCCGCTAGTCAACATCATCACCATCACCATTATCATCACTGTCATCATCATCAGTGAAGCAAAAGACTGCCTGGAAACAGAATTGTTAAACTGATCTGCAACCAGCAAGAAGTCATATTAGGTGCAGAGATGAAACCTTTCCAGAATGTGTAAATACCTCCTGAAGCTAGGTCGAGGCATAATCATTTAAAAAATACCCCAAAATGTAGGCATCTTTGGTATCGTGGAAGCCGTAAAAGAAAAGGTGAAGGTGCAGCAATGCAGCAAGTGTGGCAAATGAGCACCACTGGGAACCAAAACAACAGGGACACACAAACATGACAGGATGTTTTTAAAGAGTATTCCAGCAATCAAAATTCAATCAAAACTGATGCAGCAGAGGGCGAAATATCCTGACTTTTAGTCCCTTGGGTCAAGCTCTAAAAACGCTGCACCCTACATTTCCCATGATGCAGCTATATAGCATCTTTTATTAGCTTTAACACCCATGTCTTTCAAACTTCACGCCTGTATTTTTTAACAGGCTTTCAATGGAAAATGTGTAGTATCAAAGCCCGAACAGAGTTTAGTCAAGTGATTTAATTTAGGTAATTCCTTCAGACTTAAGCTCCCTGCAGAGCCACAATGGACATTTTACAATTGTTTTCACTGACTCTGTAGTACTCTCTATTACTGTAGTAGTTATTTGACTTTGACATGTAAAGTCAGCAGAGTTGCACATCAAATATTGCTTCATGTGAGTCAAGAGCTGATGTTACTGACCAAATTACACTGCTTTGCACACAGTTTTTACATGTAGGGACATCTTCAGTTTAAACATTTTAATGTTTAGTGACTCTGAAGGTAAAAGCAAAGAAAAAAACTGGCTTTTAATGATCCCAATGACCTAATAGAAGTAGGCTAATAAAAAACATGTAATAAGTTTGATAAAGTAAATGGTTATTTCACAGCGATGTGCCTGGGGCGTCAATGGATAAATAGAAAGTAAAAAGTTAAATGCATACTGTACAATGCACAATGACACAACAACTTCTGCAACACTTTTTAAAGCCTTTTGCTTTAAACTTGATGTTTGTCTGTTTTCAGTTTGCCTTAAGTCGTCACATTTCTCCTCAACTTGTGCCTCTACTCATCCTCCATTTTGTTTCCAGCCTTTTCTTCTTTTTTTTCTTTTCTCTCCTTGACACTTTGTCATTTTTTCTCTTTATGATTCCTTTCTACTTCTTTTTCATTTTTGCTCTCTTTTTGTCTCCCTTTCTTGTTCTGTATGATTGTTTCTTTATTTTGCTGTCCCTTTTCTCATCTTTCTATTGCTTTTTTTCTTCCTTTATCTCTCTCTTTCGCTCCTCCCTGCCTTCATCATCCTGTCCCCTCCCTCTGTTTCTTTACAGGATCTTTTTCTCATGGTTTCTCCCGCCTTCTTACCTTCTCCCGTCTCTTCTCTTCCTGTCTTTGTCTTTCTCTGTTTTTCTTCCCCTCCCTCACCTCTGTCGTTCCTGCAGTCTTCCTCCCTGTCTTTCTGTTGCTGTTTCTCTCTCCCAGGGGTTTCCTACAGCCTCTAATACAAGCCGACGGTGAATGACAGGCCAAAAGGACTTCTCTCAGATGTAGGATGCAGAGGACAAGCCACATCTACTTGCTGGCTCTCTCTCTCTCTCTCTCTCTCTCTCGCTCTCTCTCTCTCTGTGTGTGTGTGTGTGTGTGTGTCATACACTCAAATATAGATGTTGTCACACACTCAGATCTCCATTTTCCTCTCTCTTTCTCACAACCACGTTGCTCTTTTGCCGACCGCAATATGTTTGTGTGTGTGTGTGTGTGTTAGCTGTCTGAGGTTGTCACAGGGACACAGGAGGAACAGAGCTCATTGTTTCTCAGGGTGACACTGGCCTGACTGCAGTTTAACTGGACTGACAGACAGGAGCAAGCTGCCACCACACACCACACTTTGTCCATGTGTGTCGGTGTGTGTGTGTGTCTGTTTGCACTCAGCAGAGATTAAAGAGCGATCACGGATATCGTATTCGTCGCCTCTGGACCACGAAGCCTGTCTTCTCTCCTGACTGCCTGTCTGTCCACCTGCCAGCCTAATTACTTGTCTGTCTCCCATGCTCGGCTGTCTGTCTGTCTGTCTGTCTGTCTGTCTGCCTGCTGGCCGATGATGCTCTCTAGCCTCAGACTCTGAGGCTGCGCAGTGCTGCCGTGCCATTTGGGAAGTGAGATCACCAAAGTTAATCTTTTTGGGGGTAAAGAAGGACAGAAAGAAAATAATCAAATCAACGCTAATGTGAAACAAAAACATATTCCTCTCATCATAATTATGAAGATAGCATTAGGGAATACAGAATAATCAACAGCCAGTGTAATGTGAAGAAAAATATGGCTCTAGTTAGTTGGCATATTGTCTGGAAAGAGTCCTATTGTCGTCACAGGACTAAAATGTGCTGTTTGGAAGCTAATTAGGTGTGAATGCTGAAAGGAACAAGTATCACTTTTTCTATTTGCAGGCCTATTTTAGTTTCAATACTTACTGTACATAAAAGGGATAGGGATACATGCTATGGCATTATATTTCTTCTACTTCTATAGACTTAAATAGACTGGATTGTTTGGGGCTATTATTTCTACAGAAAAGTAAAATAGATGTAGGTGCATGTAGAGCCATTTCTTTAGTGTAATTGTCAATACTTTTGATAGTATGGTACAATGTAGAAAAAGAGCCCATCAGCAAGGAAATTGGCTTATCCTATATGCGTTGCATCCTGTGTGTCAGTTCTGCATGTACCTGAGTGTCATTTCCCATGAGCGGTGTAGAACTGACTTAAGGGACAAAGGAGGTCCCTTAAGTAAATCACAGAGAGGGCTGCCTTGCTTTAAAATGAACAGTGTGAAGCTTCAGCAGATGTGGAACTGTTGAGGAAACATAGCTCCCAACAGCTGTGCTCTCTTCAGTCCAAAAGAAAAAGAGATTTGACAGAGAGGAGGCAGCCTGAGGAAAAGAGGCAGAGCCTGTGGGAAATAACCACACTTCTGTCAAAATCTGTTAACAAAGCTTTTTTTAAATTTAACTTTTTTGTTTCTCTAATTTAAAAACAATTTTGAACAAAATATTTTCAAGTTCTAAATATACAGTTTGTTATCATACATACAGATACAATTAGATCACACCTCCCACTGTGATTTTCCAATTAAAGATTACTGAAAAAGTCTGGCTGCAGCGCTTCCAGTGTCTGGCTAGTCACATCGTCCCCACCTACTCAACTACAAGAAAGAACTGAGCAAGTCAAGCCTTCTGTACCCTGTACACTCAGACAAATGTCCTCTGTAAACTGTCAAAGTATAGGCTGCTGTGAGCCACCGAACTGCTCCCAGTCACCAGAACATAAAGTAATATGATTTATTTATCAATACATTTAATACATTTTTTATTCTACACAATATGGTTTGCACTGATGTGAACAATCTTTCCAGTGTACTTTAAAATGGTGTGGCAAATTGTAATCTAGACCCCTTAGGTCTTACCATGCACACTTACTGTTGGATGTATTGTATCTAACAGTAAGTGTATTATATGTATTGGTAACACATCCAAACCACTGGATACTTAAACTGGTGTATAAAATATAAATATACAGGGAATAAGGAGGTCACTTGCTGGGAAATACATTGGAAAATACTTGGTAGAGTTACTTGCAAAATAAACTGAAATGTGTTTTTTTTTTGGAATTAAGAAAACTTCCAGCACATTTGACATTACCTGCATTGCAAAGTCCCTGGAGTTGACAGTATTGAATGATGCTGACTGGACAAACAGAGACTGCCGCAATTTGTGTATAACAGTCATTCAGCCTGCAAGCAAACACTGGTTGTTGCTAGTATCCAAATTAGAACTACAGGTTTTATTGACAAAATATCTGACTAGACGGGCCAGGTACCTGAAAGTACCTGAGCACCTCAAATGGTTCTGGAAAAGTTCCAGCATTTGAAAACTGCCTTAATTTCTATTTAGCAGCACGTATGTTTGTTAATGAAAATGCAAGACCCAAAGTGTTGATTCACACTCTTGCAATAACAGAAGCCCAGCACACAGTATAGGATTTTGTAATGGCTTCAGTTTCAGTGCCATGATATAACAGCTCCACCGTGTCTCAGCTGTGAGGAGTTTGGAGCCACTTTATACTTGTACTCTCAGCTGCCTACTCGACAGCACGTTAACCCAGTTAATTCATTCCTGTCTCCTGACTGACTGCAAACCATGCCGCATGGATTATAGAAGACTGGATGGTGAGACATACAGTAGCTAATGATAGCTTCCTCTCTTTCCCTCAAAAGGTTAGCACAATTTGTAATTGGTCAGTTGTGTAAATGTGCATGTCAAAGTTCAGCAAAGTTGAAATCTACACAAAATCTCTTGCATGGATTTACTTCACCTCTGCGAGCAAGCTAGTAATCACTATAATTCTATTGAATGAACTGATTTCAGCCACAAATCTTGTTGTTTTAAACATTGGTGTAACTAGGGCCTTAAAATAAGAGAATATACAACAGACCCCTGAAAATGTTCATTGGCTGCCAGACAAAAAGAACTGATGTCAGAAATGACAAATTATCTTTTTAGGTTGATCATTTACAAAAAATATTTTAACACCTTGAACAGAATATGTGTACAACAATTCTACAACCCTATAAGTTTTGTCCATAAAAATGTTGTTTCTTCAACCAGAATTTTTATCTGTATTGATCTGTTGTTTATGGATTTTGATTGACATCATTATTGCAGGTAATAAGGTCCCTCTTTACTGCCATGTAAAGCTTTTTTTAATTGATCACTTATTTCAAAAGTGTTTTCCCAGAGAGTGTAAAAATCTCAACCAAGGATATGTGCTAACATTGGAAATGGAATGAAATTTGCTACTTAAAGGTATGATGTAAATTATAGACAAGGTGCGGAGAGAATGTGTGAATAAAACTTTATGCAACACACATACACATAATGCATACTGTGATCTTTCATCAGATAAAAAGAGCATCTCAGAGGAGAAATCTCAGGTCCCACAGTTTTCTGCAAAACAACACGCCCACACATGCTTGCGCACTCACACACACACACACATTAAGCTCACACAGAGACAGAGGCAGTCTTCCAGAACAAAACGTGCACACACACATTCACTCACACACAGCGAGCCAGGTAAACACAGAGGGATCAGGGTTAACCAGGCATCAGTGGGATGTGCTGTCTGGTGATCGGTGGCCTCCCTCCTGAGACGCTCCTGTACTGTATGTGTGTGTGCGTGTGCGTGCATGCGTGTGTGTGTGTGTGTGTGTGTGTGTGTGTGTGTGTGTAGGTGGGTTCATGTGAGCGTGCGTTCTCATTGCATCATACCATTGCCAGAGGTACAGTACATTTTTTCCCTACTGTCTCAAAGAGATGGAAGCAGGAGGAAAAAAGCTAATGCCCTCTGCTTTTTTTCTGCCCTCTTTTTTGTTTCATTGGGGAGCTTCATCTCTGCGTTCCGCTTGCTTGTACATGTTACATCTCTGAGAAATGGGGGTGACTAAACACAAAGAGGCAGAGGATGCAGTCGACCTCTGGGACATTACACAGTGAGCTTTTCAGGGGCCATTGACAGAGCCGGCGTGGAGGCAGTCGGCAAAATGGTGTCTGGTCCCAATTATTCCACAAGCCGATGCCCACTCTCCTGTTTGCGCGCACCAAACTGGTACTCAATCTCAGCGTGCTCTGCCTAATCAAAGGGGAGGCTGACATAGTTGTGTGAGGCAGCAAGGGCAAAATCACAAATGTTACTTTCTTAAATCTTTAAATATTTAACGGAGCCAGCGGCAGCTAGATTATTCATGTCTTGAACTCAGGTAATCTTAACTTCTATCTGGATCAAGCCAGGCAGGAAACAAGCTGTAAACCACTGAATAAAGCTGCAGTATATTTAGGGTAGGAAGTGTTCAGGATTTCAAAGCCCATCAGCCTGGAATGTCTACATGTGAGTATAGCGCTGAACAGGCCACGGATGAAAATGATCAAAGCAACTATGAAATATGAATTTGTGGCTTGTGTAACTTTTGTTTAGCTTTATCATAGTAGTCAACAAATTGCAGGAAATCTTCAACTCACAGCAGGTTTACAATCAAATTAGTGATAATCAGGAATGCAGTCACAACTACAATGTCATAATTAAGCTTGACAGGTCATTCTTGACCTTGACAGTTGACGAGACCCATTTAATCGCATGTTCTGGAGCTTTCAACTGTATCACACGGTCATGTTCTGCTTTGGAACTGATGAGGTTTCAAACTTTCAATGATTCTGAGCACCTCTAGGTCTTTTCATCTGTGCTGACGTTGAAGTTGAGCGTGACACTTCATTCTGGACATTGGAAACAGCCATTTTCAAAACAGTCTCAACTCAAGGTCCACTTACTTGCTTGGTCTGGAGCTTCCGACTGTGTCAAACAGAAGTCTTCAGAATCATGGGAAACGTGAATAAACTCAATCTGCTGATGGAGACTACGTGATAGTTAAGATCAATTTACACATCAACTACAGTGTCATAAATGTAATTAATTTAGGCATTTACTTTAGGAGGTATTTACATCAGGTGCTGTACAGACCTATAAATCTGTTTGCTGATCAGGGACGAAGAGCTAGATAAACAGATAAACATAGGAGCACAATACTATTAAACATTTGTCTGGCCTCTTCATGTGATCTGTATTAAATATAAATACAGATCATTTCTCCCACCCATCCCACTCACCAGTGGAGGAAGAAGAATTCTGATCCTTTGCTTAAGCAAAAGTAGCAATAATGCAATATAAAATACTTTACTACAAATAAAAGTCCTGCATTAAAAATGTTACTAAAGTAAACATGTTTAAGTATTATTAGCAAAACATAAGTATCAGAAGTAAACAAACTCATAATGGAGAAAAAATGGCCCTGTGAGTGTACTATTAGTGTGTATATTATTGGATTATTATTACTGATGCATTCATGTGTAAGTAGCATTTTACTGATTTTATGCTGTTTTGTAGTTTAATCTCTAAAAACATTTAATAAACTGATGATACGTTTGTATGTAAAAACTTAATCTTCAAAGTAACTAGTAACTACAGCTCTCAAATAAAAGTAATGGTGTACTTGTCTTCTGAATGGCAGCGGAGTACAGTACAGTACCTCACATATGTACTTACTGTAAGTACAGTACTTGAGTAAAAGTGCTTAGTTAACTTCCACTGCTGCACTCCACCCACCATCCACCCTTCCCGATAATCTACACTTGTACATCTATAGATTTGCAGTGTCTGTAAAAGAAAACCCCAAAACTGATCCTTTTTCATGATTAAAGCATCTTTTGAATTAATCTCATGGTACAAGTTTTTGTTTGTAGAAAATTAAGACAATCCATGTGAGTGCTGGTCCAGTCTGTGTGTTTGAATATTTGTGAGTAAGTAAGAAGGAAGAAAAAGAAGAAAAAAAGAAAGCTCCTAAGAGTATGTACAAAGATAAATACCAGTCTATATGACAAGTTTTCTCCACAGTAACACACAGCCACTCTCAAATGATTTGTTGACTAAACTAAGAATTTAAACATTTGCACAAATTGAATCTTGCTGTGGCCTCACACCTGGACCTGGTGCTGACCTCTTTGTAAAACACAGTGCAGTATCAGTGTTTATTCCCATCTTTATTGATGTATCAGCATCGTGATGTTCTGATGCAGCAGGCTGGCACAAACCTAATAGGTTATTTAATATACAGTTGTCCTGGCGTAAGATTAATTAACATACATTCTGGCTATTTATAGGCATATTTTTGAAGTGGAGCTGCCATTAAGTGAATTATCATCTGTCACCGCATCCAGCACTTCTGCTGAAATAATCAAATCAGATATGGAAAGTGCAGCTGATAATTTCATTTTCTAAACCTGATTACATTTTGTTGACAGGACATTGGTGGGTCTGATGGTTGCTGGGGGTGACAGTCGAGTGCACCGCAAGGTTGTCACGTCCTATATAAAATAGTCCTCTATGTGCTGAGTAATTTTCAGGACCATTGGACCAACTGAACAACATGAAACAGCTGCTTACTTGTAAAACCAAGCGCCTAGGGTTATTTTCAAAATAAAAGTATTTCCTGCAAGTGTTGACTGGTGACTTATATGACAGCTGGAAGGGATAATAAGGCAGATGAATACACAAATGGAGGTTTACAGGCTTAATTACAACTTGGTTTTATTTTCATAGCTCTTTATTTTTCAGTTCTAAAGGTTATGATAACATTAGACTCACCAAGGTAATGATGTTGAAGAGATCTTGGAACACAGTGAGATCACTAAAAATAGGTCGGATGGGGCAACAAACACAGCTCCCGTGTGTCACCCCGCTGGACCTAGCAGTGCCGTCCCATCACGAGATCTCAGTAATTACTTTGGTAACTACAGCTAGTTAACATAACCAATAGAAACAGTGACCAGATATAAATAAACCATTGTTTTTCTTTTAACGCTTTGTCCCCCTGAATTTTCCCATTTTTGTAAGCATCATACTCTGCAGCTCGTTTTTACACCATTGACCAGTGCAATTTTACAGTCGTCTAGTCTCCCATTGGGTGACTGACTGTACATATACAGGGGAATACTGCGACATCTACAGTGCTGTCTAGTTCATATTCAATGTAGTATTTACAAACACATATACAGCTCCAAAATGCTGACATACAAAACCACAAGATGGAAAGTATATTTCCAAGCATCAAGTATTATGATTTTTTCTTTGAGAGCAATTACAGTAGCTACGGAATTTCACTAGTTGTGCAATAGGTAAGAAAGCCATTGACACATTAAAGCAGCTCTGTGTGTATTAAACACTGCATTTTTATTTTTTATCTACAAACTGATTGTTGGGAGTAATAAAAGGGGCTTGTAGAAGTGATTGAGGTAGAAATGATGCTGGCAATTTCCTGTAACATAACAAAGTGGGTCAGTGGTTTCTTCTGGTTCTAGTGTTTTTGGTCATACAGGGTGTGGTTAATGTATGCTGTTAGATTTTTGGAGAATGTTTTTTATTTGTCATGCTGTAGCTGTGTTCCTTTATACCACAGAGAGAGCACTCAGCAGAAACAAGCAGCAAACTCTCTGGGAAATCTGCCATCAATATTACATGATACCCATCTACTATCAACGACAAAGTAAAACCACTCAGAGCAGGCATACTCAATATCTGAAACTGTACCTTGAGTGCATATGTTTTCTCTCTATGTTTAGATAGTAAATGAAAAGTCCAGCCGGAGCTGCAAAGTCTGATTTGAAAATCTGATAATAGAAACATTGTTTTTGACTTGTAGATTAAGGAGTGTGGTAGCCACTGGATAAACTCTCACAACCTCAGTCCATTCTCCTTAATGGTTACAAGGGTATCCATTATACAGAGCAAGCCCCCCCATCCTGTATATTGTAAGACATTTGAAGAATAATTCAGAATTGTGTACTTCTTTTATCAGGAAAGCTACAGGGCCTCGAGGATTCTCACAGTAACCCTTTGGACAGTCTGTATTTGCAAGCTCACCTGAGTGTAGCTGTTATTAGTTCAGAGGATTTGGGAACATGTTTCAGTACATTTTGTGGTTGGGACATGACTCACGTTGAGGTGATCCTCGATGCACTCCAAGTAAACACCGCTCAGCGTCTTTCACACTGCGTGTTACATCAGTGGCAGACAGAGAAAAAATAAGCAATGTCAGGGGAATTAGTCAGCCTCTTACAGTTTCACAGTTATAGTATTTAAATAGTGCCCTCATTTTGAATGGGTTCTTCTTAAACCTGTTATTGTGCAGCAGCTGTGTTTTTCAAACACCAGGCAGTTACCGCTGCATCTACTGCCCGATGAAGGCTGGTGTTTTATATTTTAACTAGGTGGCAGCTGGTGCATGTCTGCCATTGTGGCTGAAGGCTTTGTACAATCACTGTTCTTGAGTAAACACTAGAGGTTGCTGCTAGCACATAGCCCTTTCTCTTGTTCAACCCCAATGTCTTGTTTTTGATTTCTACATGTGTTAAATGAATATAACATTTGATGTGTGGGTGTGGCAACTTTGAACATTTTGGAAAAGCTGGGCTGAGAAACAGAAAGTCATGTAAGAAATGACTTCTATTGTAGACTGATTAGTGAAGCAATTAAATGATTAATTAGATTACTTTTAATGAGTAATAGGAGCAATTGAACATTTTCCAAGTAACACTGGGAAGTCTTAGTCTTAGTTGACCAAGAAACTAAGGATTGCAAATATTTACCTATAAATTACTAAAGTAAATGCATGATGTTTACTGCATCGTAACATAAAATACAACCTTCATTTCTGCCTTGTATAGATGACTTATGTAATAATAACCCACATTAACCAATTGATAAAACATCAGGGTGCTTAAGAGTCGAGGACATATATTTATATAGAGTCTTTTTGAAAACATGTTTATATTTGAACTGTAATATACCTAAAAAGAGTGGAGAACAAAACACAATCTGCTACTCTATATAATCCTATCTTACATATATATTTTGTTTTTATTTTGTTTGTATTTTGTTTTGTTATTCTCTTTCCCCTTAATCTGCATGTTAATGACTCAAGGCAAATGTCAACTTCTTTGTCAACTTTCAAATGTAATTTAATAAAAACATTTTCTCTCCCTCTTCCTCTCTTCCTCTCTCTCTCTCTCTCTCTCTAGTCTGCTATTCTAGATTATGAGGTGTTTGGACTCTCAAGTTCAGTTGGCAAAGACGTTTTGATGAGCCTGTTTGGCCTCGTCCTCCATAATGCTCCAGAAGTCATCTTCATTATATGTTTTAGGAGACTTCTGGTTGGTCTTGGATGTACATGTGGTCCAGTCTATCCAGTCTGCCATTTTATGGGCTTCCTGCCTCAGGTGAGCACACATGTCCTCATCGTCCATTATAGACCAGAAGCTGGTCCACTGGAGCTCAGTAGAAGGTCAACGCATGTCTGGGCATTAAAGCTGATGTAGTGTTTTTCTATCAGCCGAGCCACTTTGAGGGCTTTCTCCCTAATGTGGGCCAGGATCGACCTCGTCTTCCATTAGGGCCCAGAAATCATCGTCATGACGTCTTTCAGGTTTGTCATCTCTCTTACAGCTCACGCTCTTTAGTCTGTCCTTCACAGAGCCATTTGAAGAATGAGGAGTAGTGTGGCATCATCATCATCATCAAGCAGATTGTCTTGCTGCTCGTTGTTTATTTTCCCATAAATAATGGAAGTTGTATGTCTCTTGATGAGCCATTGATGATGTTAACATAAACCTGCTCTAAACGGTCAATATCTTGGAATCACTCATATGGACATGGTAGTTACTCTAATGTCTGAGTGGCAGGGAGGTCAGCTGTAAATAGACATTACATTTTATATGATCTAACAATGAGTGTGACGTTACAGTCAGACAGGGAGATTCTAAAGTTTATATTCAAATGACTATTTAATTCAATTCAATTCAGTTTTATTTATATAGCGCCATTTCATAACAAAGTTATCTCAGGGCACTTTTTCGAATAGAGCAGGTCTAGACCGACTCTTTATATTTACAGAGACCCAACAGTTCCCACCATGAGCAAGCACTATGCGACAGTGGCAAGGAAAAACTCCCTTTTAACAGGTAGAAACCTCGAGCAGAACCAGGCTCAAGGTGGGCGGTCATCTGCCTCGACCGGTTGGGTTGAAGGGGGAAGGGGGGAGCGGGAGAGAGAGAGCAGGAGGAAAGAGAACATACAGCAGCTCAATACAGCATAGATATGGTAATGGCATTGATGTTAACACCACCGGAAACAACACTAAGAGCAACAAGACGGGCGGTGTGTACAAAGGGCAGGGACTTAATCGACGAGGGCTTTTGACCCGCGCCTACTGTGTCTATTTATGTGTGTTTAATAAACATATAGAAAATTCAATTTGTGTTTTTAATTTATTCCTATATATGTGTCAGTTAAGGGGAGAATTAAGTAACACAGCAGAGACAGCAATGAGATCATTGGATCTGATTTGCACTTTGAAATGTCAGAGGAGGAAGTCTGATTTTGACCTTTCCCTTTTTCTCTCATTCACACTCATACCCCCAGTGCATACAAAAACTCAATTTCCCACAGTTCCCAGGGTGCGACCCCTCTCCGTGTCACGTTAATAGACTGAAATAACTTGATCGTAGTAGTGGCGTATTAAGAGAAACGTTCACCTTGACTCTCCTCTCTCACACCTATCTGATTAGCTGTCATCACCCTCCTCTCTTTGTCTTTATCTCTTTCTAAGTGTGGTTCTCTCGGAGTCTCCCTTTCTCTCTTTATGACCCTCCATTCTGTCTTTTAAATTTCGCTAAATCTCAATCTCTTTGTAGGCCTCCTACTATACGTGAATCTCTCTTCAAGTCCCAATCTCATTCTAAGAATTAGAGTAAATACAGTGTTACCACAGTGTGGAGATCATCCATACATGAGATGTGAGGGGGGTTAGAGAGGGGAGGAAGAAAATGAATAAAAACCGAGAGGAGCGGGAGGTAGGAAGAGGTAGAATAATAATTTACCAGTACTCACAGAAGAGATCTTCTGTGGGGCTTTTATTTTTTTATGGCCTGACGCACATGGCTCTCCAGTGTTGTGCTTGCATGTATGTGTGTGTGTGTGTGTGTGTGTGTGTGTGTGTGTGTGTCTGTGTGCATATACTGTATATGTCTCCAGTGTAAACACTCAGCATCGTGAACAATAATAAACCTCCATAAACTAATAAACTAACAGCCAAAGAATTAAGCCTTCACCCCATGGCCTTTACTATTAATACACGCACACACACAGAACATAAATGCCCATTCAGGCAGGATACATCGAGCATGCCACCCACTCAAAAGGACTGTAACTGAAAACTAGCATGCATTTGCACATACATACAAACTTGGTGTCTTCTGCAGCCTTTATAAGTCAGATTTTTATATTGCATATATAAGTGTGTGTGTGTGTGTGTGTGTGTGTGTGTGTGTGTGTGTGTGTGTGTAGTCTTGTTACACCCAGTGTTGGGGAGTGTGTGTGTGTGTGTGTGTGTGTGTAACAATGTGACTGTGATATTTCTTCTTTCATTCTGAGTGTAGGTATATAGGATATACAGTGTACATTTTCTGTAGTGTCTATGTTTTGCTTCGCGTGTGTGTGTGTATGTGTGTGTGTGTATGTGTGTGTGTGTGTGTGTGTGTGTGGTCTGTGGTCTGTGTAAGGTGTATGTAATAAAGGTTTTCATTTGGTTATGGGGCTTCAGAAGGGCCGTCCAGAGAAGCCTTAGATTGGATCTGCTGTGTGTCTGAGGAGAATGGGAAATAACATCAGCCGTCAGGAGAGGAAAGGTGAAAAATAACCTGTCATCACTTCTCTCTCTTTCTCTCTCTCTCTCCCCCATCCTCTTCTTCCTGGCTGTCCTCTCTCTCACCTTTGGAGCGTTCCCTCTCTCGCTCTTACTCGCACATCTAAAAACACATTGGCTCATAGATGTTCTTGCTTGTTTTTACTCTCTCTCTTGTTCCCTCGTTGCTTGTTGCATTGTGATTTGCCTCTCTCTGTCGCTTTTATGTGGAGGCTTATTAACATCAAAACTAAGGAGCGAGCACAAATCAAAATCAAGCGCCACATTAAGATTTGAGTGGGCACAGGGACAGATTTGTGAGACCGACTGAAATCTGCTCTATTTTCTCAGGCTGCTTTAGCATATCCGGAGCACTTTAGATCATGAGAGGACATTAGCCCATATCTCTGGTTAACAGGCTTCAACAAGACACAGTCATCACATGTGACCATAAAGGCCATTTCTTCATAGTTATAGTCTTGTTGAGACAAACGAAAAAGCTGATGAAGCTCACTGGAAAGTAGCCTCATGTCACATAAGTGGTCTAACAGGATGATCCATATGAGCGCTTTAAATCTGACACCCTTATTGGCAGGACAACATTGTTAAGGTTAGCAAGGTAGCATGGTTTGGGTAAAACATTTGGGAAACGATTGTGATCATGGTTTAAAAAAAAGAACTACAAGATTATGGTTGAGGAAAGATTGTAGTTGGTGGTTGATGGTTAAAAGAAAACAACATTGACTTTTAACAAAATGCAAACAGCCGTCTCCCTGGTCCAAGTTGCACGTAACATAACTTCCGTCTTTGGTTCTAAGAGTCATAATTCACATGGTAGCTACCGGTCCTTGTCAGGTAGACATAAAGATAGGTTGTTTTGGGGATTTGAACAAATGACAAGTGCCAAAACTGAGATTTAAAAAGGAATGTAACACTGCCCTTCAGCCTGTACACAAACTTTTTTTGTGTGAGCTTAAAATCTTTTTAACAAGGCTGTATTACCAACTGGGCAAAACCCAGGTGGCCTAGAGGTAACTGTGCTGATCAGATGCTCCGGCTGGACACTTTGTTGCATGTCAGTCCCCCTATCTCTCTGCTATCTAACGAAAGCATGAAATGCCCACGGAAATAACTTTTAATAAAATCACCACACAGCCTTTCTGGGGTCAGGTAGTATTCCAGCACAGAAAAATGCACATAAAAAAGAGGGAAGACTGAGGGGGTAATAGGAGCCCGGCAGCTCATTTTTGCCCCAGGGCCCCTGCGCATGGCCTTAACACAGCCTTTAAAGATTGCAAGCAAAAGAAGCTGAAATGAACCTTAGTAACAAAATACTGCTAAGAATCTGTTTCAGCACACTCTTAAACCTTGCTTTTCAGACTGACAACCTGTGCTTGCTTTAGTCATTAATGAACTTCCATAGATTTTCTCTCCTCTGTACTCATCCAAAATCTGTTTTCCTCCCCTTTGTGTTTCTTCTCTCTCACTTTATTTCACACTCTGTCAAAGCCAGTTTTTGGAGAACAGAGTGTGTAGCAAAACTCTGTGCACGTGTATAAGAAAAGGACTGGCACACACACACAGAAAAAAACGCCATAAAGGATGAAAGATAATGATTTAAGGTGATAAGGTTAAAGCGTAGAAGGCCACGCATCTGTTAGCATGACAGTTCGAAGGCAGAGGAAAGATGGGACTTGCGAGACGAGTGTGAGAGTGGGAGCGAGGGTGGTAAATTGAAAGAAAGAATGTGGGAGAGGTGAGAAACACCAAGATATATATAGCTGTAAGGCAGGTGCAGCTTTGATAAAGAGTGATCATGGTGGAGAAATTGTTTCCTGATTCCAAATGTGAAAAGAAAGCCAACTGTGTCTGTGAAGAATATCGAGCTGCATATGAAGTATGTGACATGAAGACCTTTGACTCATTAATTGATGGACTGATTAGCTGATTGATTGACTGTCCAGTGAACAAACGCACGACTCAGGTTGACGAGGAGAGCTGCAAAACCTCAACTTAACACTCTTCACACACAGTTGCAGTCATTTGTCATCAAAAAAAGCTCTTGTTTGCTCTCATCAACTGTTCCGACGCATTTTGTTCATAATGTGAATTTTCTACTAGTCCTAGAAGACGTGTGAAGTGGGCAGGCGCCGAGAAAATGGCTAGAACAAAAATAGACTGACTCCTTTGCCATAAGCTGCTGAAAAGAGCGATTTAAATAGAGTTGAATGGGAGGTGTAAAGTGGGCAGTCAGTGAAAATACTGTTGTGTTCACCAGAGGAAGCCAGACATGTTGGAGAACATTTGGTATTCAGCACACCCAGAAGAAAAACATGTCACTGTGGCCAACACGAGTAGTGGATGCTCATTTTTCTCAGATGAGTGTGAATCTGCCTTGAAGACAGCAGGTGATGTCTTCAATTCCAACAAGGTGAGTAGGACACAAGACTGTTTTGCATTTCTGTTTATCTAAATGAAAATCTTGTCAGGTCACATTGTCATTTCTGTGTGTGTGTGTGTGGAGAGGATGGTGGTGGGGTTTCTTACATTCATTTTCTGATCGCATGTGTGTGCCTGTTTTAATGTTTGTTTGCACCTGTGTGCAAATATCAGAGAGGCGTGAGGTGTTGTGTTGACTCTAAAGATCGATGGTTGATCTCTCAGGAGGAGGAAAAGGCCAATCTTCTACTGTAATAACACTGGAACGCTACACCTGTGTGTGTGTGTGTGTGTGTGTGTGTGTGTGTGTGTGTGTGTGTGTGTGTGTGTGTGTGTGAAAAGTAATATAAAACATATTCTACACCTACAAAGACATGATAACCAAGGCTTTCATCTCAGAGGGAAAATACACTAATGAGACGACTATTGTTCTTGATTTCTGGCTCCGTCTCTTCTTGGATTTTATGTTTGAATGTGTTACGTTTTGTTTTTCACCCAGTGTGTCCCTACTATATTATGCAACTGCCAAGGACAAAAAAAAAAAAAAAAAACTCACATTCCAAAAGCAAATTAAGGCAAGGTTTGAATGCTTTCTTTCTCTCTGATGTGCTTGGAAATTCATTAGTAAATTATTCAGGCCAGTTCAACAGATTTTATGGACCCAGCGGTTACAAATTTCACTCAACGCACTCTGTAGAGTTGTAACTGAAATAAGAAAGTCAGACAAGCAACAATACAGGATGCAGCAGCAATAAAAGCTCTGCACAACTGTAGTTTTCCTTGCATTTGGCTTCGCAAATACATTTACTATGTGTGGTATAGTTCCGGGGAGTTTGAGTGTTATGTTGTCTTGGTATATACTGGGTCCAGATCTCTAAATATATTTAGGTTTTTGAGTATTAGCACAAGTATTAGCAGTATTAGATTAGAGTCATGTTATGTGCTAATTTGCATATTTCTGACTATTTACAAACATACAATGAAAAAAAAAATCACAAAATAAATTTAAAAAATCACTCTTATAAACTCTGTATTTTGAGAGAAAATTAAACTTAAACAGTCAAGTTAAATCATTTAGAATAAAGGAGTTCTCTGGACAAACAACAGGGATCAGTGATTGGTCATTAGGAGCACGTTCACAGCTCATTCACATTTCTGTCTGGCTGCTGATTGGTCGACTGAACGTGCTGCTACTCTCCTCTGCTCAAACTCCCGGCAAACTCTACGTACGGCAAAATATACAGGTTTGTAATCACACACGGTAAGGCCTCACAGGGGAAAATGTATGTCAGTCACCACTTGCACTGATTAAGGCTACATCCACAGTAATACATTTTCATTTTAAAATGGCAATCTCCGTACACGCAAGCATTTTATCACCGTTTCAGATATAATATCTGTCAATACTACACACCTGAAAACGCATATCACATGACCATCCACGCCGGTGTAAACAGGAAGCAGATCGTCTACTCTGCGGTTGGTCGCTTAGTTAGTTGCTGGAAATACTGCGAATAAAGAACAGCAGTGGAGAAAAGTAAGAGCAGAGATTTCTCTGCTTGGACCGATGTTGAGGTGGAACTGTTACTGAAGTAAGTGTTGTTCATTATTAATGTTGAATTAACAGCTGGTAGTTAAGGCTGATGTCGTTTGTTTTCGTCTTGGAAGGGGGTCACGTGAGGGAAGGACACAATGTGGCTGATAAGACCCAATCAGGAAGTGAACGGGGGTGTCTGCGTCATCGTTTTAAAACGTCTCAGTTTCTGCCCGTCCTCACTAAAACACGATCCCAGAGTTTTAAAACTACCGGGCTCAGAAGCGTTTTAAAAGGTCTCCATTTTAGGGGTTAAAAATAGCTGGAGTAGTGTGGACGCTAAGCATAAACGTATCAAAAGTTATGCATTTTAAAACAAAAATGTATTAGTGTGGATGTAGCCTAAAGCCAGCTAAACTTTGCCACACAGTACTTGAGGGGGTTTAAAGGCTGAGAGCGATTCAAAGCCCAAGGCTGTGGCTACTTCCTGAAGTACCAGTACCACTCCACACCCGGTACGTATCGAACTTGAAAAAGTCTCAGTAGAAAAGTTTTGTTAATTTGTTTTTTTCCAGAACAAGTGTGGTAGGTCTTGAAAGACCTTTTTAGCTCAATCCTGCAGCTGAAGTGAAACCACGAAGCCCAACAAAACTGGTGGAGTTACATGGGAAGTACTTGTACACCAGTATAAAATTATTCCCAAATGTAATATCAATTAAAAAATATCATATATCCAACTGTTGATGAGAAAGTTAAATCCTTTTTCATCTCTTTTTTTGTATTAAAACAATTTTGCCCACGTGCTAATGACATTAGTGAGGGTGAAAACAATTTCAGTCTACATGAATTAAGTAAAAAGATATTCCATCTTAAACTCTTTGACTGCAGCTACCTTTACCTAGAAGCAGTGCACAGAGCGGCTCAGCACACTAATTAACACTCCCAGCGTGTGTGTGTGTGTGTGTTTGTGTATTTCAGTCTGTTAGTGTGTTAAATGCACCTGATTGGATTGTGAAGATGAAGACTTGAGTTTGCTTCTCATGGCCCCAATTACTTTAAATGTATGCAGAGAAGAGTCTGACTGGCCCATTCACTTTCATCCACACATTAAGGGAGAGAGAGAGGGAGGTAAGCTGCTGGTGGGAGAGAACGTGGGAGAGACTGATGCAGGTGAGGTGTGATGAGGGAGGAAGGAAAGAGTGAGTGTGGAGGACACCAAGAGAGGGAGAGGCAGAAGGGTGAAGAAATGTGTTTCTAAGAGCAAAGGGTAAAAACGTATGCGTATACACGAATTAATATTTTTCAGCTCAAAAATACTGTAAATGACTACCTATGACTTCTCCTTGGTCTATGCAAGACTTTGAAGCAACTTTGATTACCCCGCAGCTGAAAATACATGTCAGGTTGAGTGGGATAGACCATTTTTTCACGGCAGACATTTTGACTTGTCAAAGCAGGAGAGGCACAGGTGTAAATAATAACGATGGCTCAATTCCATTAAGTGTCCCAGTAAGCCCTGTCAGTGAGTGAGCATGATCAATACCAGAGCCCCTGAACTGGCTCACCTGAAATGGAATGCAGTCATCATTAATGCTATTAATTCCACCCTTTGACAAGTCAAAATGTCTGCCGTGAAAAGGGTATATTGAATAAGCAATTACCCAAAACATTATGAGAACACTGAGACTAAAGTCATCCAAAATCTTTTAAAACATTTTAATAATGAAGGGCTCTGTTTTAACTGTGCAGTTGCAAAGACCTAAAGCACGAGGTGATGTGTGCAGGGACAAAGAGGGCGTACCCAAGCAGGATTTAGTTCATACATGCAGCACAGTGCAGAATGTTTGGATGAAGTGGAGTATAAATCAGAGGCGTGTGGTGATCAATTATTTTTTCTCTCAGCCAGTCACATTGCTGATCCTGAAGAATTTAAACAGTTGTGCCAAACACAGTGGAGTATGATGAAAATGGCTCACTGAAGGGGAAAATAATTTGTGCAGGAAGTTCAGAGTGGCAACACCCAAACGTCAAGTCATGTCATGAGCTCTATTTTTAAAAACACAATAGGCTACAATAGGTTTTAACAAGGTTCATGTGTGTTTGAGATTAAAAAAAAAGTCTCAAACATGTCTCAAATGTGCAGTAACTGAGCTCATACACACATGCACCAAAAATATCAGTCCTGGGAAGCGCTTCATTTGTAGCATTAGCATCCTTCAGCCCATGTTTACAGGTAGCATTAGCAGCCGCCGGTGACCCTCCGTCCTCTTCACTCACAGCCCCTGTTGTGTTGATTTCTCCACTGCATAATTTATTATCTCAACTTCCAGCACTGTTGATGTTATCCAGCTGTTTTAAATTTACAGAGGGCCAAAGAAGTCACCATTTTTTTGTTAAGTGGTCCTGAGCAAATCCCCCGGTGACCTCCCCTTTACCCCAGCTGTCATGGCAATACCTCCTTCTGATTGGCTGTCGTACATGTCACTAATAACTACTTTAATTAAAAGTTAGTAATATGAAAAAGTCGGTCTGTCCAACGAAGAGGATGGTTAAAATGTCCTATTATGATGAACTGTTCATGACCATTTACCACACAAATAACCCTTATGTGCTTTGACTGGTTGTATTGCAGTAAACTAAAGAATAGGAATTTGATGTATGAAATATTTCCTTGCTAGCATCACAACACACTTTATCGTTCTTTTTCTTTTCTTTATCTCGTTTCCAAATGAATTGGATTCAAAGACAGCAGACACAGGAGAGCACAGGTGGAAAACAACATTAATGATGGCTCAGTTCCAGCAAATACTGCAATGCAGCAATTAGAGATGTAATTAGTAACAGCTGTGTTTGACAAGTCAAAGTTCCCAAACAGGGAACCACTGCTTTAGATTATTGTTTGTAATTTTCAAATTACAGGTTGTAAATGAAACACAAATATCCGTCTTGCGGCCTGGATCCGTAGATAAAATTGTCATCATTTATCAGACACTTATCTCACAAGGCACAGCTCATATAAACAGCAGAAAACACAACTGTTAGGATATGTAGCATCACAAGAAACCAGTATTTTGTATCACAGGTGAGACGAGAAAGCAAATGCAAGGAATGGAAGGCACTTTGTTCGGCTGTTATTTTTGCTTGCAGGTAAATTGGGGTTTCCCCGTCCACCAGTGAGAAGAAGAAGCACCTAAAAATGGAACATAGAAAGAGACAGAGAGAGAGACTGTGTTTTTGTTTTTTTCAGGGTCGCAGAGAGGCTGGATCTATCCCAGTATAAAGTGGGTGGAAAGCAGGAAAATGAGCCAGACAGGTCACACAGCCATCACAGTGATAACACACAATAAACACAGACAAACACATTGACATCTGCGGGCACTTTAGTGTTTCCAGTCCAACTCACTCATATGTCTGTAAAATTTGGAAGTGAGCTCACACACACGTTGAAGACACAACGCAGACAAACATAAGGCTGAAGATAAAATCAGTACCACCAGTAGTAACTACTGAGCTGCAGTGACAAATACTTCTGAATAACACTGAGGGAAAGGGAGAGATGGGACGAGCAGGGATGGGGGTGCGGGAGAGAGAACATGGGGAAGGGGTGGGGAGGGTAGCTAAGAGCTCAGAAGACAGAGGCCAGTGAAAAGCAGTTATTTAAGACACAGTGAAGAGAGGAGAGGACCAATTCAACTAGCACTTACCTACAGGTCACATGCTGTTAATGGAAAAGATGGAGTGATGGATAGAGGGAAGGAAAGATTGTAAGTGGAGGAAGAAATGGGTCATGGGTTGAGAGAATGTAGAGATGGCTCCCAAAAAATCAGAGCTGGGAAAAAAAAGGAAATACCTGGTGGGGAGCAGACACAGACAGGGCTTTTAAACACTGTGATTCTATCTGAATTGCAGCAATAATTCAATTATGGCATGAAAATGTTGTGTAAACATTTATACACAAAGATCTGTTTGTTAGTCACAGGGACTACTCAGCCTGTGAATACAGTTGGATCATTTCTTCTGTGGCTCTGGAGGAGCTTTCTAAAGTCTGAGAAATGTAAGGATGTCAGTTAGTCAGTCAGTGAGTCCACTTTGGCCCACTTTTATATGTTCATGTCCCTGAATTTTTCTCTAGCTCTAGGTTCACGTTTATGGTTTTGAATGAAATGTCTATTAAACTTAACTATTAAAACAATATATACAGTTATTTACATACATACAGAATATACCTATACACATATAGATCCAGAAAGTAATAATTCTGCAGTGTATCTTTTGAATTTGCATTTGGGGGAATGTAAACAGCAGCAACAAGATTGATAATATGGTCGTCATCTTAACATAAAAAAACAAAAAAAAACGCATTGTCCATCAACTCTCATTACATTTGAGCACAAAGCACCATTGATGTAAATACAGAGTCCACCTCCAGAGTCTTGCATTCTGTCGACAAGGAACATGGTCCACCTGCAAGTGCAAAAGCTTGATCCAGGATGTTGTGATGGAGCCAGGCTTCTGTAAGCTTTGGGCACAACAGTCTGATTTACCATTGCTGGGTTAGCCAGAGTCCTATTTCGTCTATTCCATTTTCCTGCGACCGGACAATAGCCAGGAGTAGGTTGGGTAGCTGAGCAGCCTTAGGTCCAAGCTGTGTTAGCTTAGCTCTTATCCCGGCTCTCTTCCCTCTCTTCCTGGGGCGGTCGCATTAACTGGGTGGTCATGATCCCGCAGGCAGTGATCGTCTCAGGGTCTGCTGCACTTAATCCAATCCCCGCACTTCCTTTTCCAATGCCGATTGGCGTATTTCTGTCACAGGTAATACTGCTTCAGCAAAGTTTGGAAGAGCTACTGGCGGCCATCACCATGGTAACATGGATGCATATGGAAACTTAGTATTGCACATACTAAGTTTCTGGAGTACCCCTTTAACAGAGTTGGGTTTCTCAACCTTTCAAATTTCACAGAAGTGTCTGGTTTAATTTTGGCAAAAAAAGAATGACATGGCTAGTGATTGTGTTTTTTTTTTCACACAGCTCTAATACAGGAAGAAAATTGCATTTGAGAGAAAGTGCTCAGTAAATTTATTATTAAAAAAATGAAAAGAAAGGAGTGTTTTCTCTTTGTGTGGGCTTTAACATATCAGTCCAGATAGTAAACTCAAGTAAACACAGGTAATTGAGGACATTGGGTTAATGTGAACCATGTAAACACCTTAACTGAGCTATTAGCTTAATGTCTCTGTTCACAGTAATTAAGGTATTTTTGTGTGCCTAAACACACCAAAATGACAGAGGGAGAATTGACAGGTCATCACAGCCATAACCACATGTGATTTCAATGCAAAGTGCGAGGATTTATTATTTGCAGTGTGTCTTATTTGAACAGTGATGTGATCCAAACTTGTCACTTTGAAAAAAAAAGAGGCCACAAGAACACGACTGTCTGGGAGCCGAGCCAATATAATGCAACTTCATGGACTGAGAAACACTCTGAAAAACAGACACTGTTAGTGAAATGTGCTATAGATTTTTAAGTGCACTCTAACACAGTCACGCTAACAGTTTTGTGCTGTTCTTTCATTATCTGTGTCTGTAGAAAAGAGCATTGAATCAACCTAAACTATTGGTGATGTACTTTCTTTGGCTGCATTGTTAATAGTATGCCATGATTATATATTCAGCAAAGCTAAAATGGAGTTTAATTTTCTTTTTACAGTAAGTTATCTGCAACTTAAGAAGTGAAAGCCAGTTTTCAAAGACAAAGGGCAGTCACACGGGGGGAAAATCTCATAGAAGAGGCAGAGACATCTGTTTCTCCACTGACCAGAATGCACTGCAGTCATAAGACTTTGACAAGGGCGATTTTCACTTTCTCTCCACAGGAATACCTTTCACAATGCTGTCACAGTCAACAGTGCTCTCTCTCTCCACCTACATGCAACACAGGGCTGAATGCTAACAGAGCTCTTTTTTATGTTGGACAACTCAACATTTGAAACTGGAAATGGGTTTTAAAACACACAAAGCGCAGATAAAAGATGTTGATAAAGGTGACAAATAAATTGACTTTCTCTGCTGCAGCTCGCCCTCACACACTAATAACATCCAGTCAGTAGAAAAAGAGACACACCTGATGTCACAAGATTTAATCAAAATGTTGCAGCTGGATTGCCATTAGGATTGTTGTGTTTTCCCAAAAAGCTTGAGAGGCAGTCCATTAGCAGGGTGAGTCACTGCGGCGTCGCGGTCACAGCCTCCCTTCCCTCTTCTCTGTGAAAAATCACCGATGTGATGCGCCGGGAAGGCTGACAGCTGTGTAAAGCAGCACACACTTACACCTGTCCAGTCACATTACAAGTCCGATTATTCCCCGAAAATAAACAGCAGCGCTCACTGTAAAAGTCCTGCACTCTGCATCCACACTGCGTTTGTAATACAGCCAGAGTCCTTATAGACGTCCCCTACACTGCATTTCCAATTTTCGCTCTCTTGTCACACCTGTCTATTTTTAACAAACTGCAACATTGGGAGCAGCAGAGTATAGGCCACTATACTTCACTCTGTTCAACAGATGTAGCACCCTGAAAACAATGGAAGCATACTATTTCTCTCACTATTAAATCATCTTGAACTGACTTTAACATCCGCTCCCCCTTCAAGCAGACACAAACTTTTGAAATGAAACACTTCAGCTGTGGTGAAAGTTTGAATTGCAGCTGTACAGTGAGTTCAACTGAATTTTCATCTCATGATAACTCAAAAGGTCATTTATTGGTGTTTTGGTATTAAGCAGATAAAAATCAATGCTTGTTGTCTGCCTAGCTCAACCCTCCACTTTTATTCTCACAGGTTTTCTTTCTCCACGCTTCCCCCCTCTTCTGTTTCCTTCTTTTCTCTCTTAGTTTTCCCTCTTAGGCTCTTTCCCTCCTTCTTTGTTAGTTCTTTTGTACCTCACTGTATACAGTGGAGGAGGTGAGAGCATCTCCCCCTCTCTCTCCAGACTGTGTGTGTGTGTGTGTGTGTGTGTGTGTGTGTGTGTGTGTGTGTGTGTGTGTGTGTGTTGGTAGGGGTTGGGGGGCTGCAGGTAAAGGTCAAAGCTGACAGCCTTTTAGCAATGCTGCCAACAGCGCACAGAGGAAAACACAGACAGGCGGATGGAGGGAGAAATGTGTGCAGAAACAGACATAAAGAATGAGGGAGATAGATTGCTGATGGGCGGGGGGTGGGGGGGGGGGGGTAGCAAAATAGATGGTCAGATGGATGATGAATGGATGGAAGACAAGAGTAAAGAGCAGACAGGCAAAGGGATGGATGGATGGACAGACTGTCAGACAGACTGACAATTTAATCTTGATCTTTCTTGGTTAGTCTCATTGAGACGTCATGTAACAGAGAGACCCTGCTATGACAGAGAGAGTGAGAGAAACAGAAGTAAGACATTCATATAATGGTTATACATTCAGTACAATCAATGTTGAGTGATCACGTTACGTAAAGCTGTATTGATTAGGGTTGGTTTTTTGGCCAGTTGCTGGCAGTGGAACAAGCTTTAAACACAACACTGAAGTATTATCCCGTTATAAAGTTGACATGGCGAACGTGTTAGCAAACAGTTGCCTATTTACACATCCAGCAGATATGGAGCAACATTAGCATTCATCTGGAGTCCTGTTTCTGTATTCTGTATGTTCAATATAACTTATATTCACTCTCCCTCTAGCTCCCATTTGGTTTCCATCAACTCCTGAGGGAAATATCTGGCTTTTTAGCTGCTAAATGCTCCACTGTGTTCACCAGCTAGTCGCTAACTTGGTCTGTCTGCCATTTGGTGCAGGGCAGGTAGTGTTCAGTGGGTTATCAGAACTTTTTCACTGAAAACAGCTGCTTGATGCGGCTGTAAATGGGGTCGATGAAAGCGGCGAGACTGAACCAAAACAGTAGGGTTGTGGCCTGTAAAACCATTAGGAATTCAATTAGGGATATAAGCTATACTTTGAAGAATAGGACTGGTAGATCTACAGCACATTATTTAAGGCACTATTAACAGATAATGTTCCATTTGCAACTTCAATCACAACATATAAGAAATGTATCAAAATATGAAATAGTATCTTATGACCTCATTTTAATGTCAGTAGCTATACAGCACTTGGTTTCACATATTCAATAAAGAAATATTCTTCTGCTAAATGTTACTGTTATATCATTACCTGGGAAATAATCCTTGTTTAACCTGTGATTTGGCTAAATTTCACCTTGTGTATCACAGACTACTGGACACTGGTAAGAAGATTTGCCTAGTGATACCCACAGAAGACCTGGAGGGGACAGCAAAATAACCCATGTCTCTGATATCAGCCCAGGGAAGAGAGAAAATGGTCTTCACTTCATTCCATTTATTTTTTGTGGAAAGGTACAAAAAAAATGTATTGAACACATTCCTTTCAATTAAAGCAGTGCAAATATCCTTGAAAATAAAAACATCAAGTCCAGTAGAAAGTGCACCATTTGTAAAATACAGTTTTGGTGGTTCACAGGGGCTGAGCTACGCCTTAAAAAACTGTCCTTTGTCTTCTTCTCTGGTGTGGTAGTCACACTCGCACACAGAGAACAAAAAAGAGATTCAGACTGGAGTCTGGATTTTAAATATTTCTATTTGACACATTACAGGGCTGCACAGACAGTGACAAAGAAAACAAATGTGTGTAAGTGCAAACGTTTCAGTCCATGTTGGACTCTCCTCGGTGCAAAATGAGGCATGCACGATGAGTAGCTCTGTATATGGGTTACTCTGCAGGTGCACCTGGTCAATGATGTAGGGTCTGATTAAACACACATGAAGCCAATTGCCAGCAGGTCAAGTCATTACAAACACAACAGAAGAATATAGTTCCATAGCACTGACACATTCTCATACACATAATGATAAATACAAATGTTACACTGGGAATTGCATTATAAAATACAAAATGAAATTCTATGCTGGGAAGTACTGACAAAAATGTGATATAAATGTCAATAAATTCATGCACTTGGCAAATAATTGTAGGCCATATCATCCCTACTGGTTTTCCATCATACTTTCATACTTTGACCGGTATGATGGTGAAACAGATATTAAATTGTATTCTATGTGACATTAAAAGTCTTTCCAAAATTTAATTTGGTGAACCCTGCAGAAACCCTGTATAACAGTAAGGTGTAAATATGTCTGAAAATAAAAGCAAACTATAATTTCAGTTGAACAAAGCACCTTAAGAGTAAATATTGTTTTTAAAAAAACATCTGAGAAATACTGCATTGCAAATTCAGTCCAGCTTTTTTTCCAGGAATAAAGTGCAAATTATTTTGGAAACAGAACAAAAAGCATAACTCCAACAGAAAAAAAAGCACCTTCTGTAAAAAGGTAAATATAAATAATTACTGCATTGCAGTTTCAGTCCAGCTGTTCAGCCCAAGCAGCTGCGTGCAAATAAAAAACTACAACAGTGTATCGCTGAAGTTAAACTAAACACAGAACACAGCCATTACATATGTGGAGGGCGTTTCTTTAAATCTGGCAGAAATTGAAGATGCCCCGCAGAAAGAATTGTCTCTTGGTATTCAACAGCTGCAGCAAGGAAGCCCATGACTGCAGCAAAACGCCACGGTTGGCTCTTGAGAGGCTCCCGATCCACTTCTTTTGTCATTAATTTTTTTTCTTTTCCTTCAGGTATGCGGCACTAAGGTTTTTCTACTTTTTCTTGCAGAAATCCTCTGTTAGAATCAACAGACCAGAAGCAAATAATAACTGACCACATGCGTAAATAGTAACTGGTGATAGATAGAGCTGATGTCTTACTTTTTCTCTATATCTATTAGAAATCTATTCAAAATTAAGGTATTTTTAACATTTTTGTAGATACTTTACCAAAGAATTGTATGTAAAACTTAAATCTCAATAGGTGGCATGAGACATATTGTTTTTTGTCACTTTGTTTGAAGTAATTTGATTGGCTATAGCTCCTGTCACTGTTTGTTTTAAGTTTTGATTCGCTGAAGGCCTCTTGGTTGTTTTTTCTCACCCTAATGGTGGACCATGATCATCTAATCACCATCAGATGGGTTACTAGGGTGTGACCTAACATACCAGTGCCTGCCTGTGTCCTACTATGTTGATCTTGAAGAGGGCCTGAGGGCGGAAACGTCATCTGAATAAAAGACAAATGCAATATGGAGCCAGTTAAATAGTTAAATAGTAACTGGTAACAAGACTGTACACAAGTAAATTGTATAAATTGAGTAAATACAGAGTGACTGCTTGTCCACAGCACACATTTTTACAGCCCATTGAAGCATCAACGTAGCTCTGTGACATGTGTTGGTTATCTGGCCTCTAAATGCTTGTTTAGAGGCCAAGCATTATTAATGCATTATGTATATATTTATGTATGTATGGTATGTATATATTGTGACTAGCTGATTTGTATGAGTAGTCAAGTTTCTGTAGCATCAATAAAGAAATTACACGTTTTTAGCCTGTAAGCATACCTTAGCAAGCATTGTGTAAATAAACAACTCATCGCTTTCTTTACGCTACTTTACGCCAAGCTGCATTTCTTTTGTCTTTGTCCTTGTTATCTGGTAGGGAAGGGCTGTATAATAGTGGAATTCCCGAAAATTTGTCAAAAGGGTTTAACGTAGCGCAATTTGGCATCGCGGTTAGCTGACTTTTTCTCTCGTTAGCTACATGCTAGAAGTTTCGACTCACCACTGCAAAGAAAACACAGCACTCCAGCTTTGAAAATGGCGTTCGGCCTCAGTGCCCATGCTGGATTGAAATGGCGTTTTGTTAATATCCACACTGTGATTTTAGATTAGCAACATGAGAGTACGAATTGACAACATGAAATAGCATCCCTTAAAATTAGTCCTTTGAATGTTTAACTAAAGTTCTTACCATTTAAACAACAAAACATCACTCTCGTCAAAGATTCATCTAGAACGGGCACAGTGCCCTTTCACCTTTACATGACCAGTCAGTGGACATTCTGGTCCGACTTGAACTGAGGGGAACCCACAGTGGGTTTGTCACCATGAGTGACCCCTTTGACATTAAGCTGTGTCTCAATTCAGGGGCCGCATCCTTCTAAGGACACAGTCTACGAAGGCGTGGCCTTCAAAGACCGCAAAGGTCGGCCCGAGTGTTGTTAAATGAGACGGTCTAGTCTACAGAGAATTTAATATTTGCGTCACCGGCGCCATGAAGTGCCACTCCTGTCACCTAGCAACCTTGGCAGCCGCAGATGAGGTTTGAGGTTTTTAAGTCCCCTTGCTTTTTTAACATTTGTATAACAATAACGATTCCAGTGAGTTGAAACCCAATACTTACATTTAAAAGTGTAATCCTGCTCGGCCGCTGTTGACGGTACGTTTGGGGACGCCATATTCTCTTGCGCGCAATGAATTTTGGGATAGGTTGGGCACCTATCTCTATCTCTAGCACAAAAACATGAGTACACAAGTGGTAAGTGGTCTTCCCAATCTTATCTGTGGACTCCAGAATGGTCTAAACATACTCTGGGTTATCAGTTCTATGTTGCTCTAATTCTTTTTCTCTGGGTATCTATTTGTGAAGCTGCTGCCATGGGACCTGCAGGAGAGATAAAGTAACCCTTGGAGGTGTTGTGATGCTGCTGTTTTACCTGTTTATGGTTTCTTGCTGGACTTTGTTTTTTTTTGTCTACCTTGGGGAATGTATTTTTATAGATTCTGAAAGAAGAAAAGTAAGTGGGTAGTGTGTGTTTCCATGCATTTGCTCCATCCATCTTGGCTTCTACTCAGTGCGCACACCTTTTACTCAAAACCATTGAGCTGCCCTTGTCAGCTGACTGAAAATCACTCCTACAGTATGTACACCTGTAGCCCTCTCACCTTTCTGTATGACTCCAAAGATAATATGAGAATATAAGAGCAAGGCTGAATGAATTTTACCCTTTGGAACAAAAGCATAGTTTGATGCGGTGGAACTGCCTGCTAATGTTCATGTCAGTTGTTTCTGTCTTCATTATTCCCCGTGGACTGACACATTACTCCCCTGCTCCGTTCTTCCTCACGTTTTTCCCTTTACTACCTTATTCTCTTTCTACACTAGGTTTGTAGTTAATGTGTGTGTGTGTGTGTGTGTGTGTGTGTGTGTGTGTGTGTGTGTGTGTGTGTGTGTGTGTGTGTGTGCCTCCCGAGTCTTATGGATGATGAGAGGAGGGATGCAGTGTCACTTCAGTCAGGGCCTCTCATCTGTCTCCCCCCTCTTGCAAGTGCATTCATCCTTAACACACATGCGAAGACACACGCACACACACACACACACACACACACACACACACACACACACACACACACACCTAGGTAAGCGAGACCTCTGAGATATGTCTTTTTTTAATCGTTATCTTTCCTCCTCCTCTCTTACTCTTCTTTCTCTTCTCTTTTTCCGTCTCTTGGGCTCACTGGCCTTTCTATTTCTCTTTCTTTCATCTTTCTCATGCCCTCCACATACAACCTTTTCTTCCTTTCTGCATCACTCCTCTCTTCATATTTCCTTATTGCTCCCCCTCTCCGTTCATACATCCTGATTTAGCCTTCTTGTCCATATTTCCTGCTTTCAGAGGTGTCGCCGTGTTCTCTGCTCTCCTGCTCTGGCGTTTCCCTGGGGAGCCATTTGTGGGATGCGGCTCGCCTGTGTCCCTGCTACAACATCCCTGATAGCAAAACAAATGAACTTAAATGGAAGCAGGGAGAAGAGGGGAGGGGGTCTGTGTGGAGCAGTCTGCAAACGTGCAGTCCTGAAGGTTTGAAACGTATGGTTAGTCATAGTCAGTGGCCAGTTTGTGAACCTCGGAGTAGTAGCCTACTCAGTTATCCTGCCTGTTACATACCATTTCTGTTGCTGGGAGAATTATAACATTGTCCAATTAAATAAATAGAGAAATAGAGTATTTATATTTCTTGGGCCCTTCTGATAGTCCCCTATAGATTTGGGCCACACACTGGTTTCATACAGCTGACTATAACACACCTTGTCCATTGACAACCTGACTTTTGAAAAAAAAAAAAAAAGACACTTTTTTATAAAATGTACAAAGTACAGATGTAGAATCGGTAGAGTGATCAGTAAAGCAATGCCAGTCAATTGACACCTGTAAGTAAGCCAGTAATGATTACACTGCCAGTTTAAGTCCCACTGACACACTCTTACAACTGTTACAGGAATGAATCTTCGATTCGATTATTTATCAATAATCTCAGAATGACTATTAGGGAGTATATTGAAAGTTAAACTAGGACCAAAAATCAGAGTACAACATCTCCATTTTGTGACACTCACAACCGCAAAATAGAAATTATTGATGAAAACACATTCATAAATGATACAATTTCATACAGGCAAAACATATTTAAAGGTTAAGTTCACATTTTTGTGTCTGTCTTAAAACAATATTCACTTGCCCATATGTACATTGAAACAGTTTTTGCTTGCTGTAATCATTCAAGCACGGAACCCCCGGTCAGTTTTGTCCAGAGACAATTCCAATAAAGTTTATTCAAACAAGACGGCCACGTCCTCAACAATGCTTAAAAAAAGAGAGAGAGTAAGAGTTACTTTATGCAATTCTACTATGAACAGAAAGTAAGAAGAAAAAGAAAAATATGGAGCTGCAGATGTCTAGAAGATGTAGACCGTCTGATCTGTAGTTTTATATCACAGCGGTCTCAAGACGACAGTTTTAGCCACAACATGTAAAATACTACTCCAGTAATATTAAAACAAGCTCAGTTTATAATGCATCTTTTGACAGCAGCCATGTGGGAAACTGGACCTTGGAACTGCTCAAACTGCAAGACAGCTGACCCAAATTTCTGACCTGCCACAAGTTCAACCGATCTTCCGAGACTAAAATTAGTCTGGGGCTAAAATTGGGCTAAATCTGTACATTGTCTACCTGGCTTTAGTCAAATCCAGTCAGTATCTTCCAAAGTTATAAACGTATTAATACAGAATTCTGTCTTTGCGTTTCTGTGATGAGCTATGGTGGAGGGATAAAAACACAAAGAGGGAAACTTCACTGAAAAGACTGTAACTTTAGAAGATACCTACTTCATTAGACTGCTGAAGCCTCATATTCTTAATGACCAGTACGAACAGGACGAATGATTACAGAAAGCAAAACCTGTTTCAATGTACTAATGGGCCCCTGACTATTGTTTTAAGGCAGACTTGAAAGATTGTGAGCCTATCTTTTAAATAAATAGAGAATAACATCACTTGTATGACAAGATACAGTAGTTGTGTACAGGTAAGGACTATTAAACACTATTCTGTTTTACCTAAAACGGACAAAAGTAACACACAAATTACTACATTATCTTTACATTA
>SEMN01000953.1:0-142078 GCA_005408345.1 Macquaria australasica | reverse complement strand
ATCCCATCAATGCTTGTTATTAATTCAACTTCTTCCCGTAGTTGTGTGCTTTCTCTCCTCTCTCTCTCTCTTTCCCCTTCTGTTGCTTTCTGCAGGTATTTCTGCCTCCGGAGCTGTAGAGTCTGGGTCTGCGGTTGCTGCCGCCTGCTGCCCCGTGCTCCTGCTCTGCACCCGCTGCTGCTATTGCTGTTGTTGCTCTTGTTATTAGTATTGCTATTATAATGTTGCTCTTAGTGTTGTTTCTGTTGGTGGTAACATCAATGCCATTACCATATCTCTTGCCTTACATCCCTATGTGGAACTGTATTGTGCTGCTGTATGTTCTCTTTCCTCCTGCTCTCTCTCTCCCGCTCCCCCCCTCCCCCTTCAACCCAACCGGTCGAGGCAGATGGCCGCCCACCTTGAGCGCCCTGGTTCTGCTGGGGTTTCTACCTGTTAAAAGGGAGTTTTTCCTTGCCACTGTCGCATAGTGCTTGCTCATGGTGGGAACTGTTGGGTCTCTGTAAATATAAAGAGTCGGTCTAGACCTGCTCTATTCGAAAAAGTGCCCTGAGATAACTTTGTTATGATATGGCGCTATATAAATAAAACTGAATTGAATAAAACTGAATTATCGATTGCTTTCTCGATTCAATGATTAGTTGTCTTAAATGTCAGAAAGAAAATAACAAAAAATGTCAAAGGTGATGTCGTAAAATGTTGTTTAAAAACCTCCAAAGATATTGAATTTTCAATTATATAAAAGCAGAAAATTCTCACATTGCAGAAGCTGGAACATATGGAGTGAAAATAGTCTCAATATTATTTGTAAATGTGTATTACATGATTTGTAACTGAAAAACAAGATTTGTAACTGAAAAACAAGATTTGTAGCTGAAAATAAATTTGTAACTGAAAAACAAGATTTGTAACTGAAAAAAAAAGATTTGAAAATATATACAGTAACCTATAAATGTAAATATATGGTTTAAATAAGCTACTGCTAGGTGGTAGAGTTGTTCTGCTGGGAAAACAGCCAGTCCAGGCAAAAAGCGGATGCCGGGCGATGCTACGGGAAACACAATTCTAACAGAAGGGAAACACATTTCGACGGGGGAACGGGCTTCCACACAACACCACTGTAGCGTCGCCCCTCTGTGGTTAGGGGTAGGTTCAGCCGGCATCCGCTGAACCTACTATATATTTACATTTATAGGTTACTGTATAGAGTCTGTGGTTGGTAAATGCGTGTGCTCTAATCGAGGGGCGACAAGCTATTCTGTCTATTTAGAAAAACGTCTTTCCCACTTTGAAATTAAACACGAATACGCCGAAAGCCCAGATGTCCCAGTTTTCCACCAGCACTGAAACGCATCATGCATTTACAAATCTGTGGAGCTGGACCAGCGTTAAAATAGTCTCAAAATCCCGAAAGCGAAAGTAACCTGAGAGACATTTGTATGCGCAGGAAGCAGGAAGCTTTTTGAAAGCGAAAAGGATCAGATCTGAGAAGCTGAAGTTAAAAGTCTGTAAGTAAAATATTTTCAAATCATTTTTTTTCAGTTACAAATCTTGTTTTTCAGTTACAAATCATGTAATACACATTTACAAATAATATTGAGACTATTTTCACTCCATAGGAACAGACATATATGTTGCATTTTTGCTTGAAAATGACGTGATTAATCAATCATCAAAATAGTTGCCGATTAATTTTCTAGCGAAAACTAATTGACTAATTAATCGACTAATAGTTTCAGCTCTACTGTACACTGACTTTGTTTGAAATTGTGGCATCTCTAAAATTCGCCTCACATTCTGTCTGAACCCAAATTTACACTTGTCAGGATGACTTTTAGGTAGGAAAAAAATGTTTTGTAATATAGAAAAGGTATATAAATTTCAATAATATATATAAAGCAAATGAGAGGAAGCTTTTACTTATTACCAAATATTTCATTCTTGACATTCTTGAGTTTACCTTTGCCCTCCTTTAATAAAAAGTACAAGAACAAATTTGGAGTCAGACCAAACTGTGATACAATCATACTACAGTATGTTGCTACATACTTGTCTTTTTTGGACACAGGATGTCCTTGCCAACTGTCTTTGTTCACTTTGATTGGTGAAAGTATGTCAGTGGGTTACATTGGCACCAGTGCAGGGCTGCAGGGAAGGAGGAGCCGATGAAGTGGGTCACATGGTTGCACACTGATCGCTACTCGAAACGGTCGCTGCAAAAACCAGTCCTCCAAACCGCTGGAGTTGCGCCTTTCTCGCAGCCTTTTTTCCGCTGTACCTTCGTTGAGTGGAATACGGCATATTTCTAGATGTAGCTCAATTATCCTGAAAACAGACGAGCTGTGATTTTTCTCTTCTGGCAGAAAGAACTGAGCACCACCTTCGAGGACGGAAAACTGCCCTTTCTGCGTCGCTGAAACCAGCCCCTAAAAACTTGCTGCTTCGGTTTGATATGAGATTTTGTTATTCCTGTGTAATTATATTCGCTAGTCTGTCACTGACAACCGACCGCAGTTTTTACGGTCTTTACCGGGTTTAGGTATGGTTCATTTAAATGTCGTAGCTTAAAAGCCAGTTTCCCAACCGGCGGCAATCAGCGACTTTTCAGTTGCTGAACACCAAAATAGAAAAACGGCTTCTGGACTGAGGTAGCAGAGGAGGAGGAAAGCCCCCAAACTCACAGGACATGGAGTCGACCAAAGCTGGTAAGTGTGCATTAATCATAATTTAAATGACAATGGGTGCAGGTTGTTGCAATGGGTTTAATATTGTGGCAACATGCTGCCATTAGGTTCAGTGAAATTACGTTTTGTGAAAGTACCACGACTAGCGTAATGAGGGCACGTTCTTGTCTTCTATTTTGAATAGTCTTTAACAGAATGTAAAGGTCGTGAAGTGTACTGGTGTGTTAATATCAAACTGGGTTAGGAGTGCTAGTGGGCTGTTGTTATTACCCAAGTAGATAGCTTCAGCAGCACTGCAGTCGTCTCGCCTCACATGGACCCGTCAGCCTAGCCATGTGCGCCTGTGTTTACGCTCCCCGTGCGTCGCCGCTCATTGGCCGAGTGGCACCGTGACGTCACCATTGCATAATTCTTCCCATGCAGATGGTGTGGGGTCTTGCCGCGGATACACGTGAGGCAGCTCGCGGTGACCCAGTTTCCCGGGGAAAGAACATGCCTGCTCCACGTGGGGTCGTGTTGAAAACACGCCTAAAGTTATGGTGCATTCAAGGCCCATGGGATTCGCAATCGTCTTTGTATATTATAAAGTGTTATTCAGGGCCTTTGCCTGAAAAATATTTTCAGAAATTACATCCAACTCAGTTTTCATGTGTTAATATATAATCCGAACTCTGGTTTTAATGTTGACATTGTTTCTTCAGTAAACTCAGAATGATAATAGAAATACTTTGTGTAGTGTTACATTCTCTTTGAAAAAATAAAATGAATAGTTTTCATTACATGTCACTATGACCACTGCTTTCAAAATCAAATTACGGAACAAAAATGGCTTCATATTCCCAAAGTATTTGGTATAACTAGACCAACAGGTTTCCAATTGACTTGCAAGTGTTGAAAATATGATATTTCCCATGAGACTTGAATGCAGCACTTTTTTTCTGTATTCAGTTTTCCTGCTTGGTGACTTGATCCTCAATATGAAATCTTATACTTTGTCTCTTTAACTTTGTACTATAGTACTATGTAATTATATACTAAGCAGGATTAATAAATGTTAAATTTGGAAGAAACAGCCTTTTTAATATCACTACACGTTGAAATGTAATTCAACTTTGAAATGATTCATGGTATTTTGGCAAAGGTTTTATTCTGAAAAATATGTTTTAATTGGGTGAAGTCAACTTTGTTATGGTATCTGTCCCTTTTCGGTGGAAAGTAATATGTGGTACAGTCAAACTGTTTTTCCCAGTCCACTTTTATGCCAAAACTGCTATCTGTTAATGGCAATGCAGTTATGAAATGCATCAGTTATATCAGTACATGTTAAATGAGGTGAAATAAAATCGACCCATTTAGAATGTGATTTGGCACTAGATCCATTTGTTAAGGAGCCTGTGTATGTGAATGGCTGCAGGGACGGGCCAAGCTATCTACTGCTGACATTATGTAATGGCTGTTACCTAATCATTGAGAATGGCAGGGGAACAAATCAGGTCAGCCTATGTTGAGGGGGGAAAACAGGCTCAGCAGCAGCAGCAGGATCCTGTCTGCTCTGCTCCTACTGGCTGAGGAAGCTGATGTATGCTCTGCCCTCTTTATGTTAAGCTTGCAAAACGGCCTGGAGCTGCTCGTAGTTACACCTATATTTCATTTGAGGGAGTAGCAGGGAGTTGGCATGAGCAGTGACAGCCACCACAACAGAATGGACAAAGAAGAAAACACCACCTAAAGAAACTCCAATATCATCAACAGAAAATGAATGGATTAAGACACAGTATTCGATAGACTGGTGATTATTGGGAAATTTTGTGCTAAAACACCATAGAACCAAAAAAAAAAAAAAGAGAGAGAATTACATTAGATGAACAAGAAGACAAATTAGATTTTGTTGCTTCTTATTAGGGCTGCAACTAACGATTATATTCATTATCGATTAATCTGCCAATTATTTTCACAATGAATCTTTTTGTCTATAAAATGTCAAAAAATTGTATTAAATTCTCATCACAATTTCCCACCAACAATCCGAAACCCAAAGACTCTTCATTGACTGTCATAAATGACAAAGAAAAGCAGCAAATCCTCACATTTAAGAAGCTGGGAAAATGGCTGAAACGATTAATGGATTATCAAAATAGTTGGTAGTTGCAGCTCTACTTCTTATTATAAAGATAACGTGAAATTAAAGGAAAAGGCTGGTGTAATTCTATATTTTTCTTGTCAACAAATTCCACGAAAAAAACCAAAACCAGTGTGTTTCTCAATAATTTCTGACTTCCCTATCCTGTCTGTGGCACTCTTTACTTTCTTAACTGTCTGTAAATCTTATAATAATAATAATAATATCCAATGTATAGTTTGATTTTTAAAAGAGGCTCAGTAATTTCCTAAAACAGCTGGGCACTGTAGTTTTTATCAAACGTTACTCAAACATGAGGAAATAGTGCATTTGTTGGGGACTATTTTCAACAGCGGATTAATCTACATTTGGTGCTCTAGAGAGTATTTGGGGAAGCAGGACGGTGTATGTGGGACTGAGTCAAAATAAACTGCAGTGTGTGTGTTCATGGTAATGAAGGAACATGTCACCCAGCACAACAGTGTGGCTCATTGATGTGTTTTTAATAGTTTTTGGACAACTATGGAGCTCTATGGCACAGAGGAAGAAGGTATATCAGGCTTTGATACACACACAATACTTGTTAGTAGGATACGTTCATTATTGGTTTGGGTCATAGGATTTGTTCACGATAAGTAAAATGTAGTATCACCAGCCTTATCTTTTTAAGGTAAGAAGTGAAAGATGTATTTAAACAAAGAGCACACATGTCTGCACAGTGTTGAGTTGTTGCTGCAGTCCCTGTAATGACAGCCCATTTCCTCTCTGCCATTGTCCACCAGGAGGCGTAATAGCCTACATCAGCTCGTCCAGCTCTGGCTCTAGCCCGGAGTCGTGTCACAGCGACTCCTCCAACGGCAGCTACCAGTCGTTGTCCTCCCCGCCCCGCGGTTCCTCGCCCAGCCACCACCAGCTGGGCCAGCCGGCTGACTCCACACTCCCCGCAGCTGGCCAGAACCTTCCAGGACTGCCGAAAAGCGGACGCTCTTCCTCCACTGCAAAATGTGGCATCACAAGTAAGATGGTCCCTCCATTTTGTGTTTTGAGAAGCAAACTGCACTAATTTTATTAGTGTTCTTTAACTTTGGGGCAACCAGTCAGCAAACTGAGAATGTGAGAATGCTTCTTTTAGGCAGTAGATTTTCCTGCATTTATAGAGGTTGACCCTGCGTGCACATCTTTATACGTTGTTGGAGACCAGAAGTGGTTCATTCCAGTGGAGGACAGTTAAGGACGAATGCCCTACAAGTTTTTAATTGTATAAAAGAACTCCCCACACATTGTCAAAACCCCCAAATTCTCAGAAAAAATACAGAGGATATGACCTCAGTGTCCTTGATGGTAGCAATGTTCCTGTCTGGAATGGAGGAAATCACTCTAAATACTTACATTGTGCTTTGGAAAATGGTTGGTAGTGATATAAAATATAAACAGTTTTTAGTTAAGGCGCTAAATCATACTTGTTTTCCAACTGTACGTGTAATAACTGTATGTTTCTGTATCACTCAGAAATCAATGGCCTGGTGCTGCTGTGTAAGGTGTGTGGCGACGTGGCCTCTGGTTTCCACTACGGCGTCCATGCCTGCGAGGGCTGTAAGGTGAGTGTGGCTCTTGGAACCCCCCCCACACACACACACACACACACACACACACACACACACACACACTCATCTCCGTTGGGCTGTAGTTGAAGTGGGTCACCAGCGGCGCAGCCATCAATACAGCTCCAACCAGAGCCTCAGTGAAACTCTCCCCATATTTATATCAGCTGCCCCTCATGCTTCACACTGCTGAGTGGCCTAGTTAACTGTGGGGAGCAAACACACCACAGCACGCCTTTGGGGCTCACTCACATGAACAGCAGTGACTCTATAAGTTATTAACGCATTTTACAACTTTTAGGACATCATGATTTAAATAAGGGATATTTAAGTGTTCGTACTGGGAACCTCTAAAAAAATGATCTGCTGATTTACAGACGTCTCTTTCACAATGTAAGTCTATGGGAAGAAGTCTTTTGGGGCCAGTGTGCATTACATGACCGACCCAGAAGTTGTAATTACACGGTTTGGCCACTATGTCAAATTGGCTTCAATGCCCGGTGCAGTTCCTGGGGGCTTGGTCCACGCACAGTTTCCCCACCACCACACCCCCCACCCCCACCCCCACCCTCACCCGTGTGACGTGGGTGGTGAGCTCTGTCATGACAGCGGGCCGTTTGTCTTTGTGAACACGCAGGGCTTCTTCAGGAGGAGTATCCAGCAGAACATCCACTATAAGAAGTGCCTTAAGAACGAGAGCTGCCCCATCATGAGGATCAACAGGAACCGCTGTCAGCAGTGCCGCTTCAAAAAATGCCTGATGGTGGGCATGTCCAGAGACTGTGAGTATTTGTAGTTACTGTTACTGTCAGGCTTATTAGAGCAATGCTTAGAAGGTGCGTTTCCATCCACCCGTTTGTATGCCTATTTTCAATTTGCGCGTAAAAAAAAAAAAAATCCTGAGTGGAAGCGTCGAAAATGTCACAAAAAAGGTTTTTACGCTTAGCTGAGGTGGAAAAGTTGGTTTGATAAATAAATGCGACAAAGTGCAGTGGAAACAGACTTGGCGAATAAATCATGATGCAGATGGAGCATGTGACTTAAACATCCACAGAAGCTTCTGCTCCACTGGAGAGATGAATGTTTGGATGGAAACCTCTCAGGAACAGGAATCAGATGCCTTGCTTGTGTGTTATGTTCAGTTCAATTCAATTCAGTTTTATTTATATAGCGCCATATCTCAGGGCACTTTGAATGTTGTTAGCAAACGGAAGATTAACCTCAATTTGATAACAATGCTATCACTATACAACTCCAGATATTTAGCAAATGGTTTATTATTTAACAGTTACCAAACTCTGTCAGTGTATTTAAAGGACTACTCCAATGAGTCAGTATTGCACTGCCATAACATTGTGGGGGTATGGGGAATCAAAGTGTTCAAAGTTAAATCAATAAATAAGACATTATTAAATAAATATTTATATGAATAAATATACACAAAATACATTATATAAGCATGAGAAAACGTGAAATAATCCAATATATTTTTAAAACCCAGCTCAATATTATTAAATATTATTATTAAATAAGTATTTTGGAAATAGGCAAGATTAAATAACATCCCACAAAGATGAGCCAATGAACTGAGCTTAAAAAAATGCTGTATTTGAGTATTTCACAATTTTATGTTATATCCTAGATTTTGTTTATTTATTCATTTGAGGGGTGTCCATAGGGGAACTCACAAGAGACAGATTCAAAAAGAATATTCAGAGTTTATGCAGCAGAAGCTGAGATATTTCGATTTGTAATCCCAAAGTTAAATCCTACAATTCCCATGATTCAACTCAATGGCGTATTTTTGTTAAATTTCCGCCTGGCAAGTGTGCCCACGTCTCTCAAACTCTTCACCCCCAGTTTGTAACGCAGACTTTCTTTCATGAATTGGTAGTCTCTGAATTCAAGCTGAGGTGACAGCTGATGACATCAGTATGACATCATCAGGATTATTCATTCAGACATTCAGACTCATCCTGAGCCACAGAATGCATTTTTTCTAAAATGTGTTCACAGGCTGAGTCATACTCCTCAAGACTAGTAGACTGGCCTTGATGTGTAAAATTGACGGAGTGCCCCTTTAATAACGTGCATGTGATGCTTATAATGTTGGTTGTGCATCACTTGAAGTAAGCTAACCCCGCTCCGTGTGAAAAGACGGCTGAATGCATTTAGGTGACTGTATTACTGAAGACAAAAAATTGATCACGATTCATGACTGCCTAACTTCTGACTCCACACTGTAAGAAATGAAGGCGAATCCTTGAAATGAAATGATTCTCCCCTCTCTGTTCAGCTGTGCGCTTTGGCCGAATCCCCAAGCGGGAGAAGCAGCGCATGCTGCTGGAGATGCAGAGTGCCATGAACAACATGATGACCAACAGCCAGTTGCACAGCAGCCAGGCGCTATCTATCAGCAAACCGCTGCCGGCCAGTGCCACAGAACCTACCTCTGAGGACGCCAACCCCAGCTCCTCCTGCTCTCCATCCAGCCAATCAGACTCTAGCTCTGACCCTGAACCCATCGTGGCCATGGACACCAACCCCAGCTCGGCCTCGCCCAGCACGTCAGACAGCGGGGAGGAAGAGGTGATTGGCTCGGTGACCAGGGCCCACCAGGAGACCTTCATGTACAACCAGGAGCAGAGCAGCGTGCCAGCTGAGGCCCCGCCCCCCATGGGCTCCCTGAACAGTGGCCCTGCCAAAAACACCACTAACCACCAGACAGAGGAACGGCAGGATGATGGCTGGAACCACCACAACAACCTGGTCACCATGGCGGCACAGGACCCCCCCACCGGCCTGGGCCCCCAGGGTCAGGAGGACAACACCACCAACCACTGCCCCTTCAGACTATCCAGGAGGGCCGCCAGCAGCCACTGCCCAGCCTACACACATGGAGCTTTCAGAGCTCCGTCCACAGAGGGCCCCGCCAATGGAGCCCTGTGGAGAGGAGGCAACAGAATGCATCTGGTAAGATCAAAAGAGGCGAGAGAGGTGCAGCAGTTCAGCATGCTTTAGTTAAGGCATTAAATCACTGTCCAATTTCTGATCATTAAGTAAAAGCCCAACATCAGTAACAGGAATTCTGTATCAACCCTCATGCACTGTAGGTTAGAAGCAGTCTGTTTAATGTGTCCTCCAGACAGACAGTTTTATAGTCCTCTGTCCTCTGCCCTGCCCCCAGGTTTGTCCCATGAACATGTTTCCCCACGTGGACCCTCACAAGTCTGGCCACGAGGTGTGGGAGGAGTTTTCCCACAGCTTCACCCCCGCTGTCAGGGAGGTGGTGGAGTTTGCCAAGAAGATCCCCGGCTTCAGAGATCTGTCCCAGCCTGACCAGGTCAGCCTGCTGAAGGCCGGCACCTTTGAGGTACACTATTTTTCCCTGAGCCCTGGAAAGCTGATGTTGGAATACCAGGCGTCAGTGGTACCCAGACTGACAGAGCGGTGTTTGTGTTCTACAGGTGCTGGTGGTCCGCTTCGCTTCTCTCTTCAATGTGAAGGACCGCACCGTCACCTTCCTGGGTGGGAAGAAGTACAGCGTGGACACTCTGAGGTCCATGGGGGCTGGGCACCTCCTCAACTCCATGTTTGACTTCAGCGAGAAGCTCATCAACCTGGGCCTCAGTGAGGAGGAGATGAGCCTCTTCACTGCGGTGGTTCTGGTCTCTGCAGGTGGGTTTGGATTTAGGTTCTAGTTCCTCATGCTTGCTCTCTTTTGATTTGGCTAAAGCACTCCACCACAATACACTGCACACGCCACAGACCAATATGGTGTTTGGAAGGCAGGTTCCAGTATATTTGAACCAGCTGTTTCCCCCAGCTTCCAGTCTTGATGCTAAGCTAAGCTAATTGGCTGCTGGCTGTAGACAGTTCTTTTTTTTAAAATAATACCTGTTTTTTCTGATGTGAATACAAGATGTATGCCATCTCTCAAACTAACACTGTCACCGTCCATTCTTCCAGATCGTTCGGGCATAGAGAACGTTAACTCGGTGGAGGCCCTGCAGGAGACGCTGATCCGCGCCCTGCGGAGCCTCATCACCAAGAACCACCCCAACGAGTCAGCCATCTTCACCAAACTGCTGCTCAAGCTGCCCGACCTGCGCTCGCTCAACAACATGCACTCGGAGCAGCTGCTGGCCTTCAAGGTCCATTCCTGAAGTTTCCTCTAGTACTTGACGCCCCGGCACAAACTATTAACAGGCCTATGACCGGACCTGGGGGCCACACCAGACCACCAGATCTGCCCCCAACCACACCCACACCTCCACACTTCTCCCATGAGGCTTTGGGTTCTGATCCTTCAGTCTGTAAATTGAACTAAAGCTCAAAGCTGACATTTAAAGGGGGAAGAAGACCAGAAAATGTTCTTGTACTGTACTGTAGGGTGTAACCGCCTGTGTGATAGTAATGCATACATACAGACACACTGATTGATGTATATGTTTCTTGTGTTTGTGTGTAGCATACTGTATGTTTGCAACTGTACAAAAGTTAGAAGCACTTTTGTGTTTTAGTGTAGACTGGTATTTTTGCATTCATAGTGCAATATGTGACTGCTTTTTTGATTCAAGCTGTATAGTGAGGAGTCATGAAACTTGTGTATACTTTTCAATGGCACACGTTTATCTGAATAGGTGCTGTGCTCACGCAATAAGGGGAGAGTTGTAAACCTAAAAAAGCTGAATGACTGACGAGATAGAATTCTCTTTAAAAAACAAAAGAAAGCAGACGACAATGAGAGGAATGTGGACGTAGAGCTGCTAAGAGTCCCAGCTTTGTTGTTTCATTTGAATAAATTAGGTCTTATTTCAGGCTTTTCATGCAGTTGTTAATGTGCTATGCTGTGTATTTGTCGGTTGTAGGTCATTTCTTCTAAATTATTTGGGCATTGTGACAAATCAAATGTGTCAGTGTGACTATCGCTTGCTGATTTCTACACATGGATGATTGGACATGGAGAAACACTGAAGCAATGAAATCAAAATCTTGACTTGTTTGGACATCTTGGAGATACATTTTCCTTCTCTTATATTTTGTTCCTTAAAGAAAAAAAACAAAAACATATTTCTGAGATCCTGGCGTCTGCTGTCCTGTGTTTCCCAGGCTGTGTTGAGTTGATGTTGCCGCCGGGACGCTGGACGGTAAAGAAAACATCTGGCAGACACCAGCAACTCCCACATGCTTGAATAAACTTAATTTCTCTTTTACAAACTGTACAGCCTTGAGCTGAGTGTAGTTAAACTGCATAGGGAGGACTATTCCACATAGTATGATTGTAATATCACTGAAGTGATTGTAATTTAAAGAGATGTCGAGGTGACAGCTGAGTTGCTGGTATTGAGATATTTTTGTGACACCATCTTTGTGTTCCCTGTTGGTGAATTCAGAACATCTGGCCTTTTAATATCCAGAGCTTCTGTCATTGTGTTGCTGACGTGGTTCTGTTCTCCTCTGTGAAAGGACTGCAGTATGCATAGATTTCTATATAAATATATACATACTATCATACATACATAACTGTAGAGATGAATATATCTATATAAATACATTTTATAAATGCAATCCATGTTGTGAAGTGGTTATTTCATTTGTCTGGTTGTCATTTAGTTAAGCAGAATCAGTTAATGACATGTTTAGACTGAACTCTGATTTTGGAAGTTTCAGTCTCTTAAACCCTGACCCACCTGTGTCTCCACCTTTACAACCTTTTGTTGTGTGGCCAAGCACTGTTCTAACCCAGAAATTTTAGAATTTCTTTTCAAAGATGCCAAATATGGCAGGCAGTATAAAATAATTATAAATAATAAAGTTAAGTGTAAAATCTGGGTGGACATACACGTAACTTAAAATTCTTAACTCATTTCAAACTTTCTAACCCTTTAAACACAAGACAGAGAACAAAACTGCACTGAAACTACAGCTGTTGCTACAGTGTCACATTAATTCCTAGTTGATTCACTATAATACCCAAGCAACACATTTACAGCTGCCCAGAAGCTTTACTGCACATCATGCTCATTTTCATTCATTATTATAATTAAGGTCTAAAGATGCAGAATTTCAGTCCTGAGTCCTGAAACTGCAGGTGAAATGAATCTTTAGCTCTGCAAAGAGGTTTTCAGAGCTGTTTATTTGTCTGTCCCTTAATTAGCAGGACAGTTAAAAAACTTAGTAAAAAAAAAAGTAATTGAATTTAGTGGAAATGTAGGCTGCGGCCAACTAACAAGGGATTGGTCCACTGAATATGCGCAGTAGTGTTTCCCCCCACTGGCCCCACCCGCGAGTTCCCGCTCGCCCCCTAGACTTTAAATCGCTTTGCTCGTCTCGAGGAAAGTTTTACAAATATAAAACCTCCATGGATCAAAAATGCATAATAGAGTCATAATGGAGCTTGTTTGCAGTTGGAGGTGTCCTGTCAACAGTTTTACAGACGTCTCTTTTACAGTGGTGGTCTATGGAGAAAATGCTTTTTGGGCCCAACTCCATACCAGACACTAATTGTATGTATCTGCAATATGCCTGTACTACTGTATACACTAGTCTTCATAATATTCTGTGTGTGCAGTTAGTATATAACAAATCAACCAACCATTTTATACTAACAGGAAGTTATGCAGTAAGTTCAACATCAGACATTGATCCAACCGTGACTTTAGAAAGCCACTGCTAATTAAACGTAAAGAGAAAGCAAAATGTCCTTCTAATGCTTTAATAATTATTATGTAGTATGTAATTGGGATACAGCCTTTGGCTCCTAAATGAACTCCTTAACTTCGAGGTGTGGAAGCAAAGTTTTTGTTTCCTGGACTCCTTCATTCAAAATGAATTTATCAGTATAAGTGGCGCCAGTTTCCGCTGTAACAGCACACGCTTCACCAAATTAGATACAAAACATATCACTATTACAAACTATTTTCTTGTAATTACTCAGCAAATTGCATGGTGTATCAGAGGCAAACAATCATACATTAAAATGAGAATAACTCATGGGTCTGGAAATATGATTTACTACAATCCCTGTAATTATATTAATTTCCTGCAACATCATGTTGACGGTTTTGTCATTTTTAAGAAAGCGCCATTTCACACCACCATTTAGAACAGTCAAATATTGAAAATGATTATCTCACAACTTAAATTAGGGGTGCTACATGAAAAAACCCCCCCAAATAGACTGAATCTTCTGCACATCTTTTTGCATGCAGATTTCTAAAGATGATGTGCAGAAAATCCTCTAAACGTGACTATGGCAGTGTCACTATCCATCGGCAGATGGCAACAAGGCAGCTTGCTCTCTCTTTCTCTGTCCACTCACTGCCACTTCCTGCTGCAGCCTGGGACTCCAACACCATCTGCAGCCTCCTCATGTTCCCTCTGGAAGCCAAATTAGAAGACATTTCAGTTCTTTGCAAGCAAAACATACTCCCCGGAGTTAATAACGGCTTCACAAGTGTATAATTATGATTTATATTGAACCTCTATCTGCATTTACCTCTATTGAACGCAGGATAAAAATGCATACCTGCATGTATACTCATATACTGAAGAACTTCATGACTGTCCTCTCACATACACATATACTTTCAGGATCTGTGGGTGATGTCAATAATCTAATTTGTACTTAAGTTTGGTAGAAGACCAGGATATGGGAAGATATTATTACTTAAAACTCCCATATTATAGGGATTTAGACTTTCCACAAATAGCAAATTATAAATAGTAAAACATTTAATGAAGACAATATTCAGATTTGATTGGGCTAGAGTGGCTAAATAAACCTGCAGAGTGGAAAAAGAATCCTTAAAAACGTAACGGTACCTTGTGGAAATTTTGGCCACTAGTAGTGGTACAGAACAATGTTTTTAGGGTCCCGTTTTTGTTTGTATGTCCTGCACGCACACAAGGACCCACATGCATACAGCATAAAATACACGTAATACACATGCCAAAGGTTTCACGCTATCTGATTAGCCAAGAAACGTAGCAATGCACCAACAAAGGTAAGGAAGACAAAGTCTGCAAGTTAGTGAATATGGATGTAAAACAATGTAGGATTTAAAATATTTTAAATTATTAGCTTTGCAAATGTTTTATGAGGAAAGAAATGTGTTTTAACACTTTTGTTGGGCCTCAAGGATACACAATGCATTTGGTCAGTAACACTTTCTTGTTTGTTTACAAGAAAGTGCCACAGGGTATCTTTAAGGTCTCGGTGTCCTTCAAATGAACTAGTTGGTACGACATGTTGTCCAACTAAAGGCAAAAATGTTTATACTTGTTCTGAATTGCCACACTCAAAGGCGGCGTGATCTCTCCTCAAGAATTTGGAGAGTCTCTTGTTAAAGGCATTCATTAATTTGGTTTTACACAAAAAAAGTTACAGAAGTTGTTGTGTGAAGAATGAAAAAAAAGCTTGAGAGAAAAGTTTAAATCCTGTCAACTTTCACACCTTCGGCATATTGTCTGTTTTAGAAAGTTACAAAAATGTGGACAACGCATTGGAAAGTGGGTTTCAGATGTTGTTAGATAAGCCAACAAGCACTTTGTCTGAAGCTAACTGAGGCCTTTTGGTTTACCTTATTTGAATAACTAGAGCCTCTGTATAAGCTAATCAGGGTCAAGTGTTGCGAAGGAGTCTTGAACTTTTTAAAATACTTTTTGAAAGTAAGCATTTGAAAACATAGGGAAGAACATTCTCATCCTGAGCCAAAAAGAAAGCCAAGCAGAATAATAATTTAAGAGGTATTTAAGTCCATCAAGGCCAAAATAAATAAATAAATAAAAAATACATGTAAAAAACAACAACTACAACAATAAAGAACAAAATGTAAAATATAATTATGGTACAAAAAAAAATCCTAATCCCTAATCGTCTACTGTGCAGGGATCAAAAGCCATGGGAAAAAAAAAACAACCGTCGTGCAATTTTAAATTAATGTCAGCAATTAAAAGACAAGGGTAAGAAAATTCACTGAATATGAAATTGCAACAAAAATAAAAGCACAAAACCAAATTCTCTCAAAACCATCTTTATTCTCAAGAGCCAATTCACATTAGCTGCAATCATCGTCAATCATGAGCATCAAAACCATTTCCTCTTGAGGTCCTCCACGCTCATGTCAAAGCACTGTCCAGAGCTGGACAATGGCTTACTGGATAATGTTTCCAGTAAAATGCAGAGTGCAAGACAGCAAATTTGGAACAAAATTTTCTCATCTTTTGTTGTGCTGCCACATATTCATTCCTACACCTACACACACTTTATCTCCCTTTCTCTCCGAGACGGTTTTCCAGTACGTGTTGAACAGATGAGTTGAACAAGAAGACACTCAAAACACACAAGGAGAGAAATCTGTGTTGACAGTGGATGACTTTTTCTCTGATGCTGGTTACACTTTGACCAAGAAGTTGTCCTTAAATGTGTTCATGTGTAGCTGTGTTGCTTTGTACTGACAGTGAAGTCCAGCTACAGTAATAATTGATTTTTTAAATCGTAGAACTGACTAATTTAAGTGTTTTTTATGGTTCATAACGTCTTGCTCTTTTAGAGATGTGGAAATGGATTTGAGAGCAAGATACTGTTTTTTTTAACGCTATGCAAAACAATATCATGTTCATATTATGCTAACATCTGTAAAAAAAAATCTGCAGTCTGAAAATATACATCCTTTTTCCTTTGTACTGTAAAATAGCTTTTCTCTGGTGCAACTCTTGTTATTGGTTTGTAACTGAGTAACCTTAAGAGTAACAACTCATGGGAGAGATAACAGCGTACTGGCACCTCTTCTGGAGCAGTAAACATTTTCTGAACCAGCTGTCCGCATTGACTATGTTTACATGCACCAACAGCTCTGTGCATTTGATAATTCAAGTAATTATGGTTAAGTGGGTGACGTGTAAAAATCCAACATATTCTTACGGCCATTAACTCCACTTTGTACATACACTACAAAAAACGTGGACATTCATGTCATAGACTACAAAAAGTTAAGGTTCGTAATGCTTACTCAAATTTGTATTTTGATTTAATTCGGTCAAAAAATACTTTTTTTTTAGGTTAAAGCTGCTACTACTTTTACATGAACAATGAGTCAAATGACTACCTGTAATGTGAAGGGGTCATTTCCAGTGACGAACCCAGAGAGAATCATCACAAGCTCTTTAGCTCTATGGAGCCTTTTAGCATCTTTCAGCTCATTGTTTTGGTTTTATGGCCCACCATTGAACTGTTTTGGTTGTATCTCAACGTTCTCATCACCTTCTTTACCGGGCAGCTGTTTTCAGCAAAAAGCTCAGATAATCAACTGTACACTACCTCTCCTCCACCAAACGGCAGACAGAGAAAGTTAGCGGCTAGCTTGTGAGGACAATGAAGCAGCTAAAGAGCCAGATATTTTTCTCAGAAGTTGTTGAAGACCAAAATAGTGATTGAAGGAGAGTGGACTTACATTCATCAGGTCAGCAGAAACATCTCCAAATTAATGCTAGCTCCACGTCTGCAGGTGTGTAAATAGGCAATAGTTTGCTAACATGTTAGCCATATCAACTTTTTAAGGCCATAATTTGTCAAATTAGTGTGTTTTTCAGCTTGTTATGAGGTTCTGCAATACTTTTGGTTAATGGTAGAGTAAGGTTTTGGCCACTTACTTTGCTATAAAAAACCCACCCTTGTTGCGCTAACAGTCCATTCCTTTTAAATATCAAATGGAACTTATCAAATTAAAAAATGACATTTATAACTGGTTTAACTACCAATTTTTAGTAAGACTGAGCTGAAATGTCATGACTAAAGACCACTGCTGTAGTCTGGTTTATTACCCTGTTTAGATTGGAAGTTGGAAGTTTATCTTTGAAACTTTAATTTTTGGTTTTCTTTTGGTAAGTTACTTAGTGTGGATTAAGGTAAATAACCAGGCTGTGAACCTTCCAGTTACTCTGGCCTAGAAAACAGTTGTCAAGAATTTTGAAGTAGGACTTGTGACTCACCTGAAAGACCATTAGTGTTGAAAGTTCATACTTTGACTATGAGAAACCCAGGGCTGGCTGCACAGACTGATATGACTTAGATCTAACTAAAATCTACCCTTTAGACTGATGTCAAAGTTCTTCAATTTCACAAAACCATCTGAAGATCTTTAAACATTGGGGTCAGGGACGCTGGAAGTCATTCAAAGTTGGGGGTGATGTACTCAAACTTAGTATTTTGAGTGCATAAGTGCGTTCACACTGGTAAGTATGGCAAAATGCAGTGTACTGTAAGTCCCTGGATGGTGTACACAAAATGGCCAGAAAGTTGAGTGTGGCACCCTCAACGGTCGCCATCTTGGCCACGTAGCGGAAGGGGAGGACCACCAACGTATGAAAATGGCAGCCGCAGTTGCGATTGTAACGGCTACAAGTAAAAGCACGTTCATTTTTCATTCATTTTTAATATAATTGAATTGAAGTCAAGTGAGCAAACAAGCTGGCAGATATTTCGCCGTGCGGCAATCACGGTACAATGTTGGAGATAATGCTCCGCCCAGTTGCAATCCGCCATTAAAAAGAAGAAGACGACGACGTGGTCAAAGGTTGCGATCGTCATTTCCGGTAAGCGCACAACAGCAGTATTCACTTTGGGACGACCCTACCCTGTCAAAATTAACTGCCCATAAGAAGGAAGGGAGAGTTCTGGCACTGCAGCATTAGCTCACTGAATGAAATGGATACAAATATTCCACAAACCTTGATTATACCTGGTGGTGGGTTGGGGTATAAACAGAGAGAGAGAATGACGCCAAGTTAGTGGGGTCAACAGTGATATCGCTGTGATTGTTCCCATAAAATGCTCTGAAATAGCCTGGACATACAGGGGCTGACTTTAGGCTTAAAACTCTACTAATCAATATCTTTAATCATGAAAGTGGTCACCACAGACAATTATTACCCATCTCTGCAGCTCTACAGAGCTTTTTGTCTTTTTTAGCTTTTAGTAATTTACTGTATAGTTGTGTCTCACCACTCTCACTCTGTTTCCAGGCAGCTGTTTTTCCAGCCAAAAAGCTCTGACCTGCTAAGCACCCAACGTCAGGCACAGTTAGCAACCAGCTGGTGAAGAAAGCTGAGCATCTAGCAGATAAAGGGTTAGATATTTTCCTTAGGAGTTGGTGGACACCAAACTAGAGCTAAAAGGAAAGTGAATATTGGTATTCATCAGGTGGACACAAATACGACTCAGAATGAATGCTAATGCTGTTCTGTTTCTGCTTGAAGTGCAAATATGCAACTGTTTGCTAACACATTAGCCATAACAACATTATAAAGCAAAATGTCGTGGTTGTTGTGGAGTTCTGGCCCTAGTGGCAAAAAAATCAATTAATGCAACTTGGAAATGACTCCATTTTTATTTTGTGCACATGTCTAAAACTCTGTGTGGCCCTTTCCCTGTGCAGGAACCCAGAGGTTTTTGCAGAAACTTAGGAACTTAACTTGCATTTTGAACGTAATTCCAGTTTTGGTTCCAGGCCATGGATTGCACCCTCCAAAAAGTCTGTGCTCCTGAGGTAGTATGCATTAAAAGGTCCAGCAGCTACCAGGGTGGAATTGAAGTACTGATGTCACTGACTGGTCAAACCGCTACATCACGTGTAAAGCTTTCATCCAGACTGCAAGCAAGCAAGCAGTAGCAGTTATTGCTAGCATTATTGGGGCTTAGCATGGAAATTTCTTTCAATGTTTCTTTCAAAGTTATGCAGCCGAATTCCTGAGACTAGTCTGAAAGTCTATAAAGTTTAAAAAGAGGTAAGAGAGAGCAAGCTAATGAGAGATTTTTGTTTCAATGCAGTTCCGTACTAAAGCAAATTACAAAAGACAACCAGATGGTGGTGCTGTCATCCCACTGCACGTTTTTAATGCTTTTTAGGTCTAATTTGCTAATGTCATTTGCTGGTCTAATCTTCACAGTTCTTCAGATGCAATGGAAACGCAAACACAAATGCATTTAGGTCCTCATTTAGTTCCTGAGTTTAGTTCCTGGGACTATTTGGTTGACAATGGCCATTAGACAAGTCTAAGAGCAGAATTAAGACAGGCCTAACTCATTCTAACATATGCATGGTTGTGCAACCAGCCCCTGGTTGTGATAACTGACCAAATTCATGTCACTTTTTGTTTTTTTTTTAACTTTTATTCATCTTGTCACGCATAATTTTAGGTCCATTTATCTATCAAGCAGAAAGTAAACTAATGGGACATCATTTTGATTTTTGCTGTATTTTATCTACCAGGACTTCTCTGTTAACTGGTTCATTAATGTCACCAGGCAGGGTCAGTCACAGGGTATCAAAGACTTACCATGAAGATAACCTCAACAGGACTATGGATAACAGAGGTGCATGTAAACGTGGCCAATGTTACTTTTCCAAATGGCTCTGGCTCAGAACGGCCCGGCCCATACATGTCAACCGGGCCGCCTTAGCCCGGGTGCCTCCCTCCCCAACCCCCACCCCATACCCTACCCCCACCCCCATCCATCTCTCTCCCTCTGATTGTCTGTGCATTTATTTTGAGTCTGTACAGTTTGTGAGGTGTGTGTGTGAGGTCCGGGTCATTCAAACACTGCAGCAAGTCTATTGCTTTGATAAAAGGCATCACTTCACAGAAAAAAGAAAAAAAAAAACAGAAAAAAACAGAAACACAAGCTGTTTTGAGGAGTAGTGTGAAGCTTGAAAAAGCGAGATATACAAAGCAAACGTTTGTCACATTGCAAACGACAATACCATAGAGAGGCTTTTCAGAACAACAACAAAAAAAGAACAAACTGGCTAAAATAAAAGAAAGGACAGAGCGCTACGTTTTCACAATCTCACCAGCGTTCTCAGTGTACCTTGCTGATGATGAATCATACTGTTTTTGGGCCGGCCAGTGTTCACCTGGCCTCCAAATCCCACCAGTTGGTCACAGTGGTGGGGTCTGACCCATATGTTCTCTAGGCACATGCATATATGTGCATGTGTACAGTATGTGGACAGGTATACTGTGTGTATGTGCATGTTTGTGTGTTACTGTATATGCATGCCATCATAAGAGGGTGGTGGGCTGTTATACAAACAGATCATGTCTGCATGTTAATAACAATGCAGCTCAATCAGCCATTTCCCCAACCCACCATAGCACCATGACGTCACTGTTTTAACATACTGGATCCCTTTCCAGGGAGTTGTAAAAAAAAAAAAAAAAAAAAAAAAAACCCAGAAAACCAAAATGGTTGAAATCATTGCATGTGGGACTAGTGAGGCAACATGGCCAAGATGAAACACTTAAAACTCATAATGGTTGTATTGTAGAAGCTGCTAACGTGGACTAAAACACGAGACAGAGGGATGACTGTGTGTGAGCGGCATGCATTATAACTAGCATAACCAGTCAAGTCTTGGTGTCGCTATGAAAGCCCAGCAGGGATTCAATGAGGAGGGCATCATTCACTTGGTTTTGGCACAGCATGTGGCATCGTTACACAAAAACAAACATTATATGATTGTCTTTTCCTGACATCAGGATCATTATGTGCTTTTAGTTAGTCCTGTCCAGTCTCTGGCAATGATGAACAAGCTCATTTGTAATGCTACTGCTGCGTTCCCTTCAATGTCAGAAGTCTGAATCACCAGCGGGTAGGTTAGAATTACAACCACTGTGTTTCCACAGTACAGTTTGTACAAATAAAGGCAAATAAACATGGACACAAGCAAGATTGTCTTTGCCCAGATAAAGGTTTTTTTTTGTTTTTTAAATGCAGCTACGACAGAGTATTAGGGACATGGAAAAACAGAAATGTGTGCCCTGTAATACTTTCCATTAATAATGCATTTGTTTAGGGCTATTTTAATTATCGATTCATATGCTGATATTTTCTTGATGAACTGTTTGTTTTATAAAATGTCAGAAAGCAGTGAAAAATGGCCAACACAATTTCCTAAGGGTTAAGATGACGTCTTAAATGATTAATTGATTGTCAAAATAGTTGCAGTTGCAGTATTTTTTTATCGACTTATCATTGTAGCTCTGCGTTTATTATGTCATTAGCGGTTGGGTAGGAGCTCTGTAAAGCAAAAAAAGTTTGTTGAAAAGTGCCATAGACATACAGTCACAAACATAAACAGATTTTTGAATGGAGTTTGGTTTGACGTTCTGTGGTTTACTTCAATACATGTACAGATTTGACTTAGGTGTCATAGAAACATTCTCTACATTCAGTTGGCTGATGCTTTTGTCCAAAGCGACTTTCAACTCAGAAATGTGACCTTTTCATTTTATGAATAAAAAAATATGGGGTTTTTCTTCTGCAATGGCCCTAATATGCTGTCGTAGTGAAACAGCTAATGTTATCCATGATATTTAGCAATGTTTGCTAGCACAGCAACATTAGCTGCATTAACTTTCAGTGTACCTTGTAATGTCAAAATGTCCATGTTTAGCTACTTACCCCAAAGGTAAGTATTGGGCACAATTATCCTCATACTTTACTGAAAAATGAACTTCGGATTACAAGCAAGTTTAACAGTATTGTCGTGTAGTGTTATCAGTGTATGCTGCCACGCAGACGTGACGTAAAATAACGGTAGCTCAGAAAAGTTAATGTAGGAAAATCCTGCCCAGGTTTCTTACTCGGAGTTCTTTCTTGAGTTGCTGTTCTGTTGCAAAATTCCAATTTTTCCGACATCTCTGGAACGCAGCATTACGACTTAATGTTGTGATGTGTGGCTGCCCAGAGCCTTGCAAAGGCCTGTGAGCTGTTGTGCACTAGAATGAGTGTTGCTGTTAATGGGTCAGGTCACAGTATGACGGTGAGGCACTGAATAGTTCAGACACTCACCAGATGGATGACGGACTATATGACAGTTAATATACTGTCATATAGTCTAACCAACAAATGGGTCCAATAAAGTCGAGCAGGTGGGGGGAAGGCTAATGGATTGCTAACAATGTCTTATTTTGTGGATCAGGTGAGCAGCCATTTTGAATTTTTCAACATAAAGGAAGGAAAATACAACATTTGAATGGTTTCTGATGAATGAAAAAGTGTTGATAAAATCACCATTATGTCAACTGTACAATCATCAACACACACACACAAAAAAAAACTATAGTAAAATCCGAGGTGAGAGGTTATATCCACAACAATAACAACAAAACAAACCCAAAAAAAAAAAAAAAAAAAGAGAACAAAATGCTATTCACATGTACCCGCACTGTAAGGAATGGTTCCATCCAAAACTAGACCAGAGAGCTACTCCTATACTATGGAATGAAGTGACACTCAGTAGTGCTAATAGAAAGTTCATTGTGACGGGCCTTCTGCTGGTAACACCCCTGAGACCACCAGGGTGCCCAGGCGCTGACGTATGCGCACACACACATACACACGCACACACATACATGCATGCACACACACACATACGATAAAATCCATTGGTCAGTCCTCGAAGACTTCCAGGAAGAGAGGAGGGAATAGCTCGGTGGGACACTCCACTTTCATGTGAAGGAATCGGCTGGCGTGGCAGGCGCCGATCATCCGCAGGTCCGTCACCTTCATTAGCAGCTTGGGCCAGAAGTGCGCCACTTTGTGTTTGCGGTAGTTGATGTAATGTTCAAAGGCCAGCAGGAACTCCTCTTGGCAGCGTTCGATTCTCTCCACGCTGCTCAGGCCCGGCCGATCTGACGACAGACACATCAACAGTGATATTAGTTAGTTCATGTGACAAACAGTGGTGAGAAAAAGCTGATAAGTCAGTCCTATTTATTTTCTAATGAGAATAATTCCTAATGAATTAAAGGAAAACTAAGGTTTATTACAACTTTTCTTACAAGGTTTTCTTTATGATAACCAAAGCGTTTTCGGGACCAGAGGAACTTTTTCATAGTTCTACCCCCCCCCCCCCCCACTGCAAGAACTGGGAACATTCTTAGAACGCCGTTTTAGCTTCTACTTCTGAGTAGGTACTCTCCCAGCACAAGAGGAACCTTGAGTGATGTAAGCGTACGGTGATTGGTCAAACACATAATGTATAAATGGCAAAGAGATATTATCTAGTTATATCAGTTAGTATAGTACTTTTACATTAAAAATATCAACTTTAAAGATAGAAATCATAGCACAAAGTATCAGCTTTCAATCCAAAACATACTGGTTTCAGCCATGAGAATGGTATTGATTTTTTATTGATCTGCAGAGCGTCGCACAGAGAAATGGTGGCACAGCCAAAACCAAGCTAACTGGACAAAGCTCCTTAGAATGATTATGGTGATTAATTGATTGAACTGTAGTTTGGTATGGATTTCATGTCAGAAAAATACTGTTCAAACAATCTGCGCAGGAGAGAACAAAGTGGTACTGAAGAAATAACACTGCTGTTGAAACAGCAGGACAAGTGACCTTTGTGATTTATGGATGGAGCCTGATTTGTGTGTACAATCCCATAATAAACGATTGCTTTACTTGTCTCTAAAATGTACACTGTTTCCTTAAAAAATATATTATCTGCTGGCAAGTTGAGTTTAAGTCAGTGCTAGCATTAAGTGAAAGACATGGGTCTGGAAACTAATGGCATGCTTCGGAAAATAGTCGGCAGTAAAGTAAAGATTAGGTTAATGGACTAAAACAAAAAGAAAACCCCCTAATCAGCTCATGTATGCATGTGTGATGAGAGTCCAGACAGCAGGCGCTTACCGGATGAAAGCAGGATGACAGCCTGTAGAAGAGCCACCTCAGAGTCATCCAAGTTAAAGGAGGACAACGACACGCCAAGGTCAAAGATGGCATCCGAGACTACGCCCAAGCCTCCATTCTTAAGCTGTCCCCGCGTGACCGCCATCTCGCCGTTTAGTGTGAGGGTCTCACTCTCTGGATCATAGCGAACAGCAGCCCGCAGTGACATGATCTCCATGCAGCAGCCTTTCAACAGGATGATCTGGTCTTCACAAGGCAGCTGATTAGAAGGAGAAAGAGAAAAGCATTGTTATTCCAAGAATTTTTTTTTTTTTAAACAGGTGAATTTTCTGTCTTCAAAGGGTAATCCTGGTATTCTAAACCTGGGTCCTATTTTTTAATTATTATTTTTTTCATATTTCGAGGTCTAAATGAGTAATAGGTACAAAAAGTTTTGGAACTGGTCCAGTAGATCGCCTCAGCCGGCAGCTGCAAAATGGGCTACAATGGCTGCAACGTAATCCTTTGGGGCAACTGTACGTCCACTAAAAGTGCTTCTTTTTGTTGGCAATATTATGAAAAGGATCTCTACAGAGAGAAACCTTTTTGTTAAAGAGTAAGATCCTTTTTGTTCAACCAGAAACACTGTTGTCTTCCTGCAACAACTCACCTCTCACGAGATTTCAGAGCGAGACTTCTCCTTGAGCGAGACTTCTGTTTCTGGTTAGGGTTCTGTTTTTAGGTTTTGGGTTTAAAAATACCGGAATTACCCTTTAAATACTTTAGGGAATGATAACAGACAAAAGCCTTTGAACATTAAGATCATTTACATTTCTACTCTGAAATCTAGCATAAAGACGCAGTCACTGAGCTAACTGTTTGCTAGCTAACTAGTCAGTACACTTCCAATGAATGACTAAACTGAATCTGCTATAAACTCAACATAACTAGCTAAAATAACAGTTTCAAAGCTTTGTCTCTATTTTCACTATAATTAGTACCGATAATTACATACTTCTTTAAAGGAAGCTTTCAAGAAATAATTAGGAAATAACAGACTTGGAAAAAGAAATTTTTACTTTGATCGTCAGTGGATTTGGCGCCTTTGACAGCCAAATTTGCAATATTTACTGTAAATTAAAGCTTGATGGATTTTAGACTTTTGCAAACTCTCTTGTTGACATTCACTTCAGAAAGCCTTTTCTTAAATTCTATCCATGTTTTTACCTGTTTTAATTTCCTTCTTTGTGTGCTACTCATTGTTTTACTGTTTTATTCTGGGTTCTACTTTTAAATTCTTCTGATAAGTGCCCTGAGATAACTTTGTTATGATATGGCGCTATATAAATAAAAACTGAATTCTGAATTCTGATAATCTAATTATATAGAATCTTTACTGTTCTGCTCTATTTAGAAAAGTGTAAAAATTATTATTATTATTATTATTATTTTTATTATTATTATAAAATTGTTATTTGGAGGCCTATATCGATATGATACTTGAGATTTAACAAAAAAATCAATATAAAACATTTTACATAACACATAACATCTTTGACAGAATCCCTTTAACGTGCTCCTTAAAGAAATGTGCGGAACCTTTTACAGTTGTCAGTGATCAAACTGTGTAATGAGGACACTGTTTCTAAATGACCTCAAACATGTCTTTGGCATATTTTACTGCAATTTCATGCTACTTAGCGGCTGACATTCACGCTGCTGCTCATATATCTGTGATAATCTAATATCAGCCAAGTATATTGGTGGCTTCACTGTAAATCCACTGTAGCGTGACCGGAGCATTAGAGTAATTAAGTCCAACAGGTGTCGACAGCCTGACCTCCACTGCAGCCACCAGAGGAAGCATCATCGGCTCTCTATTCTCTTTCTACATGTTATGAAACTACAAACTACAAATATGCACCTCAACTTACCTCACAAAACATAGGCAGTTTTTTGGCAAAGTCCACCACTCGGGTTATGGCAGGGGTGATAATTTTTGTAAACTGACTGAAGGCTTCTATATCCACTTTGTTTCCTTCAGGTGTATTGACCATGGACGCTTGACCAATATCCTCAGGCTGAAACGGCAAAGAGAGAAGGTCGGTGTCGGAACAGTCTCCGAGTTTGAGTACAAAATGAAAACGGCGTATCAAAAGGTTTCTATTTTGGAGAACAGTATTGGACTTAGCATTGCGTATGAGACTAGCTTGAGGGTAAGGTGAGGAGTGTGAAGCATTCATGGTCAAATAGGAAATGGCAAGAACTTGAAGGTGGGATACATAAAACCTGAGTGAAGTGGTTTACTTTGGATTTAGCTGATAAGATATTTACTGGGCAATGTGATGTGAAAATGTAAATGGGGACTCATCACTATAGACATGTAGCACTCTATCTATTTATGTGTTATGTATGTAAATGAATATATTCACGACATAGAGTAAGACTGTATCCTCAACACTGACACTGGTGATGAAACTACACACTGCATCAGGCACAAGTTGAAAGGCAGTACGTCAGTTTCAATAAAGTTTTTTGTCCGCCGTGTCTTACCTTAGTTTCCTTCACCCCTGCTGCACTCTGGTCAGAAGTATAGAATAAATTACATGTTATTTCATTAAGAAGCATAGCTTCCTCGACCTGTTGGATAATCAACAGGAATCGTGAAGTTTCAATGAAGAACCTGTGTCAAGCCAACTAAAAAGAAAACAAGTTAAAACTGAGGACAGATGAAAGAGTGCAGATAGAAAACAGGTGAGGACAGGAATCCAAGATGGGTTTCTATGGTGAGATTCAGGCTCAGGACCACGGCTTCAAACAGGTCCTCAGAAACACTCAAATGATTATCGACCAAACTGAAATCTTATTTTATCGTAATTAATGGATGACCATTTAAACCAAACCCTACTGTGATGGGCCACTTAACGGTTTCAATCAAGCAAAGCTTCATTTGATTTTTACAACATTTTTCTAATGCTTTTCTAAGGTGTGAACACTACTTTACAGCACTAAAAACCACCAGGTAACGCAATAAAAACGCAAAAGTAGTGAAACAGATTCCGCTATGTTTGTGTTAAGTGACGCATGTAAAGTGACTTTCCCGAAAAATTCAACGGATTTCACAAATCTGCTACTCTACCACACCAGTTAAAAAAAACAAACATTTAAATTCAGTTTTACGCCTCAGTGAGTGTTCCTTCTGATCATGCCATAGAAACTCAAGATAAAGTCAACAGTTGAGACAGACTTTCAATCTGGACAGAGCAATTAGACTTTACAGAAAAGAAAAGAAAATTAGTCCAAAAAAAAATCAAAAGCTACAAACAGAAAGAGAAAAATGAAACAGCACGAAAAAAGCAAGTCATTAGTATTAGCGATTAAGGATCATTGCTTGGTAAGACATAAAAAAAGACAAGAATAAGATGTTCCATTATAAATTAGTGCTGCTGCGTTGAGGAACACACTTTTCTCCATCGTCCAGCTAATTCTCCCCACTCTACAAGGAGATACAAAAAAACACATGGACATATTAACACAGGGAACAGTGGAACAGTGGCTGTGGTGGAGGTAGAGGTGGAGGAGACAGGGGGCATGATATGGAAGGGGTCTGTGAGGGGTGGGAGGGAGGGGGAGTTGGGTGGGGGGAGGGGGTGGATTGAATAAAGCAGGGTAATCAATACAATGAAGGCTGTGGTGAGGAGAGAGGGAGGGAGGGAGGGAGGATGTCTCACCAGGAATTTCCGCTTCTGCTTCCAGTGGTTGCCCTGGGCGTTCGTGGCCATATGGGCCTCGGTCACCATACGGATGAGGTCCCACTCCTCCTGGGTGGGCTCCAGTCGGTCCCACACCGTCTTCTGCAGTTCCTCCTTCCGACGGCGCTCCCGGTTCTCCTCGATTAGCTTCCGCTTAGCCAGCCTCTTGCTGTTGTCCAACACCACTGGGGGGGGGGGGGCAAAAGCAGAAAAAGGGAAACAATGGGAGTGGACAGGAAGGAGGAGGAGGAGGAGGAGAAGGAGGGGAAAGCGTGAGTTGGTGATATAGCTGAAAATACAGGCCAGTGCTGCTTAAATTACAATCCCAAAACAGGTTAACTGTTCCAACACAAGAAAATTACATTCAATTTAGGCAACACTTTATTTGAAGTTGTACCTTTGAAGCATAATACTGTAAGCACATTGTAAGTGCATGAGAGTGCTTGTGTAGATGATGAAACACCAGATTATGTTGAAAATCAAGCATTTTTCAAGGAGTATATTTGAATTCAAGCATATTCCTAACCTTGAAAATATAACTATTAAAATAAAGCATTTTCCCAAACTTTTAAGACTTTGTACGAACCCTGATGGATGTAAATTAGCATTCTTGCTAACTCCGGCATGTTTACATCTTGTATTTTTATGCTGATGTTCATTAACATGCTCGGTCCCTATCAAATAGACGAATGAATGAATGAATGAATAAATAAATGTCCTGTTTATTGACAGAGACTATACAATCATACTGCCATTAGAGGAGGCTTGAGATTCAACACAGTCGTCACTCTGGTTGGACACTTAAATTGATACTCCAGCCAAAGTCTATATTTGGAGTATCAAACACTCACTGCAGGCTTAAAGGGTAATTAGCTGTAATTATCTGTAATAAATGTAATTCTTCATAAAGAAAAGCAGTCTGGTTGAGGTCATTTCATTTACAAAGGATTCAAATGGTATTCCAAATGTTTTAATGGTAGAAGAAAGTATCAAAACGTCCATAGAAACGGCTTAAACCACTCCTTAAGCACAGTCCACCTTTCCACTGTTCATCCATTTGCACTAGGGCTGCAACTCATTATATTCATTATTGATTCATCTGAAATTGCAGTATTTTCTCAAATGAAAAATGTCTATAAAAAAAATAAAATGATGAACTGAAATCAAAATTATTTCAGCTCTAATTTGCACAGTATTAACAGTATTTTTTTTTGGCCAAATTTTGGCTAAATTTGTGATGTCAAAAGGCAAATTTTCATCCGCGGCCCCCTGCAGGTTGACACTTTAAACACATTAAAAGAAACAAACAGGCAAGACAAGAGGCAGACACAACAACATCTACGAAGCCTGTACAACTTACAGTCGGTTGCCATTCCCACTGCAATGCACTTCTTGAAGCGACATTCCTGGCACTGGTTTCGGGTCACTTTGTCAATGGCGCACTTCCCCTCATACTTACAAGCGTAGGTTGGGTTGAGATTCTTCTGGATTGTCCGCCTGAAGAAACCCTAGAAGCCGACAGGCATATGCTCAGAAACACCTTGAAAGAAAAAATTTGCTGCAAAATAAAAAAAAATTAAAAATCAAAACTCGCTCGTGTTACCTTGCAACCTTCACAGGTAATGCAGCGATAGTGATAGCCCGTGGCTTTGTCCCCGCACACTACACATAGCTCATCCTTGTCCAGGTAACTTGGAATGTACCCTAGAGGACAACACATGGTTAATATTAGATTTTATTGAAGAAGAAAAAAAAAGATCATTGGATTTGTAGTTTAAACTATTTTTCATGACTGCTGTGGGTTCATTCACTCACATGGTCACATGTTTCTCACATATTTTCCACCAGATTTTAGTAGTTGTTGAGCTAAAATGAACTGCGATACAATTAAAATTACCTCTTAATTTAAATGTTTTTATATTTTTATGTTTTATGAAAAATGTATTAGTTTTTTTTGCTTCTTTTCCTTTTTATATAGGAAAAAGTGAAATTGCACAAAGAAGTGGGGATCATAGAAAAGGCTAACATGCTATCTGTTTACTGTATGTTCCATCACATGTTCTTTTGTGTTGATCTGCGCACTGGTGACTAAAAGTCACACAGGAAGATTTAGAAGTAGGCTGACTCTTGCATGTCTAACAGTACACCTAATATTTGATTAGCACCAACTTCCATATATAGCACTGCTACCTCTAGTTGACTCCCTGAGTGGCTCAATTTTGGGATTCGGCTTCTGGCTCAGTACTTTGACCTCTGGCAGACTCCAGGACCGGAGGTTAACAAACTGATCAATACCTTTTTAGGGGTTTGTTAAGAAAGCAATAATTCATCTTGCATCAGCCTTCTGTTGCCTCACCGTCAATCAATAAGGAGCCCCCGCCAGCCTCAGTCAAACACTGAGCGTCAGATGCACCAAAGTCCTGCTCACAGACCACTGCATGACGCCTTAAGTCCTGGATTTACGCTTATCAGACTTAATTCGAAAATCCCAGACATCAATGATTCATTGATCAAGAAGGAGTCATGACTAACAAAACAATACAAACTATTTCAAAACTGAAACTAGAACGTGCAGCAATCCTGCCCACCCAAAAATACAATCACCGTCCTGTCGTCATACCTTTCCTGTGCGCCTCCTGCATCCACCGCAGGTGTGAGAAGTCAGGTTTGATCTCAGGGAAATACTCAGGCTGATGGTGGAAATGACTAAGAGGGATCTCCATGCTGCAAAACTCGCTCTTAAAAACCGGAGGGCCACCGGCGTATGAGCAGGAGTAGTGCTGGCTGGGGGACCAAGCCTGCTCCATGCAGGGCAGATGGTGCAGCAGCTGGGGTTCACAGTGTCCGTACCCAGGCCCCTCACCTGGGTACATGCAGTGCTCTCCGCCGCCCTGCACCGTGTAGCCTCCCACCCCAGCCTGAGGCATCTCATACATGTCTGGCAGGCAGTAGTTCATCATGGAGAGCCTCAGCAGAGCACCATAAAAAGTTCTGGGTCAACTCCGAGATCCGATCCGTTCTCAAGAAAAGAAAAGCCGGTTCTAAAAAAAAATTCAGGACTAAGAAAAGTACCAAGCCGCGTGAATGTGACAATTCGAAGTTTCCTGGGCTGAAAAAAAACTTCATAGAGGTTGACTACGCAGACGCACAAACGTTTTAGTCACCAAATCCACAGACCACAGACTATACCTCCTCGCAACAGCCCCACCCGCCACCACCCGGCCAAATTGGGAAGCAGAGTTTATGAAGACGTAGGGCTCTAATCTTACACTCCACAAATCCTCAATGGGCCACAGACAGTGGCGATGTACTTGACCTTGCATGTTGCCCCAACAGTAAAAACCATCCAATAACGTCCACCGAGTGGAAAACAATTCCAAAGAAAAGTTCCAAGAATACTTTACAACTTAAAAAGCCTTTTGGTGAGGGTTCTCATATCATGTAAGAATTAGTAGTTCTCTTAACCCTGATACCCTTCCTAACCCTTTAACCTCTAACCTTTGAGCATTAACCACTTCCTTATCCTGTGGGTATTTTATAACAGAACCCACAAACAAGCTCGCTAAGGTCAGTGCCATATAATTGTTCCTGCCAACTATTTAGTGATTGTTATGACACTAAGAAGGGTTTTGTATTTTACACTCATAACCCTGACCTTTCACTATTGAGACTCTGACATGAATTTAATGTATTTATTTCAGAACGACTGAGCACTTAACAGTACTCTAATGTGGGAATTACAGAGAATAAAGAACACTTTTTAAAAGAACAATAACCAAAATAAGACTTAGCTCAAACTTAAACTTTAGATTACTGGGCAAATCAAATTCAGAGAATATAAATATAAATAATACATTTTTAATTATCAGTATTGTTTGTAAGATTCATATAATAACATGTATGTGCTAACACTATAATTAATTCAATGAAGAAAATAACATTACTATCAAAAACAACAAAAAGAAAATGTCTTTTTAATTTATAAAATATACTTAAGTAGTGGCCTGTTTTGGCTTCCCTACTATTTATACTGAAATCTTATGAAATAAAACTATTTTCATTAAAAATAATTTGGTAATTTGGTAACTTGTCTGAAACAAGTGCAGCTGCAATTTGCAAAATCAATACTTATTCCCCACAATGTAAGACACGCGAGCGACACATTGCGTGATCCCTTTCAGATAATACACCTATTATCCCAGAAATCGGCTATACTCAGCCTTATTGATTAGGCTTCCTGTTCAATAAAGATGGGATAAGCCTTATGGCGAGGATGTGTATCTGTTACTTAACCTCTTTATATAACAACCTGTTGATGTGCTGCTTAGAAATGCTATAACTAAAGGCTGACAGTAAAAACAAACACATACATAAACAGAGAAAAACCCTACGTATTCAAAATAAGGAGAAGCTTCCGATTGTTTTTTGTGTGTGTGTTAACTTCAGGTTATGGATCATACTGCAGAAACCAATTATTGAGCCAAACTAATTTACCTAGCCTGTTAAATGTGATATATTTGATATATTTATGTGGCTACTTTCACTTTTCATTTGTACAAGTACTTTCTCCGATGTTAGGCCCAGTAATTAGAGGCTTGGTAAATTGCCATGTAAATCTGAGTATGGTATCATTTAGTTCTCTATGACCAGTAGCATGGAGAGAGCACCAGACTGATTATAGAGGAAGAAAAACTGTTATAAATATCTATTAATTTCTAGCAGAAGTCCCATGTGATCCTGTCTACCTATCAAGAAGAAACTTTGATAATCAACAGACAAGTCTTAATGGAGTTTAATCAGCTAATACTCAGAGTCTATCTAAATAACTGCAGAATACCAACATTTCTTTTTCCATACAGCTTCTTTTAAAGACATTTTGGGTAAGATTTGATCACACAGACGGCTTTTTATTTATCCTCTTAAGATTACCGAATACCAGAACAAAGAACATGTTTGTGGTTGATGGATCACAGAGGCAGGCCAGAAACATGCAGACATGAATACGTGAACACATGGCGGAGTCTGGGCAAAGATGCGTGCAGTTTGGGCTCTAAAATCCCTTCTGCTTGTACTTATCTGAACTCCCTGAATCGCAGCCACTCTGTACGCTCGCCACCGCGTCTTTCACAAAAGACTCGATCAATACTGCTGGAGTGCAGGATTATGAAGAAATATGGATAGGCAGGGCTCCTGAGGGCTTCTGACCACAAAAGTTGACATGTTTTGAAGACGTTGATCGTATGTCACCATGTGTTTTCTGTTTAAAATGATTTAAAAATACATTGGTATTACCCAGCTCAGCTATGCTCTATCACTCTGTGTACAGCGTTCAAATCAGGGGTGTCCGAGATCCCCCATAAGAGTTAAGGGTCCTGCCTTAGCACCATTTGATTTCGAGAAATTCTGAGTGTTAAGATGGATTTTGCGCACATTGTTTACCTCTACTGCTCGACAGAAGTTTCTTTATCACACGGCAGACATTGCTTTTAGCTGTCAAGCTCTTTTAAATAACTCTAGTTACTCAGAGAAATTACATTACATGGAGTAATCGATTCTGAATAAAACGACTGGACATATTTCCCCTCATTATAAGCTGAGAACAAAATGATTCTGTGTGCACTTCAGGATGTAAAATCAGCATCACATAAGTTAGACTGCATATGACTGATGACCTGTAGGGGCTCCCTGCAGTTTGGAAAAATAAAAACAACAGTGGTGTTCATAAAAACTACACACCCTGAATGCACAATTTCACTTAATATATGGAGGAGCTTACTTGGTAAAGTTATACTGGCATTTTGTGCGACAATATGTAAATAAATGATTAATTTGTTCCACCTTGACCTCACAATGTTATCTTCTGATTTGTCCCTACGGCAAACTGTCAATAATAATAATAACAATAATAATAACTTTATTTATATAGAACCTTGAAAAACAGTTTTACAAGTGCTTTGACAGACAAAGCAAAAGCAGGATACCCAGAAAGCAATAAAAACAATAAAAAGACGACATCACATAAAAGCAAGTCAATAAAGATAGGTTTTAAGAAGTGATTTAAAAGAAGATATATCAGAGACTGTGTATGTTTTACTGTGTCTTTGGTTCATTTTCAGCCTGGGTGCTGCTGCTAATCCTTTAATGCAGATGGAAACACTGACACTGAAAGCCTGACAAAGCGATTATGTGTCCAGATATAATATGACACTTACAGCGAAACATGTCATCCGACCCAAGTTGCAGTGACAAGTCTGACTTTTTAATGTCATTAGTTGTGGAGCAGGGCGGCACGGTGGTGCAGTGGTTAGCACTGTCGCCTCACAGCAAGAGGGTTCTGGGTTCGCACCTGCCGGCCCTTCTGTGTGGAGTTTGCATGTTCTTCCCGTGTCTGCGTGGGTTCTCTCCGGGCACTCTGGCTTCCTCCCACCATCCAAAGACGTGCAAGTTAATTGGTGATTCTAAATTGTCCGTAGGTGTGACTGTGAGTGTGAATGTTTGTTTCTCTGTCTCTATGTGTCAGCCCTGTGACTCCAGCCCCCCGCGACCCTCTAAGAGGATAAGCGGTATAGAAAATGGATGGATGGATAGTTGTGGAGCACACCATGATCTGCATGGCAGCGATGCATGCGGGTTCTGTGGAGCACGCAGGGGCCGACACTCGTGTTAAAATGTTTTTAGTTTAAAAAAACTGAAAAGCACAATCACCTATTGAGCGGCTTTTATTTGACCCTACTATATATTTAGGTTTTCAAATAGAGAAATCAGTTGTTCCCATGTTGTCAAAAGCTTGCTCGTTCAGGTCACAGAAACAATGTGATGGAAGAGTGATAATGCTACATGTTTGAACCCTTCATTTGTTTGTTGGTTGAATTTTCTTTTCTTTTTACGAGATATAAACAAACCATAAACAAACTGCACCACATTTCGCTTGCGTTTCTAAAGTAGTGTTAACATAACTGGTTATTGTTTTTTATTACCTAACAAAGGTAATATTGTCAGATCCACCGCCATCTCTGAGGCTTGTTCACATGTGCTGTCACAAGATAATGTGAACAATTTGCACAATAAGCAGCTCACATGTAAGTCACTTATACTTTGTCAGATTCACACAGAAATACCTGTACTGTAAACTTATTTGAAATGTTCTTAGACTTTGGGTATAAATATAGACATTATGTTGGTGACCAAAGTGTCCTCTACCACAAAAAGTGCCACAAAAGTTTAACAAACCTTAACTAAATTAACCAACCCCTGTTGAGAACCCAATCTGGGTCCTAACGGGTGTTAAAGTCCAGATTATTGTGCAAGCAGTGTTTAATTACTGACGTAAAATGAGAATTGTCTTTTAATTTGTATAGATGAAAAATCACAATTCATGTGTAGCACTTAAAGTTCAATTTACAACCAGCTTTAGTTCAATGACTGATATTAGTACGTCTTTTGTGTGTGGTGAAAATTTAATTTTCACAAAATGAGGAAGCATGAAAATGCCATAAATGCAATAAAAAGCCATTTTAAATCCATCAGAAAATCCAATTTCAAATATAATTTGCACTAATGTAAAATACCTCATTTTAAACATTTGAATTTGGATTCATTTAAGTGCACATTACCAACTGTTTCATTCTGGATTTACCCAAACAGTATGAATGACTGACTTCTGTTAAAATCAAGAATGACTAGTCATAATATGATTTAACATATCTAATATATCCTCCTACTAAAGATTGAATCTCTGATCTTGAGAATTTCTTAATCACTTCTTAACTGACCATCACACCAAATAAGAATTCTGTCATTTAAAGCCACAATAATTTCATTTGGGCTGGTTTTAAATGTATTTAGATATCTTACATTTTAAATGTCTTTTATGAAAAGGTATCTAACAGTGTCCTGAATGGACTCATGGGTAGTTACAAATATTTACAACATTATATTTACAGATTAATGATATACTGCAGATATAAGTGTTTATTTCCACCAGTGATAATTCACTTACTTGTAAAGAAAACAGTAGATATAGTTCATCTATGTAGATATCTACATATGTGGAATTACAATTGTCACTACAGCTCGATTTAAATTCCATGGCAAATGCTACACTGACATGGGTTAACAATTAGGTATCTATAATAGGAAGTTGAATGAAAATCAAAGGTTTCTCCACTATTACATTGTTTGATTTGAAGCAATGTACTCATAGACAACAAAGTAAAAATCAAACATAGAAACATAATTGAGCAACATTTGTAACTTTTATTGTAGTGCACTTGTATTAACCTTGTCTTTTTTGTGATGACTGTAATGAGTGACCTACAGCTGACAACATACTTTGTTTTGCATTGAGCTAGCATTGCGTACTAGTCGTGTTTTTGTTTTTTGTCAGTTTCTCTGTAAGACGATCTTTGATTCCTCAGACTATTAACAGCTCGTCTCTGTCGAGCTGACGTTTGCCGAGAGTCTTACAATGTTCCACGAAAGACCTAAAGACCTGATATCGTTGGTTATTTGGACCTTTTCTTTGGCAAGCTCTCCGACTTGATTAGCACTTCAACAAAGACAGGCGCAATGGAAAGGTCAGTCAGTTAAGCCTCTACATACAGATAGACGCTGCTGGAATTAAACGTATGACAAACATGTTTTGCTGCATGTGGAACATTGTAGTGATTAGGATTCAAGATACAACATTTTTGTCTGTCATATACAATATGTGCAGTGAATGCAGGGTGTCACACTCGTGAGGCTGTGACTAGTGTGCAACTAGTGAGGAATAATAATTAGATTAAGAGTTAAAATAAGGTTTAGAAAAAGAAATTTAAAGGATAACAATTATAAGATAAAATATATACTGTATATCTAGAACTATATCTAGAATTAATGTTCTATCAAATGATATACTAAATTGTTTCACTAGTTAAAACCTTTTCTTTTAAACTTGCTGCAGTAATGACTGTATTATAGACATTATGATTGAACATTTTCGAATATGAACAGTCAAAATGAACTGTATCTTTAAACATAATTGTATAGGATGGAGAATGAAAGCCAGGCCTAAATGAATGATTAATGATTCATGTATATAATCTGTCTGAATGAAGAGTTAAAAAGGGCTTACCATGGGATTGCTGACTGCATTAATGTAATAAGTGTGTGTGTGACAAGTAGATGTGGTCAACATGCAACAGCTGGTAAGAGGCAGGCTCTGCGAGACCAATCTGCTTGCAAAGGTGGCTTGATACCAGTTTAACTTTTCGATGAGGTGATGTCCTCGCCACGGGCTAATCTTGTTTGGAGTTTCTTAAACGACTCTCGGCGAACTGTTAAGCGTTCCTCAGACAGAGTTTATCGCCTGTCAATACTGAAACAAGCTGTTGTCTGAGCGGGCGGTATTAATGCTGATGGTTTTTCCCCGTGAGGTTTTACGCCTTTAATGATCTTTCTGTAAGCTTGTAAACATTTTTTAAAAATCATATATTTTAATTAAAGTAAGTGCAGAATTTCTTTCTTAATCTGTTTCATTTAGCTAAAAAGGTATGGTTTTGTAGAGAAGCATGTACAGTACAAAAACATTAAGTTTATTGTTATTTATTCCTAAAAAATGTGACGGATGCAAAGGCTCCGGCAAAATTGACTGTTTGCTCTTAAATATAATATATATATATATATACACACACACGCACGCATGTTTTCATTACTTATTTATATTCTTTTTTTTTAATATAAATTCAGGTATTGAACAAGGTATTTATTATTACTATAGTATTTATTTAATGATGACTTGGTATGCTTTCATATTTTCCTTTTACAGCCAACATTAAATACATCTGCACATTAAGCTGTGGTACTTGATTTAAGATGACTTTGTATTTCTTTTAACATGATGGTATGGACAAAAAATTCAAGATCAATATAAGACTATCATATTCGATATTTTCAGAAGCACCTTGTAACCACAATGCATTCCTTACATAAAAACAAAATAGTTTAAAAAAGTGCCCTGAGATAACTTTGTTATGATATGGCGCTATATAAATAAAACTGAATTGAAAAAAAAAATAGTTTCAAAATAGTGCAATCCACAGACAATTTAAATATTTCTCTACTTACCCCAATTGTCTTTTTCTCTTTAACCTTGCTCTAATAAAAAACATGTTGGAATAGTATGTCTGGAAGAATATTTCACACTTCCTGTGTGAAGTCATGCTGAGTAAGTAAATACTAAATGTCTCGTCTCCAGCAGATGACTCCAGGTAATTCCTGACAAACGGCTGACGTAAACAACCAGGCTTTTCTATTGTAGATAACAACAGACTTCTTCCCTCATGCTACTACTTTACAATAACCTTGTCTTGCAAACAGGAACATAGTCTCTCTGTCGATGGCACCTCACCACAGTGGCCCTGCAGCAGGGTTTTGCACAGATATATTCCCTCCCTGATTGATTACTTGAGGCCTTGGGGGTTCAAAGCCGGTCATGAACAATTTCTGGATGAGAGGAATCTCTTTCAACCCGGGCCCTCAACTGACATGATGCCCTGAGCCAAGTGTCCCCGTCTACTCTCTGTTACCTGAGGAGGGCACATTAGTTGGTGAACCTTTCCCCTTAAAGTTCAGGGTAAGCTCAGGGGAACAGCAGAAGGCTCCCATCCGTAAAGGTTAAAGTTTGAGAGGATTATCCTGCAATTTGGAATGAATCTACTTCAGATTCTGCTCTTCTTTTTACCTTCATTCATTTAAACACTGCTTTTCCTACAAAGCTCCAAAAGGATGGTTTGTGCTTTATGTTGGTAGAACTGTATACATTCACTGAGTGCTTGCAAAAAAATCCAATCTCACTTATTACTGTGAATCACTGTCACAGTAAAAAGTCACAGTACACTTGTAGTAATTTGCCATTAGCCTGATTCTGTAACCTAAGTGGGTATTACAAATGCCGGGCCATTCAAACTGTGCATGCCATGTCCAAGTATAAGTGAGAAGGCAATGCATTCCCAAGTACTTTAAAACCTGCCCAGACCCATCAGGGTCAAGTAACGTAGGTTCAAGTGCAGCTCAAGGTTAGTCACTATAGAGGACTAAGATACTATAAAAGTTCCTTCCCCGAAATCCTTTGTGTCATTGACATCATGGCAATTCCGACAAATGAAAGGTAGGACAAAAATAAAATCATAGTTTTGTATATGTTCCAGACCAAATGGACTTTTAAAAATGTGTTGATTGTGTGAACATAAAGGCCAGTTCAGACCAAAGATTTGTGACGAGACGAAACAGTTTTAGAATGTTGCAGCGAAAAGTTGCAGCAGTGTGAACTGGCCCGTCTCAGCTCGACTCAAGCAGGCTGATGGCGTCGCCTGCCAGCGGCTGGTTTTAGAAGGTAAGGTACGTCACTTGTTTCAACAGCCAATCAGCTCGTAGAGAAGTCAGCTGGTCATCTCGACCCTCTTGTTTTTTTTTTATGTTTTCGCCGTTTGATCAATACTAGAAATGTAACTGTAGCAAGTAACTCACTATCACTATCCTCATTCATATTTTAAGACGCTACAAATGATATCCAGCTATAGAAAAAGCCTGAAAAGCCGGCAGATAGAACAGAAGTACAGAGAGTCCTTGCTATGGAAACGATACACTGTCTCGTCTAGTCGCATTGGTGTTAACTTGCAGGTTTCAGAACGTTGCAGACCGGCGCATTGCAAGTTTCAACTCGCCTCGTCGCAAATCTTTGGTGCAAACTGGCCTTAAGGCAGCTATAAGAAAGGTAATAAACATGGACTATGCTATATCCAGGCATTACAAAGAAAAGCAGCCCAGTATTCCTAAGACTTAGGGAGGACGATTGCACCTCACGATTTATGTCCAGTGCCACTGCAGGAAGTAGTGTGGTGGAAAGTAAGCATGTGGAGGTCAAGATGGTGCATGGACATGTAGCATGTCTGACCGAAGTTCATGTCCTCTCACGGACCTGCAAATAACGCTCACCTTTTTACCTAACCTTAAGCTTAAAAGTGTTTTAGTTGCCCAACCCCAACCATATCCAGTTTGCCTTAAGCACAATTCCCTGAAATTGACTGTACAGTAGATGCAATGCACAGATACTGTACAAAGCGAAAATTTTAAAATCATTGACAAAAACCTGATCACAATCCAGGGTTTAGCGGAATCGCATATTAATGTTCTGTCTGGGGGTTGGGTTGAGAAAAGATCCATGGATCAGCTGCATCTCTTAGATTTATGTGTATGTAGAGGCTTAAACTTAACATGATAGTAGACCATTTGGTAAAACAATTGCAAATGAGCAAAGCCTGCTGGAGTTTTGCTCTGTAGACGGTGGAAGCATATGGTCTAAATCAGAGGTTTTCAAAGTGGGAGGAGGGCCCCCCACTCCGGGGGGCTCCAAACTGTTTCAAGGGAAGCTCAGTGAATGGAAGTGAAAAAATATTAGTTATCAAAAGATCACATAGAATAAATGTGTGTGATCTGGTTAAAGAGATAGTTCAGAGATGTCGGACATTTCTTACCATACCTAATTTTCTGCCTTGTGTTACATGTATATTTTGGGGATGAACTTTTTATTTGTTTTAATTTTCTCAGTTTCTAGTGCAGATGTTTCTGGTGTATATTTATGTATATTTATCATACATTTTAAGGTGCCATATTAAGTGCAAAATGTGATTGTAGTTATTTTCACTTCATAATAAAGTATGCGGAGCCTGTGACACTGATGATATACTTTGAGTCCATACCTGTGATCTGTTCTAATAGACAAACCTAACAAAGCACAAGCGAGACATGCTGCTCGCCACATTAACTTTACAGAAAATGCTTAAATAAAAATAGAAAAAGGCATAAGTTAGTCCAGAGTAGAATTTTTAGTGTGCAGCAAACTGCTTCTTAAAATTTTTCGATGTTTTATTGTACAAGGATATATAAAAAACATTAGGTTTGCAGTGAAAAAGAATATTAAAAAAATATAGAATATGTTCTGTAACATCTCGGTAATAAACACTAATATATGTAATAATATTTAATAACTATAGACTCATTCTTCTACAAGTGACTTGTTTGTGACAAGTGATTGTCACAAACAATTCATCAGGACTGCTTTTGTTCCCCTCAGCTCATTAACAAGTCTGCAGACAAGCCACTGCCGAGATAGAGATGTAATGAGGGAATCATCATGGCAGACATTTCTAGAGGCAAACATAATTGAATGTGATTTCCCCTGAGACACAGACAATTCAATTCCAGCTTAAACACCAAGAACAAAGCTGACAAAACCACTCCATTTCTGGTTGAACAAAAGCCAAGAAAACAGATGAAACTCTAAATTCAGGGACATGGAACAAAGAAAAAGAAAAATGTTGGAGGAAAAAAAGCAGCCTCCACAGTCTAACATTACACAGCTCAGTTTGAATGTGTGTATCCGAACAAGTGTCTTCTTTAGCTGAACAGCTGAGAGACAGACTGTGGAGATGATGTCATCTAGAGACAAATGGCAGCTGCTCCTCCGACACTGAACGGCAAGCTAATAAGCAAAAAGACTGGATTTATGCAGCACCGTCCATTCCCATTAAGATACAACATGCTTCAACACTATAACATTAAGGTCACTGACCAATCACAGTGGACCACCTCCAAAGACAGTCACCTGATAACATCATCAGTTAGTACCAACATGTATTTAAAAGCCACCAAGAGCCATGCTAACATACTGTCTCATAAAAAATGTGTTCATTCTATTCAGAAATCAAATGCTGATTTCCGACACACACACATACACATACTGTGTGCAGTGTGCATTCTGTTTTAGGATGGATTTTCCAGTTTTAAGGTATTTGAAGTCCACTACAGCAGACAGTACTACAATCCCTCTGGAGTCTGTCTGTTCATCAGTGAAACAACTTTATTTAAATATCATAGAGACAAGCTGAGAAAGATAGGTTAAAGTGCAAAATGAGGCCTTTATACAGTGTTTCATTTATACAGAGCTCAAGAAGGGACATGGAGGAGACAGATGTACATCTACTTTTGCGAGATCTCACAAAACTTTTTCATTTAGGTCAACATACTTCCGGGTCAGTTCGGCACCATGGAAGCAACTACAACAATGGAGCCCACACACCCGTGCCTACTGCCAAGCACCAATTTAATGTTTTTTGAGGCCAATCTCAAAATTAATTGTTGTGTTGTGGCTGACCTGGAAGTCCATCCATCCATCCATCCATTTTCTATACCGCTTATCCTCTTAGAGGGTCGCGGGGGGCTGGAGCCAATTGACCTGCAAGTACGTTGACCTAAATGAAAAAGTTCTGTGTATGTTTTTTTTTCAACCTTGTCCCTTCCAGGGCTAAACAGTAAAAATAAAAACAAAAATAAATAAATAGTGAAACAATATTTTTTACAACCTCGGACAGTTCTATAATAGTATTTGGATATTGTCACTAAAAATGTGTACAATGTCATTTTTCTTGTATTTTAGGTTCCTGGCAGCTTTATACTTTGTTAAATGGACAAACTGAGAAGTCAGACTTATAGCTGAAGGATACTGTGCATGTCACAAAATGACAAAATGTGTTGAATGCAAACATTAACCAAACTGAAGCTGGACTAATATTTGCAACAAAACCTTGACCATGCAAAGATATCATTTAGTGAAATGGGAGGAAGAAAATAGTGTTTTTATACTCATTTAATTTCAGCACAACATAAAAGGTGACTCCTCTAAGCACACATCATTAGTCTGCCTGCAAAGAACCCTATCCGTCATGAGACATTATGAGTCCTCCACAGCTCTGTCTGATTATCACTGGAAGCTCACAAAGACATCTGTGACACTGAAACTAAAGCTCATTAGACTGCTGATCAGGACTTCTTCAAACTAACAGCTTCCTAAACATCCTCACATAAATATGTTTCACTTTTACAATGCTGCATTACTGGTTCATAGTGATTCAAACCAAGGCAACATACCTAAACCTCTTACTGTGCTAAACACTTTGGAAAAGATTTATGGTTTGCTCCAACACATTTGGTGCATCCATCAAAAATGGCCCACCAGGTTTGCGTGTGAGCGTTTGCAAGGTGTGTCTCTCTTTCATCTGCATATGGATTTAAGGGGGATCCCAAAAATAATAGGTCTTAGACGTGTTAACAAAGACTGATTATGTCCTTTGTTGAATTTACTAAGGTCACACAATTTGCAGCCAGTCAGTTTTACAAAGAAAATTCTCCACTAAAAACTGTGCAAACCAATTCTTAAAAAGTATATAGTTACAATACAGTGAGCGCTTGGCTGAATTAACCTAAGTATTAGCGAGATATCTGCCATATTGACACCATCTCCACCTCCACACTGAGCTGCTGCACCAGCTGCTCGTGCACACTCGTGCCGAGCCATTTTCTTAGTAAAGATTTGCTCTTTCTGGCAGCTCTTCTCTAGCAGAAGATGCTAGAAGAATGACGCTCGCTGTGTTACCAAGTTTGATTCAGAAAAAGAGAAGAACACTGGATAGTTAGCAGGAACAAAAATGAGGAAAAAAGGTTAACAACACCTTCAGGAACATAATCAACAGACAACCCTTTGCGTACAGCCCACACTGCTTGACTATCCTCTGGGAGGTGCAGAACAAAAACACTGTAGTGATGCAGAAGACCAGTGGCAATGCTATTGCTGCTGGAGAACTGTGCAATTTCAATCAAAGTCACATTGAAGTCAGTGTGTTTGGTTTACTAATCTACTGCAGGGACCTAGAGGTCAAAATGTGATGGAAGCAGTGCCCCAGACATGCCCTCATATAAACAAACACTTCTTACAACCCTCTAAACTCAACAAATGTGAGCTGTAAAATGTGAATTGAAGCAATTTAAGCTGTATTGAGACATTTTTAAAAGTCATCCTTTCATGTGAGGACTAGAAACGAGCCTGGTCTATTCACAGCATCCCAGGCCTTTAGGAGAAGGTCATGTGAAGCTGTAGCAACACACCAGCGATCAGTGCAGAGTATTAAATCTCTGCCAGGCACAATGGAAACTTTGTCTGAGAGACTGTGTGTGTGTGTCTGTCTGTCTGTCTGTTAGGAATAGCGTTTCTGACTGTCCAGCTGTCACATGAAAGCTTCTGCAGGAACTTTTAGTGACAGTGGTGGAAACAGAGATATGGGAGAAAGTGGAAAGTCTCCACTGCATGCTTATAGACCCACTAGTGATCAGTAATGGGGAGTCAAAAACATGTGGCAAAGCAAATTAGTTAGTTAGTAATAGTCTACAATTGTAGAGGGTATTCTGTGATCCTTTTTCATCCAGTTTATCTCAACAGACGCTTCAGTTCTTCAGCCAAGGAGGACACCACTGTTTTTTTGAGATTTAGCTTATTTTTCCTTCCACATATCATCTCGATAATATACAGTGTATATGGCCAGACTGATACAGGAAATAATCATTTAACACTGCTTGTATTTTTTACATTGTCATTGAAATGCATCTGTGGCAAACATTTTAAAATCACATGTTGCTGTTGTTGTTGCTTTTACATCCGTTATCTCATTATGTTAATTTGCATATGAAAGAGATCATTGTCCTTGTTCCTTAAGACCACACCATAGTGGACATGTTGCACTACTTTGCCCTTAAGTCCTTTCCAGGTTGTTAACAACAATAACATTAACAGGAATTTCGGTAATGCTTTAATTTACGGATCCTTTATTTTGTAATAATTTCCTGTCCTGGAAAGAATGTACTTTGGTGACAGTGCTGAGACTGTTATGGAAGTTACTTGAGTTGTTTGTGTTGATGATTTCCTTAAAAAGAACTGCTCCATTTGAATCCCAAGTACATTTTAATTCATTATTAATTTATTATTGGACTTTATTCGTCATATATGTTGAATTGTATGCTTGCCTACGGAAGCATTTTTCTGCCACGCCAGAAAAAGAAAAACGGATCAGTATCACGTTACAACGTCAAAAGTTTATTGTTATAACAAGATGTTTTCATGTTATTGCAACATACAAACCTATCATGTTATAAAACCATACTATTTATCACGTTGTAACGTGAAAAGTTTATTGTTATAAGATGTTTTTCACGTTATAACATGATACTGATCCGTTTTTCTTTTTTGCTGGGACAGTAATATTCTTCCATACTTGCCTGTAGGCAAATTTGACAGTTTTGCATGTTGAGCTGACCTGTTTTGTACCGACTACAATACTCTTACTGGAGTTTGGTATTTAACTGAAATAAATTCATTCAAAGTGTACCAACTGAACTCTGTTTAGATTTTCTGTATAATTAGTGCTAAATTATGTACATAATCCTTTCCAGGAAATGTCTTACAAATTCATGAGGAACTTACAGACCCGTAAAATAAAGTGTTACTGTGAAGTTGCTAAACATGAGGACATCCCCTCAGTTTATTACCAATAATATCACAAAGTTCTTAATTCTACTACTGTAAGTCTATTTGCTCAGGCTTAATGACATGATAACTAAATGAGTGGAGATTTATTTTGCATTAAAAAGATATAATTTTATATCACTTCACATTTATTTGCAGGTCTTTATATTATTATACCAACCAAGACAACCTTAGCTCCACTACCATAGGTAAAATGAATACAATAAAAATAAAAGACATGACATGTCTCTGTCTGCATGTCATATAGCTACACAAAAAAGTACTTCAATTAGATTTCAGTTGGTTAATTGTGGGCAATGGAATATAATTTTTGTTGGAGAGAGAAAGCCCCGAAGATGTGACAAAGAAGAGAAAACATTTTTTATTTTCTAATTTTCTCCAAATGAGTACTTACCCGAGTTATCAGATCTAAACAGAATCAATCATGTCATTCAAGGCCTTTCACAACATTTAAAGCAAAATCTGAAGCAGCTCCTCAGTTTTTAGTGAAAAACTCTACATTTTTCATGAGTGCTCCAAAGCTCACCCAGACTGACAGAGAGGAGGAAAAGCAGAGCTGAGAAGGAGGATAAATATTACCATTTTGAATGGCCTCATCTTTCCAGCGGGGGGAGCATTTTTCTGCTGGCTCTAAAATAGATGGGAGAGGCACTTTTAAAAAAAAGCTACTTGCTCAGTGAAACAGACTGACGCTGCTCTGCTTTTCACATCAAATCAAAAGGAATCAACAGTCAGATGCTAATAAAACAGCAGGTTAATGAAACATCACTTTATCACAGTATGTTGTTGCTGGTCTGGTGTTACAGTGAGTGAGGGCATCAGGTTTGTTTCCTCATGTGATACATGTATAAGCTCACGTCTGTTCACTATGCTGAGATCGATATGTGGTGGGTCAACAAGGTCACCAGGACTGGCTAAATCCACACATGGCGAATTCGCACTGTGCAGTATGCTATCTATGTTGATAAAACAATCGCAGAATGTCTGTTCAATGTATGGGGCAACCTGTCTGTAGAAAACAACATGTACATATAGTACAGGATGAGCCAGGGGGTTCAACAAGTCCTTAAGGTGTGCAAGTCTACTTTCCTAGTGTGCACTGAATGAATGGTAATGCATTTCTTAAGGTTAAGGGTGTGGAAAAGGTGGTAAATTGGTCCACAGTGGCTTTTTTGAAATTCAAACAGACATTTTGACTCTCAAATCTTTAGGCAATTAAAGAATAAAGCATTTCATTTCTGTTCAGTAAGAAGTTGTGTTTGACTGTGACTCTGAGACTAGACTTGTTGATTATAGATTTCAATTTTTTAACAATTTTGGCTAAAAACAAATCTTTTAAAAAGAAGATTGATTTAAACATCACAAAAGTTTGTTTCTCATGTTGCCAGAGGACACTGTTCACTGCATTTTACAGCAAACGGGGTCCTCTGGTGGTGAGGACTGCTCATCACTAACCAGTGAAATTAGAACGCAAATGGTATTTTTCTAAGGCCCTCTACACATGATCAGTGGTACGAGCTGTGCGCCATGTCAAGCTGGAATTATGTCCTGTGAACCTACAAAGTGAAGTGTGTTATGGGTAACCTTCAGGTAATCTCCCAAATCCCAACAACCTGCTCTGTGGACCTGCATGTCAAGCAAACTGATTGGTTGATTCTGACGGGAGATGTAAAATAAATACAAGTTGTTGTGTACAAGTATAAAGAACGTCTCTGAACGACCGTCATGCACATTCACCTCCATGGCCGTAGAAGCACGTTTTAGCCTGGTGCAGAGTCAGGTGCAGAATCGAGGACGTAGCGTAGGTTTATGCCACCAGCATGTCCTAGGTAGCAAGAAAGCACCCTTGTTTATTATCTGCCAATAACAAATCTGGTCGTGCCATGTGACTGCTGATGTCCTGGCATGCTATAGTCCTTATGGCAACATTTTGGGAGGATTTTAAGGTTGTGTTCTACAGCTGAAACACAGAAAATTAGGTTTTTGTCCATGGCTTTCATGCTACGCCATGGACGGCTGCCATCTCATTGGTTGTGCACAGAAAGGTGACTGACAAGGTCAAAGTCGAGCTCAAAAGTTCACTCTTGACCTTGGCGACAGCAGTTGGCTATGTCCAGTCACTCGCTTGTTCTGGAGCTTTTCACCACGTTGCAGCAGATTGAGCTTTCTCAGTTGTTATAGAGCTGTAAAAGTTCTGTAAAATGTCCTTGAGTCTGAGCACCTCTAGAACTCATCCATGTTGGCTTAAAAGGAGAGCATAACAGATAATTCTAGACCTTGGAAACAGCAGTTGACAAAACAATCTCAAAGTCCAGAGGTCAAAGTTGAAACTGTCTTTTGAGCACTTCATTGATGTGTGCAATCTAAGCCTAAGATTACACTGCTGCAAGATAAGGCCTCTTCGCTCTCAACATAGAAAGACAATGACTCACGCCGGCGCAAAGTGATTCTGCCACTGATCATGTGGAGAGGGTCCAATTAGATTTTCCCAGAAGTTCCCAGGCTTAAGTTTAAAAAATAAAAAAATAAAAAATGATAAGTTGCTGGTTTGTATTTCAGTAAAGAATTTTAGTGTCCCATGACATTCTACTTGCTGTTCCTGACAAGAATACAATCCAGGGGAAACATGGAGTACTTGTTTTTGGTATGAAAGGTCAAATTTAGATTTAGTGAATACTGGCGTAAATATCAGCAACTTTAAAAATACAGCATATTGAAAGTATAGTTGCACTATATGGTTACACTATAAATCTGATTTGGAATGAACCTGAAGGTATGAGACTGAGTGTGTGTTGGGGTAAGACATCTTACCTGACATACTGGTGGGGTTCAAGGCCAAGACGTCATCCTCAGAGCCTCCTCAGACATCTGGGTACCTACCTAGCTGAACACAGAGCCAAGAAACCATCAATCACTAAGTGTATCACTTATATAATAGCTCACAATAACAGCACTTGAATATAAAATCTTAAAATGAGGTATTTGGTGCTCCTAGCTTGTCCATCCCTGCTGTGCCATTTTAACAAATAAAATCGTGTGTGAAGAGGAAAAAAGAGCCACTAATTTGATGTAATCAGCCTCTTCAGCTTGATAAAAACAGCTTGAAGGAGGGGTCCGATGCCTCTGTTTGCATATCAGGAGACACTCAAGGATGCAGGTATCACTGTGTTGTCAGTTTATCAAAGGGAATTGTGTACACAGATTGTTCAGATGTTATGACCCTCGTGACATTTTTGCCGCTGTGCAGGGTGACATCTAGTGGTCAAACATGGAAAACCACTTTACACAACCTCGCAACACCTTTTAAAAGTGTCAAGTCTGAGGTGTTGATAGCAGAATTTTTATTCTCAAGGTTTGATTGTTTGTTTTTCTCTATCACATACTCAGTGTGATAAAGGAGAAAACACATTAAAAGTATAAGATGTTACATTCATAGCAGTGTGTGTTCATCTTTAATCAGACAGCTGAGTTGAGGCAAAGCAGAGTGAAGTTTGAAGGTGTTGCGGAGACACGTGATCTACTATAGGTCATCAGAAAAGCACACACACATTCACTGCTGGGGTTGCATATGAAGTGCATCAGAAAAACTACCTGATAGGAAATTATGCATTTTCACATACACATTATAATGCGAGTATGATCCTGGCTTTGGTCATATTCAGGATATGGTATTTACATGAATTATAGAGAAACCTGGTTATTCATGTCCATGTTTACATGATTCCAACATCATCTGGGTTTCTGATCGCCTCAGCTGGTGCTGATGTGATTTGTGATGGGCTCTTTCTGTCATTTCTGTCCTGACTGAATTACCTCAACAGTTTCAGGTAAACCCAATTTGGTTTCTGGATTTACCTCCGCTACCTCTCCTGGATTTGGCTTCTCAAGAAGACCAGACGAGAGCAACAATACAACTCATGTCCCAGGCAGTGTGGCCTGAATGAAGCTACTTTATCAGTGGAGAAGGTAGCAAATTCATTTGATCACAGTGCAACCAGACTTAATGGTATTAATAAGGTGTTTGATAGGTCCTGGTTCCACTCTGGCACCTCTTCATACCCGGGGCCTGACCAGGGCTGGGCTGGAGCCGATCCAAGCTGACCTTAGGCAAGAGGCGGGGTACACCCTGGACAGGTCTCCCGTCACAGGACTGACACTTAGAGACGGACAACCACCCCGGACAGCTCACAGTCATAACTACGGGCAATTTAGAGTTGCCAGTTAACCTAACCTCCATGTCTTTGGACGTGTAATACAACAGTCCTGTAATAAATACAATACAATAAATTCTACCTTCATAAAGGTTATGATGTTCACTGCTGCAGCTGCCATTATCATCAAGACTGTCTGCATGTTTCATCATGTTGAATCTAGTTACAATGGGCACAAAAACCATATCATGACCAAAAAACATTATGTAAAAATGGAAACTGTCTTACATTCAGGTTATAATTTGAAGATGTTTTATGTCGATTTAACAGCATTTAAACCACTGAGTAGTCATTTTTGACTATTAACAGGGTCTGCATACATACACAATCATTCAATCAAACCTTTTCAGACAAGAAATGCAAATCATAGCTGAGGAACAGAGCACAGAGGAACAAATAAAAATGATTTGTACCTGTGTCAATCCAAAGACACAAAGCAATCATCTTGGAAGACATTAAATAACCTAAAGAGTCATAGTAAGAGGAATAACACGTATATAATATATCGTGTTTATATAATATGTCCTCAGCTGACCAAGCCTTTACTTGTCCTAACCATGGCATCAAATAAGTGTGATGACAAGAAAAATGTTATGGTGAGCCATGTAGGCAGCAGGGAGAGGACCCAAATGCAGACAGGCGAGGAGACTGAAGCAATTCCACGATTTAATAACAAAATAAACTTACAAAATTCAGGTACTGACACGCAGGGAAACACCAGGAACACGACACGAAGAGATCACCAAGAACATCGAGAACAACAGCAACATAAACCACATCAATGACACGACAAAGTGGACAAAGGGAGAGGACCGGTATATATAGGGAAGGATAAAACAGGAAACAAGACCAAAATACAGAGTCCAAACAAGAGTCCTTCGTGGACCATGACAAAAAACCTCTAATCAAAGCCTCTGATAAATCAACCATTAAAACAACCAACCACTAAGACTTCCATTTTGTAACTCAGCCTACATGCTGTTTCAAAAACTCACTGTCAACAAGCGCAGAAAAAAACAAAATGTAAAAGAATTACAGCTTTCATAATTCCTTTGCACTGGAAGAACAGCTGGCTTGAAAAGCATTACAGGAAACTCTGCTCCGGTTTGCTGCTTTTTACCCGAGAGAGCATTTATCATCTAGACAACAGCTGGGGAAGGCCCGAAAGCTGGTTCATCCATACAACAGGTTTTTGAAGCTCTAATGAGGACACAGACAGATAGATAGGTGCCCAAAGATTTTCTGGCTGGAACAAATTTGAAGATAGATGGAAGTCAGTCAATGAACGGGCTATAATGTACATACATAGACGGAAGAGATAAATGATTGCAGGTCACAGTAGGAAGCTGCAATAACGAGACACAACAGATACTGAGCAAAGTGAAGCTCCTCATGGGGACATTTTTATAAATAACCTCCTATCAGATTTCTATATCATAGACAGCGGCTCCACTGACAGTGGAGTCTATTGACTGAGCAAGCAGACTGAAGGAAAACAGTTGGCTCAAAGTTACACCGGATGTCGAGGGAAAATGAGTATTTCCTGATTGTTGGCTTCACAAAGCTGGTTCCATTTTGAAAAAAACTCTTATCAAATTTCCTTATAAATAATTAACTTTATCCCCCTCTTTTTAGTAGAGTTGCTACATGGGAGAGCCTGTTTGTTCCCAAAGCACTTTTAAGACTGTAAATTCCAATTTGAAGGTTTTATTTTATTGGTATCGACAATGTTTCTCAACATAGATCATTTAAAGATACTATAGGTTTTTGTTTATGTTGTGGCCATCAGTTTTAAGGTTAATTTCTTTGAAATCGTTTTTTTCCCTTCTGTTGGGTATGGTGCAACTCTTTAACCAGATAAGACCTTTTATTGGACGATTCTGCAAAACCCTGCAAAAACCCAGTTTAACAATTTTTTTTAATGTCCAATTCCAACTTTTTTTTAAAATCTCCCTTGCTACAATGTCTGCTCATGGCAATTATAGTATTTAGGTTTCATATATATATATATATATATATATATATATATATATATATATATACACACACACACACATATATATATATACACATATACATATATACATACACATATATATATATATATATATACATACACATATACATATATATATACACACATACATATACACATACATATATATACACACATACATATATATATATATATATACACACATATATATATATATATATATATATACACATATACATATATATATAGTTCTTGTTCATGTTCAAATTCATGACCTTGGAAACAACAGCTGACAAAGTATTCTCAACTCAAGGTCCACTTACTCAAACGTGGTTATGGCAAATGGTTAAGGTTAAAGATAATAGTTACAGTTAATAAAAAGGCAAACGTAAATTGCACGTATGTGATGGGACACAAACTCTTGTCTCCCGTATAGACCACCCAACCTCCGCTCCATTGCTTCTGGCATCACAGCATACTTGGCATGAAGGCCTTGAAATACCTTCTCACAATTTATTATAATTTTGTTAATGTTGGATATTTCCAGGGCTAGAATATGTTAAATTTAACATCAGAGGAAACAGAGTTCGAGGTAAACCAAACCAAACAGTCACACCTACTATAGGTGCTCACAGAGAGGCATTTCAGGACAACCTGATTCCATCAGATAGGAGGTCCACAGATGGCAATTTATATTGGAAGGGGGAAAAAATCATCCAGCTGAGTGCTTTTTGTGTCTCTCTAATTGCCATTTCTGCACATTAGTGTCCCAAATAAACAAAAGTGACAATAATGGACTTCCACCGCAGGCGTAAATTAGCTGCAGTGGCAGGGAGCAGGGTTGCTCCAGTCCACCCTTTCCCTTTTCATTGAGCTTTGGCCATTCTACTTTTCTGCTTGCTCTATCGGATTTTGTTATACTTTAAAAACAGAGAAACTAGGTTAAACTCTGTGTGGCTTTGGCTGGACAGCTAGATAACATCACTTATCTAGTTCCTACTTTGCAGTCTTTGCAGGGATTTTCATTTAAGATACAAAAAAAAAACTTCTATACAGCTCATGTGAACTTGGAAAAACTACGGTTGATACTAATTTTCACTTATAATAACTGCACACGTTTCTTTATAATACGTGTCAGGAGCTGGCAACAAGAGCCAACATTTTGTGGGATTATACTGAGGACAGAGGAAGCTAAACCAAGGTTATCGTACAGAAAACTCTCATTTCTTCTCTTTTCAAGTACACACAAACAGAATCTGTCAAACTTATAGAAACCCCCCAGGGTTTCCTCCCTGTCTCTGCAAAACACAGGAGCACTGCTCCAGGCATGAAGTTACGGTGTGTCTCACATTCTCTCTGCTTGTACTTTATGTGCACGTATTGATTTCTACCCTCGACTTTCCTGGAGCAGACAGGAGCCCAAATGGAGCCCTAAAAGAATCCACATCTATTCTTTATGAGACAATGCTGAGCTATGCTGCTGAACAATTTAAACTACAGCCTGGTGTTTACTCTGTGACTGTGAAAGTTCTGTTTCATTCCTGGATGACTGCCAGTGGCAGTAAACAAAGTGGATATGTCTCTTCGCGCTCCGCGCAGGTCGAGATCTTATGTAAACAAAGTCACGTGCGTGACGTGTAGGTTACCTGTGCGTCCCAGCTATAAATACCACGTGGTAGCCTACGCTCGGTCTCTTTGATCTTCTCGCTGTTAGCTGGTGCTTACCGCTGGTTAATCGCTCCGCAGATCCTTGTTTCGGTTCTGTATTCTGCAGGTCCAAGGGAGGTAAGCACATTTTGTGTTATTTGGTGTTTGTCATCCTGCCTGTGACTTATGGTCGGAGTGCAACGTGTTGCCCTCTAAGGCTGTGGTTGACAGGCTATCCTGCCTCTCCTTCTTTTCTTATCTGGAGGTTTTCGAGCGTCCTTGTCTTTGTGCTGGCTCGCTCACCAGCTACACTGACTGTTGTAAACAGTCTGTTGTGTTAGTAAATTCCTCCTATTTTGCTAGATGTCACAGCCGCGTGCAGTGGTTAGCCCACAGCTCTCGTCTGGTGTTTTCCTAGCTTAGACTGTTGAGTTACCTTAAAGGCTAGTAGCTAGCTTGGAGCCTATAGGTGGGCATTTTAGCTAGCTGCTGGAATATTGCTGGAAGTTCTAATCGTGTTCTGTGGCCAGCCACAGTTCTCGCTTGGATTACCCGGATAGATAGCGATTCAGGTGAACAGGCTAGCAGTGGGTTGGAATAGCCTGACTAACTAGCCACTTGTTTGCTTGGTTGCATTTGTGTATGTCTAGTCACAGTTTTCGCTCAGATTTCCTAGCCTGACCCCCTATCTGACCAGAGGATGCTGGTGTGTACGTCTTGTTGCACTCAACTTCAGGTTGAGGATGGCCACGAGTTGTGCCCCAAGTGTCTGGGTGTGGGCCACCTTAGAGAAGCCCTGTCTGACCCATGCATTAACTGCAGTATTCTACCACTCTCTGTGAGAGAGGAATGGCTGCGTCAGGTGGAAGGCCTCCACCACCCTCAGGGGTCAAGGTGACCTCGGTCACAGACCCAGTGAAGGCCCAGTTTTTGTCACAGGAAATAGCCACACTCCTGGACAAAAAGGCCATTACAGTAGTAGACCCACACACACAGAGCGAGGGGTTTTACTCAGCATATTTTCTCATACCAAAGAAGGTTTAGGCGCTCGGAGCAGTTGTTTGTCTGCTACAGCGGGAAAAACAAGGGACGGGCACTTTCTAAACAGAGGCTCTCCCACTGGGTTGTGGAGACAATTAAACAGGCTTATGAGGTAGCAGGTAAGCCTGCCCCCTCAGATGTGATCTGTCGTTCTACCAGGGGGATGGCCACATCCTGGGTGGCAATGCGGGGGGTGCCACTGTCGGAGGTCTGTGCGGCAGCATCCTGGACGGCACCTTGCACCTTCTCAAGGTTTTATCGCCTTAACATTGCTTCCGGATCCACACTAGCAGCCGCTATTCTTCCATTAGCAGCTGCAGTTGACCAGTAGGTGGGTGTCTTTCCTCGTGATACTGCTGGTATGAGTCATCCACTTTGTTTACTGCCACTGGCAGTCAGGAAGAAATGAAACAGAATGGAAGTTACGAAGGTAACTATGGTTCTGTGAATTCCTGGATGACTGCCAGTCATGCCGGTCACTCGGAACCTTTGTTTGGGCGAGAAGATTCCGAGAGGCAGAGCGTAGGCTACCACGTGGTATTTATAGCTGGGACGCACAGGTAGCCTACACATCACGCACGTGACTTTGTTTACATAAGATCTCGACCTGCGCGGAGCGCGAGGAGACATATCTGGAATTGATTATTGGCAGCTCCATTTTGCGAAACGTGAAATTAGCGACACCAGCGGCCATAGTCAAATGCATCCCAGGGGCCAGAGCGGGCGACGTTCAATCCTATTTAAAACTGCTGGCTAAGGATAAACGTAAATATGCTAAGATTGTTATTCACGTCGGCGGTAATGACAGCCGATTGCGCCAATCGGAGGTCACGAAAATTAATGTGGAGTCAGTGTGTACATATGCAAAAACAATGTCGGACTCCGTAGTTTTCTCTGGGCCCCTGCCTAATCTTACTAGCGATGACATGTATAGCCGCATGTCATCATTCAACCGCTGGTTGTCGAGGTGGTGTCCAGGTAATGATGTGGGCTTTGTAGATAATTGGCGGACTTTCTGGAGAAGACCTGGTCTGATTAGGAGAGATGGCATTCATCCCACTTTGGATGGAGTCGCTCTCATATCTAGAAATCTGGCCGAATTTATTAGTGGCCCAAAGCCATGACAACTCAGAGTTCAGACCATAGACTTAATACAGTCTGTGGTCCAGACCAGGAGGCAGAGCTGCAGTCCTACACGCTTCTCTGCGCTTCCATTAGAGCAGTTACCCACCCTAAACTCCACAGAGAGGTTGTCTGCCCCCCGACCACTTAAATTATTTAAATCAAAAGTAAACAGAAGAGGAGTTACACATAAAAACCTAATAAAAAGTAAAACCACCACTGAAACAGTACAACAAAATAGGAGAATTAAATGTGGACTCTTAAACATCAGATCTCTCTCATCTAAAGCTGTTCTAGTAAACGATCTAATATCAGATCATAATATTGATTTATTTTGTCTCACTTAAACCTGGCTGTGTCAAGGTGAATATGTAAGCCTAAATGAATCCACTCCTCCCCGTCACATTAATACTCACATTCCTCGAGGCACAGGCCGAGGAGGTAGAGTTGCAGCCATCTTCGACTCAAGCCTATTAATCAAACCTAAACCTAAATTAAATTATAACTCGTTCGAAAGCCTTGTTCTTAGTCTTTCACACCCAACCTGGAAAACACTACAGCCAATTCTATTTGTTATAGTGTACTGAGCTCCTGGACCGTACTCTGAATTTTTATCTGAATTCTAAGAGTTCTTATCAGGTTTAGTCCTTAAAACAGATAAAATAATTATTGTAGGTGATTTTAATATTCATGTGGATGTAGAAAATGATAGCCTTAGTGCTGCATTTATCTAATTGTTGGATTCGGTTGGCTTCTGTCAGAGTGTACATGAACCCACTCACTGTTTTGACCACACCCTCGACCTTGTTCTTGTTTATGGCATTGAAATTGAACATCTAATAGTCTTTCCACAGAATTCTTTTTTTATCAGACCATTTTTTATTAACTTTTGAATTCCTATTACTGGACTACACGCCATTAGGCAAACACTCCTACACTAGATGTCTATCTGATAGTGCTGTAGCTAAATTTAAGGAAGTGATTCCATCGGCATTAAATTCAGTTCCATGTCTCAATATAACAGACGACTCCGATACTAACTTTAGTCCCTCCCAAATTGATCATCTTGTTGATAGTGCTGCAGGCTCACTACGAATAACACTCGACTCTATCGCCCCTCTAAAAAAGAAGATAATAAAACAGAGGAGGTTAGCTCCATGGTATAACCACCAAACCCGCAAATTAAAACAAACATCGCGAAAACTTGAAAGGAAGTGGCGTTCCACCAATCTGGAAGAATCACGTTTAGCCTGGCAAGTTAGTCTTAAAATTTATAGGAAGGCCCTCCGTAATGCCAGAGCAGCTTACTACTCATCATTAATAGAGGAAAATAAGAACAACCCCAGGTTTCTGTTCAGCACTGTAGCCAGGCTGACAGAGACTCACAGCTCTGTTGAGCCATGTATTCCTATAGACCTCAGTAGTAATGACTTTATGAGCTTCTTTAATGATAAAATTCTAACTATTAGAGACAGAATTCAGCACCTCCTGCCCTCAGTTGGTACTGACTTATCTTCAAACACAGGAACCTTAGAAACAACTGTAAAACCTGTACATTTAGACTGCTTTTCTCCCATCAACCGTAATCAACTAACTTCCATGATTACCTCATCTAAGCCATCAACGTGTCTCTTAGACCCCGTCCCAACTAGGCTGCTTAAAGAAATTTTACCCTTAGTTAGCATTTCTTTACTAGATATGATCAATCTGTCCTTATTAAAAGGCTATGTGCCACAGTCCTTTAAAGTAGCTGTAATTAAACCTCTTCTTAAAAAGCCCACTCTTGATCCAGGGGTTTTGTGAAGTTATAGACCTATATCTAACCCTCCTTTTCTCTCTAAGATCCTTGAGAAAGCAGTCGCCAATCAGTTGTGTGACTTTCTACACAACAATAAGCTGTTTGAGGATTTAGAGTGCATCATAGCACAGAGACAGCACTGGTGAAAGTTACAAATGACCTTCTAATTGCATCCGACAAAGGACTTGTCTCTGTACTTGTCTTACTAGATCTTAGTGCTGCATTCGATACCATTGACCATCACATTCTATTAAAGAGACTAGAACATTTAATTGGCATTAAAGGTACTGCACTAAGCTGGTTTAAATCCTATTTATCAGATCGATATCAGTTTGTACACGTTAATGATGAATCATCTATGCACGCCAAAGTCAGTCACGGAGTTCCACAAGGTTCTGTGCTTGGACCAATTCTATTTACCTTGTATATGCTTCCTTTAGGCAATATTATTAGGAAGCACTCCATAAATTTTCATTGTTATGCAGATGATACCTAATTATATTTATCGATCAAGCCAGATAAAACCAATCAATTAGCTAAACTTCAAGCATGCCTTAAGGACATAAAAACCTGGATGACCTGCAATTTTCTGATTTCAAGTTATTGTTCTTGGCCCCGAACACCTTCGAAACACATTATCTAAAGATATAGTTTCTCTAGATGGCATTGCCCTGGTCTCCAGCGAAACCGTAAGGAATCTTGGAGTTATCTTTGATCAGGATATATCCTTTAACTCCCACATAAAACAAACTTCAAGAACTGCCTTTTTCCATTTACGTAACATTGCAAAAATCAGGCACATCCTATCTCAAAAAGATGCAGAAAAACTAGTCCAAGCATTTGTTACGTCTAGGCTGGATTATTGCAACTCTCTATTATCAGGCTGCCCCAATAAATCCCTTAAGACTCTCCAGCTGATTCAGAATGCTGCGGCACGTTTACTGACAAGAACCAGAAAAAGAGATCATATTTCTCCAATATTAGCTTCTCTACACTGGCTCCCTGTAAAACCAGAATAGAATTTAAAATCCTTCTCCTCACCTTAAAGCCCTAAATGGTCAGGCACCATCATATCTTAAAGAGCTCATAGTACCCTATTACCCCACTAGAGCACTGCGCTCCCAGAATGCAGGGTTCCTTGTGGTTCCTAGAGTCTCTAAAAGTAGAATGGGAGCCAGAGCCTTCAGCTATCAAGCTCCTCTCCTGTGGAACCAGATCCCAGTTTGTGTGCGGGAGGCAGACAACCTCCTCACATTTAAGAGTAGGCTTAAGACTTTCCTCTTTGATAAAGCTTATAAAGTAGGGCTGACTCAGGTGACCCCTAAGCCCCCCCTTAGTTATGCTGCTATAGGCCTAGACTGCCGGAGGACTTCCTATGATGCACTGAGCTCCTTTCTCCTCCTCTTCCTCTCCATCTGTACGCCCTCATATCCCATCAATGCTTGTTATTAATTCAACTTCTTCCAGTAGTTGTGTGCTTTCTCTCCTCTCTCTCTCTCTCCCCTTCTGTTGCTTTCTGCAGGTGTTTCTGCCTCCGGAGCTGTAGAGTCTGGATCTGTGGTTGCTGCCACCTGCTGCCCCCGTGCTCCTGCTCTGCACCCGCTGCTGCTATTGCTGTTGTTGCTCTTGTTATTAGTATTGCTATTATAGTGTTGCTCTAAGTGTTGTTTCTGTTGGTGTTAACATCAATGCCATTACCATAGCTATTGCCTTACATCCCTATGTGGAACTGTATTGTGCTGCTGTATGTTCTCTTTCCTCCTGCCCCCCCCCCCCCCTTCAACCCAACCGGTCGAGGCAGATGACCGCCCACCTTGAGCCTGGTTCTGCTCAAGGTTTCTACCTGTTAAAAGGGAGTTTTTCCTTGCCACTGTCGCATAGTGCTTGCTCATGGTGGGAACTGTTGGGTCTCTGTAAATATAAAAGAGTCGGTCTAGACCTGCTCTATTCGAAAAAGTGCCCTGAGAAAACTTTGTTATGATATGGCGCTATATAAATAAAACTGAATTGAATTGAATTGAATAATAGCACAATCAGAATAAAAAGGCCTCATGTAACCACCTCAATTAGAAGAGACTGGCCCGATCGGAAGGAATTTTCAATCGGGTTAGGGTGGGGGTGTAAACTTTTGATAATCCATTCAATACGAAAATATTAGCGCCTAATAACCATGTGTATGTATAGGGTTTGAAAAGATGAACGAAGCCGAAAACAAAAAAACATTTTATATTTCCAGCAGATTAGACGCTTCACATTGGGTGGAACCACTTTGCGCATGTCAAAAGAATTTCTATATTCTGATTAAATGCTTTGGGGCATGTAAACAGTTAAGTTGGAATCTCTAATCAGAATGATTTCAATCAGGTTGAAGAAATATTGTCCATGGAACTGCAGACTTTTGTCTCTTATACCGTCCCTTTTGACTTGCTTGCTTGATTTAATATGTTTGATAATGCTGTAAGATTAATGATATTAGCATGTTTGCTCTTAAATTCACTTGTCCTTTTCTAATTTGTTACCTTTGGAGAGCTTTGAGGTTACATGAATCTTCCTTAAGATTTATTCATTTTAATGCTATTTTCTACCTGGTCATGCATATGCTTTGAATAAGTTCAAGGTGATCATCAGTCAAACCAATCTCTGTAGTCCTTTGATTGGAAGACTGAAGCAGCTCCTATGTGTACATAAAGTGTTGTGATGCTGCCCTTATACCTGATGAAGGTCGGACAGACCGAAACGTTGTAATAAATATTTCGGCAGTAAGCGAGGCAGTGTGCGGGAGTTCTTCTGAGTGTTTCCAGATAATCAATATTAGGCATGTGATTGGCCCCATCCTTAAAAAATGGCGGTTCTACAATTATCATATGGATGGTCAAGTATGACCCAAGACAAGATTTTTTTTTTTATAGTTTTTATTTTTTTTTTCATATTTTTTATATTTAAACCCTATTTAACCCCCTCATCAATAGATTTAACCTTAGGGCTGTTCAGTGTTAGCTTGGCCATAAATCCATGTATGCTGAAAAAAAAGAAGAAAATAAATTCTCTTCAGAATGTATTGGTCTGTCAATTCCCTTCATTTGGTCTCACATAGAAATGCAGGATAATTACATAAAGTTATCAATATCAAAATAATGTGTATGTTTACATTCAGTCTGACTAACGTTATTTGTGTCACTATCTGCTTTGCGCAAGGCACACAACTAGAGCCAACTGGTTCAGACCTGTCGTATGATTTGTAACAGAATGTATATGTATCCACATGCCAAGATGAATATGTTTTGTTTAAAGGAAAATACAAATAAAAAGAAGTTAAAAAAACGTACATCTGGGACACATTAATAATTGTATAATAATTAGGTAATTAGGTAAATAATTGACCTTGTTTTCATTTCGAGCTGTCCTGTCAACAGTTTTACAGGTGTGTCTTTTATTTGTTGTTGTACTTTCAAATGCATTAAAGGGGCACTCTTCAAATGACTACCTGTCTAAAGAAATTAATTTACCAAATTTACCAAATATACCAACATGACTGTGGCCAGCCTTAAAGTAGAGATGAAACGGCATTTCGAGAGTATCGAGCTTCCGTATTGTGACGTATTTCCGAGTGAAACAGGATAGGCAGGCGGTACATAATGTTGGGGGGAATTTGATAGGAACGTTGAAAAGTAGGCGTGTCATAACAAACATGGAGAATTACAGTGATTCAGCGTTAGATGCTAGCCTCCATTCAATTGTAGAGGACTACTCACCTCCTTCAACAACATCATCACCCCTCGAACTACAGAAGGTGGAGGAAGACGAGGGAGAGGATGAATATTTCGTCCTTGGAGTAAGTAAATCTAAGTTGAAGATTGTTTGATGAGTGGATATCATCATGATATTATGATATAATTGGCTGAAATTGCTAGCTAGGTAACTAATGAGTCTTAGCTCTGTGCCGCTGAAAGTTGAAGATTGATTGATGGGTGGATGTCATGATATTATTGGTTGAAATTGGTTGGTTCAAGCTTACATAAGCACATCATATTTTGTTTTACAGGAAGAAAACACGATTGGAGTTTGATATAAGAATACAAAGAAATAGATTTTTTGTATTTTATTGTTTTTGGCATATATTGTTAAGTAGGTGCACAATATGACCGGGGATGTGATCTAAAGGGGTGAAAAAGGCATTTTTCATTTTATCTCGACTTTAAGTCACACCGGAATCAAATGCCAGCATCTTAAAACAAGACAAAACAAGGCCGATTACTGCACCAGTACCAAGAAATCCAAATGGATTCAAAAGTTTTGAAATATGCTTTTTGTTATAGGAAACTAAGACTTTACTACTGAAGAAATAGACTGTAATGATTGGTTCAGATGTTTCTTTTTTGTGGTGAATTCAAAGCACAGTGGACAGCTGATTTGTTTTGCTTTTAAATGTGCGGGAGCCAGCAGGGACAAAGCTTGAGAAAAGGCGAAAGCCAAAATACTAAGTGAGTCATTCAAGTGGTTTTGTCTCAAGGAAGTCAGTGGCTCAGTTTGGTATGAACTGTCCTTGACACCGATGATACAACAGTTCCACTTAGGAGACTCAAGGGGTCGCCAAAGCCATCAAGTTTCAGATAGTAACTTTGGAGTTATAGCTTGCTGTCAGATTTTAGCCACAACTGGAATCAAATCGAAACCTTTTGATCTGTTTTCAAGTAAAATCCTTAACCATATTCACGCTCCTTGTTCCTTTCACAGCTTTCACATCGTACTTCAACTGCAAACACCCGGGAGAATCTGTGCCTGGAAGTCAGGTTCACTGCACTCTGCAGTCTTGTGGGTGTGTTTTCTGCCTCTGGTTGGAGACGGAGCAGCGCTCTGTAGGTTATGGGTGAGCACTTCCTCCTCTACACTGGGACACACACAATTTCTCCACCACAACAACTACCACATCCTGCATGCTGCAAGGTGCAGGAACACCATGTACTGCGCATTGCAAAACAAAGAGAAGACAGCACGCCCTGATCAAAAGTATTACCTTGCCTACTGAAAAGCATTATGCAACTTTGATGAATGTACTATGCATTTAATATCACAGATAGTAATAGAAATACATACACTGATGGTATGAAACTGCCATGACACTTGTTAAAGCTATGAGATTGTGTACTGCTTACTACTATGTAAAATGCCAATGTCATAGCTTTAGCCTTCATTCCCTTGTGTTATAATCAAATTTGAACTTCATGGAAGTACCTCTTTAATTTCTTAGATAAAGCTGTCCGTGCACTGATAACAGACTTTAAGGAATTGATTAGAGATTTTCTCGGTTTCCAAGAATTACTTTCAATTTGGCTACAACGTGTAGGTGGAGAAACTGATAGAGATGATAACGACATGAAAGCAACCTTAAAGTCAGTGTATGATTGTTGATTGTCTTTATTTTTCACTCCAGGAAACTCCAAAACCTTATGCTTTGAAGTCAATGATAAGATGGCGTGAAAGTTTTCTGCTATCAAACATAAGTCTCTGCATCATATTATCCACTTGAACAAGAAAAGTGGATTCTTAACGAGCACAGTTCATCATCATGTCTTAAATGAAAGCAGAACCATAAGCAACACTGACAGACAGTAGCTTACACAAAAAAATCATTGTGAAAGTGTACACTCAGAAGCCTGGGGTAAGGCAGGAAACAGGAAATAGGCCCCTAATGGGGTACATGCTGTACTTTTCCTCATTGCTAGCATCTAAAGAACAGATTAACTGATTATTGCAAACCGGATTATGATACCTACAGGACAATGAGAATAGCTGTTTTAGTTTTTATAGCTTTTATACACAAAACTACAGTTGATCTGAGGTGAAAGACAAGGATGCTGCAGATACTCTGCCACAACAGTGTTTAAACATACAGATGACCTTCAGCTGACTATTATCTTAGCATTTCTGTTATGCCTGTTATTAGCTGGTTTTACATGCTTTCTTCAAATGTCAGTGCTTCCCTGTAAAACCTTTTGCCAACAAATATGGGTGCAGCGGATCTCCGAGAGGAGAAGCACAACACTACAACAAGTCATCAAAATAAGGCAGACGCTTGAGGCATGAAAGAAATCAACATTCTTTGAGTCTGACATAAAGTTAATGAAAAACACATTTGTATCAACATCCTCCACTCTTAAACCAGACCAAAGAGCATTTTGCTGACTGTAATGTATTGTTTAGCCATCACCAGAAAGCTTCCTGTAAAACAGAGACTGTCAGACTGAGAAAGAGAAGCCATATGAATGACTGGATCAAAGGTTTTCACCCTCACCGTGTGCATGCTCTCAAATCTTCAAACGGCTTCTCAGTGAACCCTTTTCTTGTAAATGCTTTACTTTGGCAATGTGGCATTTAGTTAAAGGGGGAACACAAAATGATGAAATGCATATACAGGGTTTCCCACACTTCAAAAGTTCAAACCCAGAGAATTTCCATAACTTCATACTGAAATCTATGACTTTTAGAGATGCTATGAAACGGAAAACTTCTATTATCGCAAATTAAAACTTAACCCCTACACTATATGGCCAAAAGTGTGTAGACACCACTGTGCTAGCAGGGCCACCCTCAGCACATCATAATATCACAACTATCCTTCCTGAGTTGATTCTGTTTTAAATAATGGCATCAAAACTTAATCATGCTCTGTAGGAGAGCAGGAGATGCAAATGTAAATAATGTAAATAAAGAGTTGTATCCTCTTTTCTGTCAGGTGGAAGTACATCCAGTTACTCAGAGCTACCAGAGCTTCAACAACAAGTCCAGTCAGAGCTCTGAGGATGTGCCAGCTGCAAAGACAAAAGCTTGTTTGTCTCTCTTCCAAAAAGCCTGTTAGTGGACCTTTGAGTTGAGATGATTTTGTCACAGAGCACCAGAGCCTGGCTGAGCTGGTGATGTCCACAAGAATGCTGCTGTTCCAATTGCACATTGAGGGTACACCCCCCCCACCCTCCTTGGATCTTGGAAGGCTATTTTGCACCAAAATAGTTATGTAATGAAAAACTACACTGAAAGTCTCTACCGTGTTTTGGTGTCATTAACAGGCGCGCTGCTTCTGTCCTCTGCTGTCTGTATCTAAGTTTGACACACACATACTGCTCTGACCAGCTAGAAGCCGGCGGGCGCGCCTCTGGTGGTTGACCAGCCTGGTCAAGTATCCTTCTAGCTACTTAAGCAGTGTTGCCAGTTTGGTTTAAAAATGTCATTATTAGCCAGAAAATAATAGGAATATTGAAAAAAGTAAGAAAAACGTCTGCATTATGACAAACCAGGCCAAAATGTTGTCAACCCACCCAACCTAACTTTTACTGATATCCATCCTAAAACCGCTAAAATCGCCCAATCTGGCAACATTTCTTGGCCATAAAATTTTCCGCTCCAGATCCAGTTATTGTTGCCGTGCGGTGTCAACCAATCAGGGGCCACCAGGAAAAGCTGAACACATTACACACATACCGCCGTCAGGTGGAGAAAAGTACGCCCTTCGGCACACAGACAAAGACTGTCCACAGTGCTTTTTCATTAGTCATCGCACGTTTCCGTAATCATTTTCATTAAAATATGTATTTCACAATTAGAACTACAGAATCAACCACTCCCTCGTTCAACTTGCCAAGTTCAAACACTCATGGATGCGAGTCCAAACTTTTTCCAGAGCTTTTGGCCATATCATATGGCCTTCTTCAGCAAATGGAACGTGCTTAGGTGTCATCATGTGACCTAAGTACGAAACTCCCTGAAGAAAGCTGTGAGATATGGTCGATAAATTGGAAAACTAAGTAAGTAAACCTTGAGTTCAGAATATTTCATCATTAATATGTGTTCCCAAGGTTATGGAATGACCTGTTCATCAATGGGTGCAATGTGTCCACATGCTTTTGACCATATAATGCAGCTTTGTGGGCTTCAGGGAGGCAGTATTACAGTGATTAATGCCTTGAAAAGAGTTGGCAAATTTTGTTATTGAGCTGTTTGTGACATATTGAAAATCTTTGTCAGAATTTAGCAAACAATGCTGTAGAGGGTTCTACAATTCAATATTAATAAAATCGACATCATGTGAAATTCTCCTATATGGATTGCTGAGACAGTATCTGACTGAATGTGTCTTCACCATAATGTATTCAGTGGTGGAAAGTAACTAAGTACATTTACTCAAGTACTGTACTTAAGTACTATTTTGAGGTACTTGTACTTTTAATTTGATGCTACTTTATACTTCTGCTTACTTCTTACTCCACTACATTTACTTGATAGCTATAGTAACTAGTTACTTTGCAGATTAAAATTTAAGTACTTTTACTTCTGATTCTGTAAGTACAGCTTACTGATAATACGTCTGTACTTGGAGTATTTTTACCTTGCTGTATTATTACTTTTACTTATACTCCTTCCACCACAGAATGCATCTTCAAGAATGTTGCTTTGCACCCAACACACAACACAATGAACAAACAGCAGAACAATATGTACCAAACAGAGGCAGTGACTGCTGCATTCACCTTTAATAAAAATGACAGCTCTTTTTGTTTTGAAAACAGCACAAAGGACATCAGGGCCTCATCTAAGTCTAAATGTCAGCCCTCCTAACAGTCTTCAATGGTAATCTCATACGTCAGCTTGCATCATGAATCAGCGGCAAACAATAGACACAGCCTTGACCAACATGTATCTTATTTGAGGTTGCATTCAGATTAGAGTCAATCTTGATCCACCGACCATTATGCCTGGAGCCCTCTAATACTTAATTTATTCACACTGTGCAACGTGATACAGGCTCATCATCATGGCAACTGGTATCATAAAAAGGACAGCAGATGGTGTTTTCATTAAAGAATTCAAGCTAATAGAAGAATCAACAGAATGACTTTGTGCTGGAGTCTCTGGTGCACTTATCATATTACATTAAGTTCTCGAGCTGCCGGGAAAAAAAACATGCAGGCCCAAAAAAGGATCGCTGATACACAGGGGCTATCCGGTGTGCTTTGGAAATGCTACAGTGTTCCTGTTACACTGTCCACAATCATGAGCATGATCCCTCACTGGAGACTTAGAGCTGAGCATCGGGCATCAGGAGTAATCCATGCACTGCTCTAACAGCCAGCAGTGAGAACACAGGCACGACAAGTGGCTGACAGCTGGAGCTAACAATCACCTGCAGACCCATGACTGGTGTTTGGCATCCAAGTTATCGTCATTGCATTTTAGTATTCCCATTTCATGTGTGCAGATGGAAGCCTTTTTGCTTTCATCCTGACATCTCCTCTGAGCTACACGGCCAGCCTGTTAGTCTTCATTTTTAAAAAGTTGGCACATATATTTCCCTCCCTGCAATGTACTGCACACAATGTCAGTTGTGTTGAGTTGAATTTATAGGGTAACATAAGCCTTTTGCAGTGGGGCAAATGTAGCAGCTGCTTTTATTTAATGGTCAAAGCAATTTCACTCATCGTTTGTTTGGTTCTTTTTAATTAGTTGATATTTAATCAGTCACAGTGAGGTTTTGATGTATCAGCTGTTGCTTAAAAAGGCAACGGCTAGTGCTGAGTACAGTAAGATTCTCACTCTCACACAGACGAATAAGGGTATAGGGGAAATGGGATTGTGTTTACGTTCGGTCACACTCAGACACAAGCGTTTGAAATGATTCATGTAAAACCTGATTTACCTAGGTAGACTGCTGCTATCAGTTTCAAAGTGGCTTGAAGGCTCCTAACACTTTAGACAGTTTAGATTCCATTTGATTGCGACCATTGAACATGTTTTCATACTGATTATTGCTGATGCCACGCTGATTAGATTTGGTTGTTTCTTTTTGCAACTAAATCAATTCAACTGCCATCATTTATTATTGATGAATCGATGCAATCAATATATTTTTACATCACGAATATGTATACATACCCTCACATTAAGTGACATTGATTAGAGTATTGAGTTTTCAGTGGAATCCCATGGGTTATTGCCTGTTATTGCACTGGACTTTAGTTGATCTTGCATACATTTTCCACATCAGTATTGGAGAAATATCTGATTTTTGTCACACACACACACACACGCACACACACACACACACGCGCACACACGCGCACACACACACACACACACACACACACACACACAAAGTCTGCAGCTGTCACACCCAAAGACAGGAAACAGAATAAACAGACAGATGACCAGTCTGGCACATAATGATTTAGCCTGGATCAGTACCAACATTAGAGCTTCATTACATTTACATCACGCCTTGCAACTGCTAGAGACACTGATTTTCTGTGTGTGTGTGTGTGTGTGCGTCTTGGCCACAGCAGGGAGGTCTAGTGGTGTGTGTGTGTGTGTGTGCGCCTTGGCCACAGCAGGGAGGTCTAGTGGAGAGAAACAGTGTATTGGCATTCTGCAGGCTGTGGGACTCTGGCTGTGTAGAATTGAGCAACATGAAGATCTTACCAGTGAAAGTGGTGAAGTCTGACTCCAGGCAGCGCTGAGGAGCTGCTGAGCTCCCCGAAAGAAACACCTATAAACACACACACACACACACACACACATATAGAGCCCGGTCAAACTAATGAGATGAAACAACCCAGATGAAAATCAGTCCAGCCACGAAAACCAGTATAGGTCCTCATGAGGCTGGAAACCATCGCATAGCATTAAATATTGACCCGAGGCACTGGGTGGGTTTTAAAGTTTTAACAGCTTCTCACTGGTGAGGGCAAAGACATTAAAAACACCTACAATCTAGGTATCGACCTGTGTTTTCAAGTCATAAGACAGTAGAAGAAATACATCACAGTGACGTGTGCTGAGTCTGGGTGGCAGAATGTAGTCAGAGCCCTACATCCGGCTAACATGACCTATATGCAACACTACCCCTCAACAAAGCAACTCCCACAGCCACGTTAAAATAAACTCTGGTGGTTTCCACATACAGTTACGACCACAAATACTCCCCCCCCCCCCCCCCACCACCACACTGCAGTATAAATTTCTTTTCCCCTTTTGGACCGGCGGCCCTCAAATGAGTCAATATATCTTTTAGTGTGCGTCAGCCCCTGAAGCGGAGAGCGGCATTTTGGAAGGAAAGCGGCCATAAATAAAACAACAGCGTGCAGGGAGGCAGAAACGAACGAAATCATTGGAAGTCACGTGAGATCTTCAAGGGAAGAAAAAACAAATAAAAAAACAGGAGGTGGTTTGATTATGATGGGTGAGAAAGGAAAGCATTTGTTTATGTCATTAATTCAGTGGCAGGACAGGGCTGGTCATCTCTCTCCGACAGACGGTAATCACTTGTAATCAGACTTAATGGGCACTCTAATGGGAATGTGTTTCCTCCCTGCATGCTCTGTCTGTAGCCCTCTTTAACACACTTGTCCACGCACAAACAAGCGCGCACATTTGCACTTCATCTGTGGGTAACGCTGCACTTCCATCTGAAAGGGAATTTTAATAATGCTGTCGATCCGTAACAGTACAACATAATCAAGTCCTATTTGTATGTAGTGCTAATTTACATATTTGCTTGGTTCATATTCTCTTCAGGTCTCATTTGTATGCGTTGATTCATTTGCAGAGGCTGGTTACTCTGCTGAGCTCAGTTCTGTCGCCATCAACTGGGAACTGTTGGGTCTCTGTAAATATAAAGAGTCGGTCTAGACCTGCTCTATTCGAAAAAGTGCCCTGAGATAACTTTGTTATGATATGGCGCTATATAAATAAAACTGAATTGAATTGAATCAACAGGAATACAATATTACAAACACACAGTTTACATTACTCTTTAAAAGGATAATCCGCATTATTACTTATTGTCGCAGTCTTTGCCATCATCAGTTATGATAACACTGTACCCACCAAGGGAATTGCTGAAATCTGGGAACATGGAAAAATCACGACAACCCAAAAGTGTGAGCTGTTTATTTCTTCCCTTTTGGTTGTTTGAAAAAATGTAGTTAAATCTTTTTCTTGTATGTGGTGAAACGTTATTAGACATGTACAGTAAACACATGGAAATAAATATTGCAGCACCCGTGGCCTGTCCCTAAGGCGCCCCAGAGTCCCGCAGCAGCCACTTTGGGAGCCACTGCGACAAAGTCCAGAGGGGCAAGAAATGAGCCATCACCTGCTTGCTTGCTGTAAACAAGCCAACACCTTAGCCAGATTATTGAAATCAATTTATTTGGAGCTGAACCTGAGTGAAGGCACCTTAAATGTCAATAATAATCCCTCATTGCACAGAAATTTAAGGTTGACTAGCCTAGAGGTTTGTTTAAAACCTGACTGATGGTCTGACTGTTCGTGTTTCTTGACCAGTCAGACTTCTTTTTAGTGATGTTGCCATCTTCCCAGATCTCAGCTATTCACTTGGGGTCTGGGCTAGTGTTAGCTGTCTTTCTAACATGGGTCCAGACCATAAACATTATGTAAAGATGGACGACACATCTTCACTTCCTCCCACTGTACAAAAATGAAGCCAAACTATCCCGGATGCCGCGCCCGAACCAATCGCAAACTCACATTTGTCAATCAGGAGGTCACACCCCCTTTTTATAGCATCAAATAACTAATTAAAACCAAACTTATCAGAAAAATGAACACTTGAACAAACATCAGCGTGATAAGAACTACCTAAAATGACAGAAACCATCTTTTGGAACATTTTATTTGACGTGTATTTTGATTTTTCAGTTTGGCCCATGTCCCATCCGCTAACATGGAGGGGGCGGGGTTTATGACCTATACTGCAGCCAGCCACCAGGGGGCAATCAAAATGTTTTGGCTTCACTTTTGAGGAGCTGTCATGTCGTCCATCTTTATATACAGACTATGGCCCAGATGGGATGATGGCAAATGACCAGACTGTCAAAACTCACAGCAACAGGTCATCCTGTTATTTTGGCAGCTAGCTGGTTAACTGCCTGTTAGGCTGTTGGAATTGAAGTGTTACATCCTAAAAGATGTAAAATTCACTAATAGCTGAATCCAGAGTTATAGAGTCACTGTCGTTCATGTCAGTGAGCCTGAGACCGAGTGGTTGCGAGGCGGGGTTAAAAGAAACGCTAGTGCGCTATGGGCTGCATGATGCAGAAGCTATGTGGAAGATCTGAGTAACTTTATACACGGAAGTCGAACTATTTTGGCTTCAAATACAGTGTATTCAGCCCGATAACTGCTTCTAGACACAAGTTACATGACTGCAGAATTCCTCGTCTGAAGAGTAGTTTAACAGCAACATAAATCTGACAATACAAGTCAAAATAAATATAATTAAAATTGCTTGTTTCAAATTAGTAAAAGTTAATTTGGTAAGCACACAGAGTATATGACAATGACAGTGGAGCTGCAATACATGTATTACCTCCCATGTTCTTGATTCCAACTTTACTAGTCATGTTTTCCCCCTTAAAAAACAAAACAAAACATGCAGCTGTTCTTAAAATATTTTCTACCAACATGTGATTTGACTGTGATGCTATCATCCAGTCAGAAATGTCTGTGTGTGTATATTTTGGTGAAGAGAGACATGAGGACTGAGATGAAAAGAAAATGTGTGTGTCAGAGAGAGAGAAAGAGAGAGACAGAGTTGTGATAAAAAAAAAACCCCACTGACACACTCTATCACTCAGTTTCCATGGTGATTTGAGTTATATTTGACAATGTGACGCACATTTTCAGCATCCATTCTTGCTGTTAGTCTTCTTCATCTTTTCCAGCGCACTGAGCTAAAAGTATGAAAGAAAAGTGAGATAAAATGACATTTGGGCCTGTATACGGGCCTGGAGAAAGTCTTCAAACAACGTCTGGATGAGTGTCGACGGGCTGGACTGTAATGGTTGTAAATGGTTAAGTAGAGGCTGGGCAGGGCAGAACTCCAGCTCAGTATTTTCCTCCAGGGGTGTGTCAAGTGGTCTGTGGGAAACTTAATGAATTCAAGGCTTTCTTGTGCCTGTGATCCCAACTCACGAGTCCCCACTTCATGTTTCCAGTGCGATTAGTCCTGTGTACTTAGCCTCCAATTACTTCACTATTAACTCCAAGGAATTAGTACTCAGTCTGGAAGGTGCTACAGCGACTCTGAACTTGCAGTGCATAACTGAACGTGAGCTTGAATTCTGGAAAACACATCTGATACTTAAAGATGCAATAATGTACTGGCAAGCGGTGCAAGTGCTGATATTTACTGGCTTTTAAAGCTCACAAACATTCACACAAATGACAAAACAGTACTATTATTATTCCAGTGTTTTTCATGCTGCGGTGTTTCTGTTGAATCTGCTCATATTAGTTAGCTTAGGAGATGATCACCCCCGTCACTTTTTCTGCAGCGAGAGCCACCTCTTTCCAGTTGTTTACAACAGTATTTTTTGCACACTGCTGTTGTTGCTGCGCTTCAGGCCTAACAGCGCAGCAAGTAACAAAATGTTCAAATGCTTTTTCTCTTCTGTCCAATCAGGTAAAAACACATTCAAGACGTGCTTCTGCTGTGTATTATAAACCTTTGAAATGAAAGAGAATATCATGATAAAACTAGAGAGCATCAGGGCTTAGGTCATGATTAAAATGGATGGTGAGTTTTCCTCTGTAATTATCCAGCAATATTACATAATGTCATTAATTAGCTAAGTGATTGGCAGCAGCTGACAGAAATTTTCATGTAACTCTGCCTTGTGCCACAATCTAAAGCACAACCTAATCCATTGATGTTTTAGTCCAATATTTACTTTTGTATTATTATTATTATTATTATTATTATTATTATTATTATTAATATTCTTTTTTTTTTTATTACCAATTTAATGTTCTTTTCTTTGGTGATTCTCAATGGAAAAAAGACCAAAAAGATCCTCAGTTCTGACGGGCCAAAAATTGAACTATTTATCCTCCTTCCAGATCTAAGGCCAGTGCCTTGGCCAAGGACAGTGTCCAAGTGTTTTGGTGCGGGAGGAAAGTGGAGCACTCAAGGACACCATGTGAACATGGAGAGAACCATCACTCCACCTAGAAAGGCCCCAGTCAGGTTTAAACCAGAGGACCTTTTAGCTTTGAGGAAAACAGGACAAAGCACTCTGGGCATAAAAGGTTTAATACATAACCATGGTTTTTGAGACACAGTATTTTTTCCACTGCAGAAAGTAAAGAAACCAAAATTATTAAATTGTTATTAAAATTAACATTACACAGTAGCTCATTATCAATCTTGCTTAAAAAAAAGCAATGAGACATTTGTATACGGTCAAGAAGTGCTCTACAAAGACAAAAAGGTAAAATTGATCTAAATGATTTACAAAACTAAACATATACGAAGGATTGTGTGGTCTACATCTTTATGTGTACTCTACTGCCAAAGCCAAAGTGATGGGATGCCTGGGCCATGTGGTTTTCCATAGGGATGGGCGATACCATAAAATTTGGTTTCCGATCAGACACCAAGTTAACCTGATGCAACAGATGGTTTTTTCCACAGAACCATCTGAGAAGTCGTCCTTGGAAATAGTTTGGAAATAGCACTTTCAAAAAATACTTGGCAGGTGATTGGATGAACCATCCGTCTATCATGAGCTAACTTCAACCAATCAGATCAACAAACCACATGAGAGCGAAAACATCTTTTCCATAGAGAAAGGCCTTCAGTGAAGACATACTCTCCAGTTCTGATATAACTGATGCTATAGCAGCATCTACGCTAACCTCTTTAGGAGCCGCCATTGTTGTTTTCAAATAAACAGTCACAGTTGTCACACCCAAACCACAGCCATAGCTGCCAGTAGTTCTTCATATAATGCTGATTGGTCCGATCCTAAATGGCCATGGTGCCACAAGCGCATAACTTGAAACCTGGCAGTATGGATTCTCACATGATCTCGTGAATCCAGCTGCCAAGTAAATACCAAGTAATACCAGGGCCAGAATCACCAATACTGACAGATACTTTTTATGATTAAAAATGGCTAATGCAGTGTCATGTTGGGGAGAGCCATGTGTCATGATTTATGAGGTGAATGCATCATTAATAGGCTACTTCTGAATACATCACACATTACCACTGAATGATTTGCAAAACATTAGGCATTTCTTTTTCTTTTTACGATTCTCTGTTAATTATACTTAAGGTCATGCATGTTAAAACACAAGACAGTTTTTGATGATAAATGACAGTTTTCCATGTGATAGGAACAGCATGATAAAAGGGGTTTCTTGCCTTGATGATGTGTTTCAGTTTTACCAAAACTGCAAAGTCGCCTGCAGCTCCTAATCTAATCATTGAACTGTGGCTGTATCTTCCATTACTTCCTTGTAATGTTTAAAACTGGTCTGCTGGGAAAAAGTGCAAAAGCTCCTTTTCCATATCTTGCATATTTGTTAGCAGCCAGTTAGATGCTAACCTCAAGGACCAAGGCTACATTATTATAATATTGTAGCTGCTTTATAATAGAAGCTTTTAATGTGAAGCAGCAGGAAGTGTTTAGTTTGTACCAACATAAACCTTAAAGCAGTGGATTTCATTACAGCTTCAATAGCACAAACAAGATTAGATGAGAAAACAGTGCAGTGTGTTGAAAAATGTAACATGTAAATGTAACATGTTTTGTAAGAATGAACTAAACTCCAACAGTGGCACAACAAGGCAAAATGCTATCCTGAACATGATCCCCACTGAAAGGAACGCCTCGTCTAATTCTGTGTTCAGACTACCAGTGACAAAGCAACACTCAAGTCATTTTCAGTGGAAGCCAGTGACATGAAGCTACAAACTGACGCCCAACACTTGTCGCGCTACAAAGTTGAGCTGGCCTCAACTTTTATCAGCACTCCAATGATGCAGTGAAACATCAACCAATCACATGTTTTTGTTTCGCCATTTGAGGTTCCCTTCTCTCTCCCACAATTCCTGTTCTGTTCCGTCTAAAAAATGGAACAAAAATGTATTCTTGCCGTTAGCCAGTTCCCAGTGCTATTTAACCTTACCCTTTTTTTACTGCGACAATGAAAAAAATGCAGCTTGGCAGAGGGTGGCAGCTATTACGGGAGTACCAGGTATTTATAAACGCACAGTGGCTAGCTGTGGTACTGTGTTATTTGGCTAAGTTAGCTGACACTATGCTAGCTTTCTGTGTATTGCGGTGCACACAGGGATGCAATGGGGCGGCAAAATATAACTACGTCAATGAGCGCTTGAGAAACACTGGCCATTTTGTAGCTTTGTCGCTCTTGGCGTGAACATACAGTAAGAATTATGTTCATACGCAACAATTTTGCACCTAGAGCACGATTAAGGTATGACAGTAAAACTAAATGAACCACAAGCAGATTAGTGGTCAGTCACTAGGCAACCCCACAAATCTAGAGTACACAAATTCTTGTGTGCAACTTTAGCAAAACAAAAATGGCCATCCGTCAATAAACAACTTGCTGTTCCCACTCTGCATTGAAAAGGGAAAGAGTCAGAGGAGAACAACCCAAATGTGGGTGTGATGGTGGGTGGAGAGGTGTGGGCACCAAGGACTGTGTGCTCTGAAGAGAGTTTAAGGTGAGTGAACTTCAAATGCAGTGAACCTAGGTGAATTAGATTATAAAACTGTTTGCACAACTATTTTTCTGTGTGCCCTCAGTTGCAATATTGCCGTCCCAAATACAGCTGGAAAAATGAAACATGTTCGAAAACATTATAGTAGGAATCATTGTCAACAACTGGATTTCTGGGAGTCTAGCAAATTGTCCAGACTAGAACATACTCCAACATAATTAAAACAAATAACAGAAATTGTCACTGTTTTGAAATATACAATAAAACCGAATATAAAGACAGATATATATATATATATATATATAATATAAAGACAGACTCTTTCATAAGTTCCTGATCATTGAGGCTTTTTAGATTTCAAAAATAAAAACGAACATGACTTTTTTTAGGCCAAAATCTGACAGAGGCATATCAAACAATGTTATAGGAAGTCTGGAGGGGAAACTACCTAGAGAGGTGAGGCAGGAGTCCGATTGGAAAAAGAAAAAAATAGGAATCTATTTGCATTTAAAAACGCAAGAAGAAGACTGTCAAAACCACCCTTCAAACAAACGTTACATTCAAGTGAGCGGAGCTGAATTAAGCGAGTGCACAGGTAAAGATAACTGACATAATTAGCCTGAGTCAAGGACCGCTCTGAGCTGTCAGCACCTGAGGAAACAGCTCAGTGAGTCAAAGCTGTAATCACTGCCAGTGCTTATTCTATGAAGTGCTGATATAAACCGTCTGAATACAGTATTATATTATACTGTATGTGAACACATTACATGATCACACACTGATGCTTGTCATATTGTACTGCAGTAAAAACTGAAACATTCAAACAATATTCCACAAAATGGCTCATCTTAGCTTTCTAATCAAATTTGCACTCAAGTATCAAAGTTCATTCTTGACCTTGCTAGCTTTTTTCAGACCACCTCAACCATCTAACAAGGTCACCATCAGCGGATGGAGTTTGCTGGAAACTTCCCCTCAAAAACATGACTTGCTTGCTCCATCTGCTGATGAAGATTGTTTGATATGTTTGAAAGCTTCGGAAAAAGCGTTTAATTGGACCTTGAGTTGGGGCTGTTTTGTCAAAATTTGAACTTATTTAAAGGATGTTGTGTATCATTCGTGTATTAAATCAATCCCAACTCATGGTCCCCTCATTAGCTTTTTGGGGTTCCAATCATATAACATGATCTTCGTCAGCAGATAAGAGTTTGCTGAAAACTCCATCTTTCTCAAAAAGGAAAAAAAAGACTCGCAAACTCCATTGGCTGATGAAGGCGGTGTGAGTGAGCAAATAATTTAGGTCTCTTAAAATATCTTTGGATTTTAGTTTTTTAAGACTAAATGACTCATTGATAAGACACCCTTCTTCATACCTGGTGGGACTGCTCTGGGATAAAGCCTTCATGGGGAAAAACTAAACCATTAAAAACTATATGGAAGAGGGTCTGGAACAATGATCATCATAGGAGATAATGTTATTACAAGGAAGCAAGATAAGTGAGAATTATGAAGTTGAATTGTAGCGCGGGTTAAGAAATTGTAATCCAGGTAAAACTGAAAGGCTACTGCTTAATTCTCAGCATTTGGGTGCATTTGTTTGTTTGTCTAACTTTATGTAGGCGTAATATTATGTAACTGTGATCTTGACTTGTGATTTATTTAAAATGATTAATCAATTAATGTCAATCTCATCTTAATAAACAGTAAAAATAATTATTAGCTGCACCGTAATTCAATTTACAGTGAGAAAAACAACAGAAATCATTCTTTAGTTCCTACTTCTCAAATGTGAGGATTGCTAATTTTGCCTGAAAATTACAATTAAATCAATCATCAAAATGATTGATCATTATGTTAATTTACTAATTGATTAGCTTTTGGCACTAACTGAATTGCTGCCAAACTGTATGACATGTTAAGGATGAATGTGAGGAAAGATCACAACCACAGAGCAAATTATGTGTTTACGTGTGTGTGTGTGTGTGTGTGTGTGTGTGTGTGTGTGTGTGTGTGTGTGTGTGTGTGTATTACTGTAGGGTGCAGTGGGAGACGTACAGGTTCATACTGTGAACATACAGAGTGTGGAAAATAATCGGGATGCTGCATATAAAGATTAGAAAAATATCAACATTTTGTGCATCTAACATCACCACCTTACTGTACACAATACTCACACACACACACACCTCCCTTTCAGCCTGACAGTTGCTGCTTTTCGCCTGAATGAGTGGAGGTCATATCAGGACAATGGGCCAGCTCGGAGACTCTGGTTGCAGCAATACCGAGTTTTTTTCTCCTTTTTTACGGCCTCATGGACACTATTTCAGGGCCAGAGTGAAGAAAAAAAATAAAGCAAAAAGGGGAGGGTGGATAAAAAAAAGCCCTTTTCAAATTGATGACAGCAGTGGGCGCTGAGGGAGAGAAGTATATAAAGCAGCATCATAGTCTGCCCCCCCCCCTCGCGACATCAAAAGTGCGCGCCCATCCTGAGCCGACAGAGCTCCGGATCGCTGCGGTGCATGCTGGGTAAGAGAGGACAACTCAGGACACATGCAGGGACTTTAAGGATACTGCAGTAAGCTGTTCACAATGAAAAAAAAGAGGGAAAAGATGCAGAGAGACGGAGGGAGGGAGGGAGACAAAAATCCTGGCAGTATCAGTGAAGGATGGAGGAATCCAGCTAACATTTCATTCTGACAAATACAAAAATGTTTGATGCAGCGTCTCTCTGTTGTAATCATTCATGTCATTAGATCTGCATCAGTACACTTTGCAGCCATGTACGGCTGAGTCTGGAGGATTTGAGATGAATTAGGTTATTTGGTATTGTTTTTTCATAAAGGATACCACAAGTGGTCTCGTTCTTTCATTCTGTTGTATTTTTACATTGAAGCTGAAATATGGACACACGAAATGCTAGATGAACGGATTATGTGCCCCAGGAAGTGGTGTGTTAAGACAATTTAAATGGTGAATTAATGTGGCATGTAATCACATTGTAGACCTTTTCAGAAATTAAATGAACTCTATATACTGGCAGAAGAACTAGGACTGCAATTAACAATCATTTTCAATTAATGGATTAACCATTTAGTCTGTAAAATAGTGAAAACTGCCCATCACTAGTTTCCTAGATGATGATTTTTTTGGTCGAACCAACAGTTGAAAACCTAAAGATATTCAATTAAAGAGAGAAAAACAAAATCCTCACATCTGAGAAGCACCAAATGTTTGGCATTTTTGGCTGATAAATGACTTAAATTATTAACAGATTATCTAGATTGTTGTCACTACCTTTTATTTGGACTGTATTATACCGTACTGCCTACACACATTGCTTGCGCTGTTTTGCTGTTTTTATACATATTAATTAGTATTTTTATTATTGTTTATTGTATTATTTATCTATTACTTATTATTATTCCTTTTCTGCTCCTCACATATCTCTGCTGCTGTGAAACTGAAATTTCCCCACGGGGATAAATAAAGAGCTACCTACCTACCTTTTTGTATGTATTGGTTATTTTACTGGAATGCGTGTTAATGTGAGTTATTTTCCGTCTGTAGTCTCTGGACAGATGTTACATAGTCAGCCTAAAAACAGAATATACAGCATGCAGAGCAATAATAAAAATGACATATTAATGTTAGTAAAGGTAGTTATTACAATAATACATTATATGAAGTATATTTGACTAAATTGTCAGATATTAAAAGCATATAGCACAGAGGCATACAATACACGGCATGCAGAGCAATACAAAATGAGACAATTACTGTACTGTGTCCCTGGTAACGTGCCACATTACACATTAAAACAGGCCTAAAATATTTGATAGGTACATCTTTTCTTTTTTAGATTTAATATTTTCTTATATTTCATTTTGTATTAATGTGGTATTCTCTACTAACACTGTCTCCTAAAAATTATATTTATATTCTTATTTGCAAAAGAACATATGTTTTGGAAGAAACATATTGCAGCCTAGATTAGGCATAAAATGGACAATATTTCGACCACTGAGGCGTTCAGCAGTCCTTAAATCTTTTAAGGTCTCACAGAGCAGTTTGGTTTTGTTGCCGCCATGTTTCTGTCCCTCAAGGATACTCGTTCACATCACCTAATGTTCCCCCACGTGGGGCAGACATGCAGAAAGAACAGATTTATTCCAACCAGAGAGAAACGATTGGATTAAGCGTTTACATGGTTACTAGACACTAATATTTTCCTATTGAATGGATTATCAAAGGTTTACAACCCCCCCTCAATCCGACTGAAAACTCCTTCCAATCGGGCCGGATCAGGTCAGTCTCTTCTGATTGAGGTGGTTACATGAGGCCTTTTATTCTGATTGGGCTGTTATTCCCATTATTAGTGGAATATTAGGGTCCATGTAAACACAGCTAATGTTTTAATAACAACCTATATCTGCTAAACATTCTCTGACAATGTATTTCACCCACAATCTCCACTTACGGCTAGTAAAGCATGATTAACATTTGCATTCTTCTCTGTAGGTAACTCAGATCACCTGGTTATCATTAGGGAATGTATCCTGTGCCAAGTCGTGGGTTTTGTATGCCAACCATTCATCTCGACCACCTCCACAGTGTGGTTAAAAAAAACAACCTTTTGGACTGGAAAAAGTTACTGAACATAATCCATACAACAAATGTATTTCCTTCAAAACATATTTGGCAAAACCATTTCAGTGGCACATAAACAGAATTAGTAGGAGATTCTGCTCTGCTCTATAGAGCCTTGGGGATTTATTTAGATACAGGCGGTGAGGAGGTGGGACAGCAGGAGGGATGACGGGGGGGTATGTTGTTGGATAGGAACTGAAAATTATAAATAAAGTATTTAAAAAATATACAAAACAGACGCATACTCAGTGAGAGCAGCACATACATAAAAATCACACTGCGCCAGTGGTACAAGATTACACTGCAAATATGGTGGTAAAAAAATCAACTAACTGATTGATCGACTAATTGTTTCAGCAATAAAAATGACAAAGAAAAGCAGTAAATAGTAAAGCACAAGAGATGAAGACTGTACTTTTAACATTGACCTAAAAAGGAGACATGTAGTAAAAAAAAGAAAGATAAAAAAAGAAAAAAGTGGAAAAAAGAAATTAAGTGGCTTAAACACATTTTGGTAGCTCTTTCTGTCTCAAATGTAGCCTCTGTGTATCCATCTAACCTGGATCACATGGTTTTACCCTGGCAGCGTTAACACTGACCTTGCATTTTGTGCCAACTCTCCCTCCCCCAGCCTGATCCGCTGGCATTTCACACAGCACCGCTGCACCACCATAGCGCTGACATACAATCGTCTGCAGGATGGTGGTGCTATATGAAATCCTGACCCCTGCACGACCTGTGTGTGTACAGCGGTGTTTGAAGTGTGTCAGTGTGTGAATTAGTTTAGAGAGTGTATGCTAGCAGCAGACAGGGAGCGCTGCAGGGAATACATGTTCACATAGTGTGTGTCAGCACTCATCAGCCGCTGCTGCTTCCTGCCAGATGTGACAGCGAGGCTGCCAGCATCCAGACTGCGGCCAGGCCAGGGGGAGTCCCCCTGCAGCCGGCCCATAGGATGGCACATACCTGCTCTGAAACCAGCTCTGCACAGTCACACTGTTAAAGGTGTTTCTAAACATCATCATATCAATGTCAAATTAACTCTTAATAGAGTGCTGCAGGGATGACGTATTTTTGTAGTTGGAATTTGGCATTGAAAACAAAACCTGAACTGAAAAAGGAAACATTGGCATTGAAACATTTGTATTGGAAAAAGTTGTATTGACACTGAAACAAGTACTGGCACTGAAAAAAGTTTCACTGAAAAATAACACACAGGCATTACTGTTTTTTTCATTTTATTTTAATATTTTTGTTCAGATTTTTTTTTCCAATACAAATGTTTCAATGCCAGTGTTTCCTGTTTCAGTTTCAGTGCCAAATTTTATTTACGATGCCAAATTTTAAAGTCACTGTCCTGGCTCCATAGGACACCACTTTTATGATTTTTGAAGCGTATATGCAATTGCCAGAAGTAAAAAGCTAAGTTAGGCTATAAACAAACTACACCACAGTCGCATGACTTCAATGTCACCACCGCTAAGCTTCCAACTAATTTGGTGTCACACGTTTACCTCTTCTACAAAAGCCTTTGGCAAAGTTTGAGTTAGAACAGTTTGCAGTATAAACACAACGAGGCTGTAAAGGCGGACGAGTGAGTAGATGAGTTTCTGTGTTTAATGTCCCCGACAACCTCTGTAGTCTCATTTAGCCACTTGTTAGAAACCGTTACCTTTGTTATGACACGTAAAAGCTTCAAAATTCACGAGTGGGGTATTTATGTATGTATTTTATATCGTAGAACAAAACGTGAAAGTCTCTTAAGCTTGTGTTAACCACAGACCTTATTTCAGGCATCTAACCAAAAACCCATTCAAGAAACCCATTGACTTTGAGATGAGGGAACCGGAAGTGCAAAAATGCTGATTAATTTCCCGGTTTCACGACTTATTCTTGCAGCACTCCATATCATTATTATAAACTACTGAGGCTATCTCATCCCATTGGATGCGGATGGTGGACAAAATAACAATAATACTATATCTAGCAGGTCTGCTACGGCTGCAACTAGTGATTATTTTCATTACTGATTATTTTCTAGATTAATCAATAAACCATTTAATATATAAAATGTCAATGTTAATGTATAAAAAAAATGCCCATCACAAGTTCCCAGAGCCAGAGGTTTGGGAGTGTTTTTATCCAACTAACAGTTTACAATTATATAAAACAGAGAAAAGCAGTAAATCCTCCCATCTGAGAAGCTGGAACCAGAGAGTGACACTTTTACCTGGTAGCATTTTTCAGTTGAATAAGTTTGAATTTCAAGAAATGTGCTGATGCATTGATGCAACCATTAGAGGCATGCATTCTATGAAATAGTCTACTCATTGTGTATATTATTTATGATTGTAAGTAAAATGTGGTAAAATACATTTATGATGCCTTATAAAACCTAATAACATCTACTTTAAAAAAACTGTGCCAACTAACCAGTGACAAAGATCCATCTGTCCAACAGATAATCATGTGGTGACGTTTGCTGCCAATGCAAATATTTGTGCACCTCAACCGCCCACAAACACTGTAGTCCCAACTATCCCAGGTGTAATCAAGACTATTTTTGTGGTTGTATGAAGATGAGTTGGTGCATTTGGAAATCAAATTCTCATTGTTCTACTCAGAAAGCCTGTTAGTTCACTTTAACCCCACTGATGGAATCGGATTTATATTTGCATTTCTTTTTTGGGAGTATAGACACACAAACACTGTTAATGTGTGGAGCTACTGTTTGTCTAACATGTAAAAATGGTCATGCAGATGTTACGTTATAAAGAGACTGTCCTCCCCAAAAATACGACCGTATAGGTCGCCTGTGCAAGCAGCCATTTTTACGTTTATTCTGCCGGCAACCTCTAGTGGCCGTAGTAATTATGACAGGAGCAAAGGCAGAAGTAAGGTGAGGTAGTATAAAGAGCGACAAAGTCTGCATAGGGAGGAGGTCAGGGTGGACGTATGGGTCAAACACAGGACTTTCACCCAGGAGACTGCTGTTTGTGTCCCATGTGAAACCAAAAGTCAACAATGATTTATTTTAACTTACGTACGTAACTTAACATACGTAACTAATGTACTCATTTTTACCCAAACCATGATATTTTCCTAAACCTAACCAAGTAGTTTTGGTGCCTAAACCTAACCAAACTGCGACCGCTTCACAATGTTAACCACGTGTTTGTTATTGTTACCATGACTACGAAAATCTGGTACACCTGTATATGTAATTTTGGAAGTCATTGACAAACAATCTCTTTGGAGGACTTGTTATAAAAAATATAGCCAGAGTAGTTTGGTTTATTCCTATTGCAGCACCTATTTGTGACAAACTGCCGGTAATGCAACAGACAATGTATCTTTTTTTCTCTTTTGTCTGGATCAAATGAACTGAACTACAGGTGTGAGTAAGCCCAGTATGAATGCATAGGTAGATTGCATTCATACCAGGCCAACATCCTTTTGATATTAAAGGTGTCAGTAATTAAATAGATCAGAGAAAGTGTCTCCACACGTCTGAAGTGTTTATACCTGTTCTGAATGGTCACACTTGAAGGAGACACAAAAGAGTGAGGTGAGACGTGATAAATCGTACAAATGGGGATAACAGTGTACACTTTCAGGATAGTCTCTCCTAGAAAGCATTCATGGTTCAAACCTTGCCTACTTTCTCACCTCCACATAACTGGCCAATCTTTGTGGGTCTGATTGTTGGATTGTCGGTTTTGGAAAGTTGTCAGATGCTTTAACTGACAGCTTGGGTGTGACAGCACCCTTAAAAACAGAAACCCAATCTAAAATGGACCCAACAACAGTCAGACTTGGTGAGAATAAGACCCGAGGATAGTGAAAGACATGATTCAAAATGTGGTTAACCCAAAAAGAGAGAGAAAACAGCAGTATGTAGTTGCTGAATATGTACTGAATATACTTTGGACCCAGCTTGGGTCTTGGTTACTAGGAGTGGACCTCCAGTGAAGACCTTTAGCTCTCACGTACCCTCAAGTGCAATAGCAAAGCAGCAGCACCAGTGGCTAGTGTCTATTTTCAGTTAAACAATGCATACACATACAGTATTAAGCCTACCACAAGATTGCTCGCAATCACTTTAAAATAACCTAAATAGACCAGTATGTAAACATTTGATTATAACTGAACCCAATTCAGTTCTGACAGTAATTCAGAGATATTGTGGAACAGATAGACTGACTGCACACCCAGAATACTTGAATGCAGGATTACTGTATTCCTGAATCGCATATGAAGATGCATTTCAACAGCTTATCCCAGACAAGACCTTAAGAGAGGCATTATCTATTATTCAGAACAGTATGGAAACACAATCTCAGAGCGCACAATGTGCATTATACACTATCTGAGCAATAACACAATGTATTCTGGCAATAACATGGCACTGTCCTGAAAATGAAACTGGAAGGCTTTCTTGTAATTCAGCACCGTTATTTGGCTGTTTGTGTGCAGCCTCTGACTTTAAAAGGAACAAACTGCTTGGTGGAGGCTTTGCATGGGGAGGGATTTGCAGCCTGGACTCAACAAGAACACTGAGTTCAAGAACTGACCTTCGAACCCAATTGGTGACCTTTCCACCAGCCTAGCCTACCCTCCTTCAGTCCCGACTGGCCTACATTTCAGTGACTGTAACTACTTAACTTGAACTGTAAGAGCTAATTTCATCCATTCATCCAAGCCATAATTATTCTTTTACAAGTCACTAACAGGGGCAATAAAACTGCACATAGACACATTAAAATTGCTGTGAACTCTGCACAGTGAACGCCTCACCATGTACCTCAAAGTAGAGCCTATTCATAGAACACACCACACTGTAAAAGCTTGTCTTTGTTAGAAAATCTTTCATATTGTTTTAGAACAAATGTTTTGCTCATTAGTCTTTGTAGTTTAAGTCTCTGGGTCACACCATAAAGATAATATATAGCATAGGAAGTGAGCTATACACTCAGGATCTAAATTCAGACAGCTCCAAACCAGTAAAATCTGGGTCTGGCCTTTCCTCCCACTGGTTTTGCAGCACTGCCCAGTTCTCTACAGTAAACACTAGGTTTCCCCAGACAGACAGGCAGGCAGGGCCGGGCAGGGAAGGAAAGAGTAGAGGCATGATGGGTGCCAGGCTGCTAGTACCATGGCAAGGCATTGGATGAACAAGATGTTTCTTGGCAGACATGCAGGAAGCAGTTTGTTGCAGCATTCCAGGCAGTAAAATCCGAAAGACATACAAGAAAATGCGAAAAAAGCGGAAAAAAAACAAGTCAAATCAAAATGAGAAACTCATGTGGAGAGGATTTTGCTCAACAACAAACACGAGCTTCTAAATGTAACTCAATAAGCGAAAGTAATGTGTTGTGCTGACTTGATCTAGCTCCATGCATCTTCCTGCTGCTCTAATACTTACAGGGTTTGCAAAGAGTGTCAAAGCCTGCCTAACTGCAAATAGGTCAGTAATGGGCACCCTAGGATTTTATCCAAAACTCCTCTGATTGGTCGGTTTCCATGTCTCTGGGGCAGAAACCTGGATATCACACTGGCGCAACCCTCGCTAGCTAGGAACCCTGCCAGGTTTTAGGAGAAACACACACACACACACAGTTAAAACCCTAACATTACACAACATTATACGCATATTGAACACAGTGGATGGCCAAAATGCCCCACATATATCCAGACAGAAAGACCTCCAGCATCTAAGCATTCACAGCATACATACAAGCCTGTAAACATAGTGATGTCACACCAGGCTGAAACCAGAGTCTGAATTCCTTGGATTCCGGATCCATAAAGATTTGGCGAGTTGTCAGCTTTTTCTGTGTACACTGGGCTCATCTCCACCCAACAGCTGGGGCCACAAGGCTCTGGAAGATGGATTTCTCAGACTCTGAACAACAGCTGGATGGGGAACAGGCATGGCTCTGGACAGTTAAAGCTGTTCATCTACTGCTACAACACTGCTGTGAAAGCTTGTTAAAGGATAATTGTTGATTACAATTCTTTGTAGTTTTGGCCATCATTTCTATCAGTAATAATAGGATTGTGCCCACCAAGGTAATAGCTGAGATCTGGAAACATGGCAACATCACTAAAAGGTTTGACAAGGCAAGAAACACGAGCAGTCAGATGGTGAGACAGGTTGTAATCAAACTTCCAGATTAGCCAAATTTTATTGGAGGAGAAAAGGTGAAGAGTACAATTAATACCCAAACTGTCCATTGTAAACTTTAAATTAATTTGTAAATTAATTGGCTACTATTTTTAATAATCGTTTAAGTCAAACATGTCATGGTTCCAGCTTCACAAATGTGAGGATTTGCTGCTTTTCCTTTTAATTATTTTAATAATTTTGATTTATACTTAAGACTTTGGAATTTTGTACCATTGGTTGAAAAAAAACAAGCATTGTGAAGGTGTCATTTCAGGCTCTGGGTAACTGACGGCATTTCTCACTATTTTCAGAATTTTCACAAACCAAACAATCAATCGATTAATGGAGAAAATAATCAGCAGATTAATTCATAATGAAAAGAATCAGTAGTTGATACAAAATAGTTCAAAATGAGCTCCACTTCAACCAACTCCAACAGCAAAACCCTGCTTTTACATTAATGTATGAGTAATAATAATATAATGATATCATATATAACAGTATAACAGTCACAGGGGCCATTTTTCTGCATTTTACTTTTAATACTTAGAGCTGGGGTAGGCAAAATCTGTGCAACCTAGGCAAAACCTTCCGCCTCTCTCTCTGCTGCCTCGTATCACTCCGCTAAGCCCCTCCCACCAAACCCACGCCCCTTCAGCGCTTTGCGACCGCAGAGCAGAGGCAGCTGCAACGTCGTCCACCTCACACCTCACACCCACACCACTGTCCCCCGTCAAAAGTTATTCCCCACTGTTTGTCATCATGCCTCTTTGCCCCCGTCGTTATGAGCACCATGGCATCGAACATAATGAGCCTGAAGCTCCGTGTGGAGCCGGGACGTGTTGTTTTGTACTATACACCGCTGTAGGCAAAGGAGTTGTTGGAAATTTATCACAAGTTGCAGGATTTTCGGCAGGATTTTCCGCCATCCACTCAGGCTTTCACCATCTGAAGGGACGTGTACGCACATCTGCTCTTGTAGCTTAGCCAATACGAACGCACCGTCTCTCTGAAATAACCTGTGATAGGCTAAAGTCTACCGTCACGGGATATATTTTCTTAAGCCTGAAAACAGAGGCAAGGGGGGGGGGGCTGAAGTAGAGGTTTGCTCTCAGACCACTTGACTTACAATATGCTGCACGGTTAATATGGCATGTTTGCCCAGTGACGCCAAAAGAAAACTGCCTACCCAACCTTTAAAGGACATTTTCCTGATTATACTTACATACTTTTACTTAAGTAAGTACAATGAAGGACTTTTACTTGTAACACAATATTTTTATAGTGTGGTATTAGTGCTTTTACTTAAAGGATCTGAATACTTCTTCCACCGCTGAATAAAACCAGGTAGTTTAAAGATGAACAAATGAAGTGTAGAACTGTAGATTAAGTGTATTACAAATGGTCTGACATTCAAGTTCTACATGACAATAAAAACACCTCCTGTTATCTGCATGCCCATAGCTATCTATAAATCTTTTTATGCATTTGGCCGTGCTGATTGAATGTCGACTGGAGCAAAGAAGCATTGCTTGGTTTACCATTCAATCATCATTCCAACACTTAACTATGATAATGAGCTTCGGACGCTGACCAATAAAATGTATTTGCAAATTCAAGCAACCAAACACGAGGTTACTCTGCAGCATAGATGGCCCTGCGCTTCATTTCAGAGTGAGCGATGCAATCCAGGCCTACTGTAGGATTTACTGAGCTGTTGAGGGTCTGACCACTCCCGCCTTCAACAATGATTTCTATTGGAAATTTGTCTTCCAGTCTTGGAGGTAAAATAAGATTTTTTTCATTACAAAATACTATTAGTTACTCGTCAGTTAAATAAATCCCTTTTGGAAGATGTGACCTGAAAATAAACCTTATTAAATGCCTTTAAAATAAAAAAATAAACAGTGGCAGAGGGAACTAAAACCACTTCCTTGTGACAGATGTTGTCAGTTGTCACAACCAATTGTCAAAAAAGTACAAGAAACAGACTATAAAACATTTACTGCTGCAATTTACTGCACTGAATGTAGGCCAATACACTATATCTGTGATAAGCCAGTATCGGCTAATATTGGCCTCTCAGTCAGTCACAGTCTGGCTCTAATTAACGTGTCGCTGTAGCCGCCTACGTGGAATATTTGTTTTGGAATAAGTGTTGAGGCGCCACAAATGTGATTTTAAGATTTCATTAGCATATAATAGAAACCACCCTCAGGACTTTCATCAGTTCAAGCCATGATTCATATAGATTTTTTATTGCCTTTATTGGCTAGGATATAGTAGAGAGGTGACAGGAAATGAGGGAAGAGAGACATCCATGAGTGGACTCATATTGGGGACGCTGCAATTACATGGACGGTGTCTTCCCACCAGGGTGCCCCAAGCTAAAGTGATTTTTAAAGGATAAGGCTGGTGATATTGTATATTTTTCTTATTGTCGACAAATCCCATGTGCAGACCTAAACCAACAATGACATATCCTACTAATAAGTACTGTGTGTATCAAAGCCTGATATACCTTCTTCCTCTGTGCCATAGAGCTCCACTGTTGTGAGCCAAACTGTTGCACTGGCTGACATGTTCCTTCATTACCATGAACAGACAAACTGTAGTTTATTTAGACTCATTCCCACATACTCCGTCCTGCTGCCCCAAATACGCACTAGAGCACCAAATGTGGATTCATCCACTGCTGAAAATAGTCCCCAACAAATGCACTATTTCCTCCTGTTTGAGTAACGTTTGATAAAAACTACAGTGCCCAGCTGTTTTAGGAAATTACTGAGCCTCTTTTAAAATTCAAACTATATTTGTATATATATATATATATATACACACACATATATATATATATATATATATATATACACACACAATATATATATATATATATATATATATATATATATACATATATATATATATATATATATATACACACATATATATATATATATATATATATATGTGTTTAAATGTGTTTAAATTCCCATCATAAAATAATTTCATTCCATGTGATTTTGATTGCAAAATGTTTTTTTCTGAGTGCTGTTTGCAGGCAGCTACAGTACAGCAGCCTGTCGCTATGGAAACACATCACACAAATTGCTTCTGATTTTCAACTCAAAATATAAAGTTTGCACAGTGAAGTGTAAACTTTTATGGGTTCAGCCCATACGGTCATCTGAGGACAACACCGGCCAGAGAAACCCTCTGTGCAGTTCTGCTGATTGAAAGCAGATTTTTTCATGGCAATGACACAAATATATTATATTCAGTCATTTCTTCTATGGTCAGGAAGAGAAACAGCACCTCTGTCAGCATACAGTTCAGTCTCTCCCTCTGGTGCAGAGCGATTTGGACCTCATGCAAATTGCCCTGGAAATGGGTGAAAACTATACACCCAGATCTTCTTTAGAAGAAAGTTACACAAGTGCACAATGTGGATTACCAGAAGAAGACGACAACAGATCAAAACTAGAAAAGAAAATAATTCAAAATTCTCTTTGTTCTCAGTGGGCGCTGGCCTTGGTTGGTTGCCGTATTTGTTTCTTGAGATGGATATGAACAGCCTCAAACCAAAACTACATAGCAGAGAAAAGGGATTTGATTCATTTCATCCCAGTAAAAAACAGGTGCAGTATTAAAGGTACCCTGTAGAGGTTTCTTTGTACACAAACACATTGTGTGTATCCTCAAGGCCTTATGAACATATTGAATTCATTTCCTACCACAAAAAAAAAAAAAAAAAAAAAAAAAAAAAACATTAGCAAAACCCTGTCTGAATGTGTGGAAACCTGCAATGTTACATTGGCTTTTGGTTGTCTTCTTTGTCTCCTCTTTTATGGCTACCTTTAACAGCGTATTACCCATGGGTCTCTTATAGGAACTTTTATATACTAAACTGGCACCCATTCACTTGAATGAAAATTGCTCACTGAGCGCATTGCCAAAAATGAATTGTAAATTCAATAAATAAATTAAATAAATAAATTCCATGTTGTGCGGCCCTCTGCGCATGTGGGACTTCACATGGGGATGACATTATGCACATAAAAACATTTTCTAGGCTCTGGAAAAATTTTGCAAATATAAAACCTTCATGGTTTAAAAATTCATAATACAAGAAGTAATAATTGACCTTATGTGCAGTTGGAGGTGTCAATAGTTTTACAGATGTTAGATGTGTTTTATAATGGTGGTCTATGGGCTGCAGGGGATTTTTCTGTTGCAGTACCGCGACTGGCCATTGGGGCAAAACCGACAGCAATGCTGAGTAGCGGTACCATATCCAGCTCTGTTAATACATCTGTGGTATTACTGCCACCAACAAGCCGTGTTTCCATTCAATTGTCAAGCAAATTTTAAGCGAACTTTGTGTTGCAAAAAAGAAATCTGAATTAGGCGCGTTTCCATCATCTGGTTTGGAGCGAATAAACTCAGCTCGTTGCAAAGCGTAGTTTGGTCAGAAGCTGGCGGTATAGGCTACGCTTTACACATGGCTGTAATCTGCCAGTAAACAGAGTAGAAGAAGTAGAGGTTGGGAACGGAAACAAAACAAGTCGCCTTGGACATCTAACTAATCTATGGGAGAAAATTTGAGATTTGTTTCTATTGGGCAAGTTTGAATTGTTCTTTCATGTCAGTTAGTATTGGCCATGTTTCATCCTGTCTGGAGACAAAGACAAATTAATGTGAAACAGTTCAGTGGAAACAACTGATCAGTCGTGTGAGATAAATGTTTGCTACGTCTGAACTTATTCGGCAAAGGCTTTCCATATTCCATTTAGCGCATTAGCTCTTTTTCTACAAAGGCAAAACCCACCTGATGAAATGCTGCTTTTGTATTCCTCTGTCTTAAATCAAGGACCCATTGTTTCCAACATTTATATGAATTTCAGTGGTAAAGCTGCTACTGTTATCATTGTAACTGCATATGTGCAGTGTGAGGTTGAAAAGCGTGAAAGAAGAAGGCAACAGTAACTAAGGTTGGCGAACAGTCAGTTGTGTAGGTGACATACGCATGCTGGTAGAACATGTAATACAAATACACTGACAAGCTCATCGAACATTGCTCTACAGCACAACTAGTGGTCTCAAATCAGAGCCCCTTTACAGTAATTCTATCAAGAATTAAATAAAAGCAGAGAAGACACACTGTGATTTGGCACTGTTACGGCATGACTGGAAACACAGCAGTGGTATTCACTGGGCTATACGCACCTCCACTCTCGCCATCAAATGTGTGTGTGTGTTCATGTGCAAGCAACTTTAAAAAGGTGAAGTGCAAAGCTGAGGTCACGGTTTGATCCACATCTGGCAACAACATCTGTGCAACTCCTGAGCATTCAACCTCAGGCAGGGTACATAAATAGACTACGATACACAGTCTGCCCCTATCTGTGTCAGGGTTACCAACTTCTTCATTCTTACCACTTTAGAGCCTTTAGCCATCATTCACAGAGGCCAACCCCCCCACACCCATTCCCCCAGATGTGATGAACAGATGTGATATCAGATAACAACTCAGTGATTTGAATGAAAAACTTCAAATGGCTTGTGCCCCTATTTGTTTCTCCACTCCTTTACTAAATTTAGAGACAGACAGACAGACCACCAGACAGACAGACAGACAGACACATGTCCTATTGGCACTGTAAGCAGGGTTAAGCTGAAACCTCCACCATACGGCTGCATACATAAAAAGCTTCAGTCCCGGATGCGATGAAAGGGTAGAGAAAAGGTTACAGTGTAAAATCCCATAATCCAGTCAGGGCAGCAACAGGCTTTACCTCGCTGCAATAACCGGCCACAGTACAGTAACTGGATAACTAATGTGGACGCAATGTATTTTCCCACCTGCTATAAAGTGGATACAGTCCTTGACATATTTACAGAAAAAGAAACTTAGAAAATATATAGAAATCAGTAGGACACTATTGCTAATAAAACACCTTTTTGGAGTTTGGCCACCGATGCAAAACAATTCCTTTTTTCGATATTCGTTACTTTGAGGAAAAAACATGTTACACAGATGTATACAAAGAGTATACACAAGTCTTTCATTTTATTCATTTTCTTTTTCATTTAAGAAAAGAAGCCAAATTTCTCAAATGTTAAATATTGTCTAAAATTGGCAAAATTCTGATTTATGTATTCTTATGTAATCTGTATAAAAATCTTTAAACAATAATGAATAAATAAAAGAAATTTGGTAGCGCTTTATTTTACATGTTCATAAATTCCCAATAATATTATAGTAATTTCCTTGTGAATTTCCTGAAAAGAACACTGTAATTTAGATCTAATTATAGGGAGTCATACAAGAAATGAATCTTTGCACACCAGTCAAAGTAAGAAAAATCAGCTCCACCTCAACACTTATGGTAAATGCATTTAATAGCTATGCATTGCATACAGCAATGGTACGAAAATGCCTGATGAAGGCTGCTGTACCAAAATTTACCTATTAAATAAATTTACTATATTTAAGTATTGACAGTGTGGTGGAGCAGATTGTTGTTACTTTAAATACATTTTAGGGAATCCAATAAACTAATTCAAATTAACTTTTTTAAAATGATTCATTTTAGTCAGTGCGCAACAGGTCAGCTGAACATGCAACAAGACTAAGAGTCTACAGCCATGCAGCTCTGTGAGGCTGTACTAAATGCTAAATGGTAATGCTAGCATGGGCAATGTTAACATGCAGATGTTTAGCAGGTATACCGTGTTCATCATCTTAATTTAGTGTGTTAGCATGCTAACATTTGCTAATTAGCACTTGAATGAATCCCCAGAGGAGAAACTATGAAATTCTAGGACACTATCCGCAGTAGAAATGTATTAGGAAATCATGGGCCCATAAAATAAAGTGTTACCAAAATTCTACTGCAATAGACATTAGCTTTACATTCTGCGTGACAATGACTGGACTACATTCACTATTAAATAAAAGGTTATATATGTCTACAAACATAAAAGTCCCACCCTGTTAGAGGACCTCATCAATAATCTTCAGCCAGAGCTTCCACCTGTGGCTATTCTGCATCCCTCTTAGCAACCCTCCTGTTTCTTTTGCAACAACTTGATTCCGACTTGCTGGTTTTGTGGCTAAAAAAAGGCACAAGGCACAGTTTGCAATGCTGAGCATGAGCAGAAATCACCTCACATTTATGACCAGTTCACTGAGCAACCACATTCAAAATGGAAAGGAGAAAGAAAGAGAGGGTGAAGACGGTGCCAGAACACACTCAGCCCCAAATTAAAACCATGAAACCAAAATAGAAAAAGACACATGTTGAAATCAATGAGCTCTAACGTGTTATTAGAAAGCTTCCTCTCCCTCTCTGCCCACGGCTTAATTTAAAGGGAATAACAACAAACACTTCTTTCTCCCTCTCGCCTGCCTACAGGCATACACAACGTGTGCATACTTGGTTTGATTGAGATGGCGTAGCCTCTGGGTTCCCAGCATTCGGAAAACAGTTTCACAATATGTCTCTCTGCCTTATTCATCCGTTACTTCGTTCATTCCCTCGGCCTCTCTATCTCCTCCTTTTCCCCCCTCTTTCACTGCTTGAAAGCAATCCAGCTTTCAAGCAGCACACATATTTTGGCAGGCGCTGTGCTTTTTTCCCCCCCCCAAGTACTGTATCCACATTCTGCTTTTTCTGCGCCGCTTTTGTTTTTGACACAACCCTTGGCATTAGCAGACAGACTGAGGGAGGTGGGGGTGACTGAGGCTTTTGTGCGGTTATTCCGCTAAAATGTAAATCTGTACCTATTCCAGGCAACTTTGCCTCAAAACAGACTGAAGCAGGCAAACAGTGCAGAGCTGGACGGACACTGAGGAGACACATCTAACTGAGATGAAGAGGGACAGGTCCCAGATCTGATTCTTCCTCTCACATGTGACACTAATTTTCTGTTTTATAATTTGAGACTGCAGCAAAAAAAGCAAAATCCATCTGGTCCACATACTGGAGATATGTGCAACAAAATAAGATCAAGATACATGCAGACTACAAGTGATTTTTATTTGCCCTCATAGTTCTGTATGAGGATTGCCATGGTAATAAATAAATCTTACATGATTCATCTATAATACTGACACCCAGTGGTGGAATGTAACTAAGTACATTTACTCAAGTACTGTACTTAAGTACAAATTCAAGGTACTTGTACTTGACCAGATTGAAACTTCTCAAAAACTTTGTTGTTATTAAGTGCCTGGATTAGTTGGTCCAGCACTACCTTTTCTAGGAGTTTTGATATGAATGTCAGTTTGGAAATTGGACGGAAGTTTTTTAGGTCTGTGGGGTCTAAACCGGGTCCCTTCGGCAGCAGCTGAACACAAGCAGTTTTAAAAAGATCTGGTACAACTTGATGATGGTCAGCAGTGTGGGGCAGATTGTCTCTAATGTTTCTTTAATCAGTTTTTTGGGGATAATGTCAAGGGGACTCAATGAGGGTCTCATAAGTGACAAAGTTTTCCTAAGATCCTGCAGTGTTATTTGCCTAAAATAATCCAACACATCCAAGGAAGGGAGGTCGACTGCAGAGGTTGGAGGAGTGATATTTGACCTAATATGATAAATCTTTTCTATGAAGAAGTTAAGAATTTTGTGACAGTCGGCTGGAGAAGAAACGTCTGCAGTAGGGGGAGGTGAGTTTACAAGCTGGTTAATGATATTAAACAAGATTCTGGGGTTGTGCTGGTTGGCAGAGATTAGCTGTGAGAAATACTGGTCCCTGGCTTCCTTTACCTTACAGTTATATGATATTAGTAGTTCTTTGAGCAGCGAGTAATGGACCTGCACTTTACTTGACTTCCACCTGCGTTCAACTTTTCTACAGGTTCTTTTAAGGCTACGAATTTCTTCATTCATCCACGGGGCTATTTTGACATTAGACTTAAGTTTAGTTTTAAAAGGAGCAACCTTGTCCAGGGTAGATAAGCAAAGCTGATTAAAACCTAATAACTGGTCATTTGTAATAGAAAGGATGGGTAAATTGTCACTAGCAGCGTTAAAAAGTGAGGAGAAAGTCACTGTACCTTTTGCTTATGGGGTTTTATAGTAGCTTGGAGAACGGTATTAAGCAGGATACACATATGGTCAGAGACAGCAAGATCTCTAATGGAGAGACTGTCTAGATACAAATCAAGTGTAAACACTAGGTCTAGTGTGTGTCCACAGTTGTAGGTTGGACTGTGCACATGTTGAACCAAATTGTAGGACTCAGTAATATTTAAAACTCAGTTGTAGCACAATTTGAGGTGTTATTGACATGAAAGTTTAAATCCCCAACAATCATAATTTTATCGTACTTAAGAACCAAGGAGGCTAAGAATTCTGAAAATTCAGTAAGAAACAGGGTTAGGAGTTGGGGGTCGATAAATAACAATACAAAGAACTGGAATGATTTTAAACATCATTACGTTAAATGTTGCTACATTATTAATAATAATTAATAATAAAATAATAATAATAATTATTATTATTAATAAGGCTGCACTTGAAATGATTTTTGAAAACTACAGCAAGGCCTCCTCCGCAGCCACTTGCCCTAAGGGAGCTGAAGAATTCATAATTTGAAGGACAGAGATCATTCAACTGGCTGTGATCACCTTAGCCATGTTTCTATTAAAATAATAAATCAGGTACTCAGTAATAATAAAATCATTTAAAATAAAGGTTTTGTTGGAGACTGACCTTGCATTAAACAAAGCAATTTTAGCTTTAACGGATTCTGAATCTTTTTTAGTTGCAGTGGGAAAATAGAATATGATGCATTGCTGTAGATTAACCTACCCAACATTATATAGTAGTTAAAATTTTAAACATCTACAGCAGTAATATTAACCCAGAAACATCATATATAATAGTAAAACACTGACAGGGACCATTTTACTGCATAATTACTTTTTAAAGTAAATTTAGCTGAGAATACTTACATACTTTTACTTAAATAAGATTTTGAATGCAGGACCTTTACTTGTAGTGGAATATTTACACAGTGTGGTATTAGTACTTTTATTTAAGTAAGGATCTGAATACTTCAACCACTGCTGACACCAGAGCAGTTTGGCTGAGCCAGTAATCACAAAACAACGGCATGAAAGCCAAATTGAAACTTTGTGGGTGCAGCCAATCACAAGACACCCTTAATTCAATCAAAAAGTAAAAACTTATACTGGAGTGTAACCACAATTGTTTGAGGAGTCACACTTTAAGTGTTTTGCACACTGCTCATGCAACCTTGTATCCACCCTGTGTACCAAGTGTGTTCGAAGAAACACTCCAGGCACAAAAATGCTCTCCATCATTACATCCTTTTCTCTGCTGTAGAAAGCCTGTCTTTAATTTGTTCTGTTGTAAACAAGGAAAGAGGAGGGAAAGCTGACAGTGCTTGTTCTTGCACATCCTGTTTCACCATCAGATTATATCAATAATCAGGCTTGGAGTGACGTCACTATGGATGGTGAGCTGGTCTTTAGTTAGTTGACGACATTAGCTAATGTCATTAACTAGGCTAGCTAAGTGATTGGCAGCAGCTGACTTTGCAGTTGTCCAAAAAGAGCAAAGAAACCCTGCCAGCAGTTCTGTCTGTGTAAACTTCTGAGAATAAAAGTATTAAGGGCCTTGTAAGGGACCGGGCAGGAAGGCACGAGGACGCAGAGGTATTTTCTTCCCAAAAAGGGTTTTTTTTAATTTAACCAAGTCACAAAACATAAACAATAGTTCTGGGCCCATAAAAGAGGTCAACTAAACAGAACTAGTCAAAATAAATTAACAGAATTTAACAACGTGTCGTACCAAACCAAATCGAACTTCAAACTGACCTACCAAACAAAGAACACAGGGGAACATATATACTGGGTGATCAAACCAGTTTCCACACACGGGGGATTACATAAAACATTTAACATACTAATTAACTGAAAAGAAACCAATAACCTAGCAAGTCTCTCAACTGAAATAAACATCCTACCAAACAAAGTCAAAGGAATCTTAAGTACTAGACTAAGTCAAATTAAATCTACAACCGGCTATTTAAAATAACCCGAATCTCCCCTTCAGGTGGTGGGTACTTGGTACAGTCCTAATTGGCACTTCCTGTATTTAATGCCACTGCTTCCTGGGACCCATCTTTTGTCTAATCCTAGCCAGAGAACTCCAGCAGCAAAAGTATGGACCCCCCCCCCAGCACCGGTAAAACAGAAAAAATAATTAAAACAACTCAAAATAACTTAACATTGTTAAACATACAAAAGTTAACTAAATGTGAGCGCTACAAAAGAGACTAATGTAATATTAACAAATGCCAAATAAACCTTGAGTATGTTATATGAACTAAAGAGTTATGCGTGGTCATTTATGTGTTTCTATATGTGTAATGTGGTTAACAAAATGTGTCCAACTTAAACTACTATGTGAACGGGCATGGGGTTACCGACTCTTATGCTAATTGTGTGGCTGCAGATGCGGCCATCACAGGCCTGATCACACCGGACAAAGTGTGTTCAGTGTGATCAGGCCCTTAATAGTTCAAGCTCAGTTCTTAGTTTAGAATATGAATCTGGAACTGGTCGGGAAATAAGCCAGACCACTTAGCAAACTTGGGGTTTCTGTTTCCAAATGGTTAAAAGCTAGTCCAGTTGCCTGCAAGGTAATTTTTGTCTATACCTATTGCTGAACCTGAACCAAAGCAAAATGCCAACTGAGTCTGGCCAGACCACAATGAGTGAGGTTAAATGTGAGGGCTGTGGTGAGAAAATAGCCATATGGTGCTAATTCGAAAATCTCATGCAAAACTTCTCCAAAAAAGGTAAGACTCAAGCAAGATGGAAATGCAAATAGACCTTGGTGAAACAGCTGGACAGTAAGGTAGCTTCCAGAAAAAGCAGCAGATTGCTGACTTAGGTAGTTCCCCATCTCTAGAAAACCTTCATCTGCTTTAACAAGAACCATCACTGTACAACTCTGTTCTCACATCTGGGTAAGCCTTCACATTTCAAAGATTAAAACTTCCATCCTCCATCCTACTGTTTAAATGATTAAAAAAGGTCAGTTCAAAGGTAAGTAGTTACTCTTAGTTACCAGTACTCCTTATAAACCAGCCTTGGACAACCCTGTCATCCGACAAGAACACCGATATTGGATGATTCTCCAAAGCTGGATATGGTTCAATGCCAACATTTGTAAAATGTATTCTTGTGAAATGTATTACAATATCTATGCATGGCAACTATGGTATGGTTAAGGTTAGGGAAAGATTGTATACCAAGTATACAGTCGGACACTCTACACACCCATCCACCACCCCAATCTCCGTTAGCCGGGGGTATACTCCAAGCAAACTAGCTCATCCATTGTGTTGTCTGACCACGTCTGAAGGCAAAAGTGTTTATAGCTATTCCAAACGGCAACATTCAAAAGCAGGAAATAAAGCTTGCAATCATAGTAATAAATGGGAATAATAGTGCATATTTTTGGACAGAATGAAGAATGAAAAAAGAGAGTTTGAGAAAAAGTTTAAACCCTGCCAATTTTCTGGCCAATGGCTGCGTGAAGTGGGCGTACTTGTCGGATCATTGGTTTTGGTCAAGTTAAAAACAAAATTGTCAGACACAGCCCAGACATTGGAAAGGCTGGGGGAGGGGGTTTGAGACACTGTTTGACCATCTGACAAGTATTTCAATTTTAGCATGATGACACCTTTACTTTCCACCTCCCTACATAAAGGAAACACTACTTCCTGCATTGGCACGGAACTTTGCTGTTGGACATAAACAGTAAGGTGCAGAATTGTTGAGTCACAATGCTGATGTTGTCCCATGTCCAGATGGCCCACCTTGAAATCCGAGTTATCCCAATTTAGTTTAAACACAGTTAGATCACAGTTTGGACAGACATGGGAATACTGCAGGTTTGGTGTCAAACTTTACGAATTTTTCCAAGCACATACCCGTGATAATGAAGCTTTGATGATGAAATTACAGAACAGTGGAAATACTTTCACGTCAACACCAACAGCAAGAGCGGTTTTCTAAGAATATTCATTCATAACAGAGGGTCTGCATGAATTTCCTTTGGGCTCTGGAACAAGTTAGGACTAGCCAAACAAAAGTGATATTGTACTTTAAGACAATCCTTATTTTTTTTCCATACCCACATCCCCCTGGAAGTGACTGCAGATGGCTGAAACTGGCACAATCACTCAGGCAAGACGTAACCGATGCTGCAAATCTTCGAGTGCTGACAGAGCCACACATATTTTAACTGAGTAGCCTCTGTGTGCGAAGTGCTACTTTTAGCCACAGCACCCAGTTTGGGGAATCTGGGCCACATCACAAGGAACAATACAAAGGGACAAACAGGACAGACAGGGGTCTCTTTCATTTGGTCAGTGTGAACACTCGGCGGTCTAATACCAGATACTGTTTTGCCTTCCATGTCCCATGTACTCTGAGTGCGCTGTCTAGCTCTTTGAGCTCCCTGTGCTGACTGTATTTGTGTCTGTGTATGTGTGTCAATATGCAGTCAAACTAGGGCAGTGAGTCCAGCTGAAGCCTCATGCACAGCTGTGAGTCTAGAAGAGGCCCTTTGTGTTGGGATACATTCATGCGCCCTGAAGGAACATAAAATTGTAAGTCAGTGCATAAGAAAGGCCCCGGTATAGTTAGGAGTAATGGATGCATTTTGGATGTCTAAAGCTAAGTACAAAGCTCTTCACTGCTGCTCTCTCTGACAAATATTCCTGTCGTCGTTAGCCTCTTGATTATCTCATTCTACATCCATTGGCACCGAGTTGCATTTCTGCATCCAGTAATTCACCGTTTTCCCCTGACTCCCAGACAGGGGAATTGCTCACACTCACACCATCAACATCAGCTCATTGGAGTCCATCAATTTCATATAAAGCGCAGCTAGGCGACCGAGGAAAGTGTGTGGATGCTAAGCAAGTTTGTTGGTGGAGGAAAGTTGACCGTGACTGATCTTTTCGTGTAATTAGCTGTCAACAACAACTCACAGTTGCATTCCTCTAGCTGACCAATGTGTCCATCTGTTTTTATGCAAATTTGAATTTGCATTTAAAAAGACTAAATTAAAACACCAGAAACTCATCTGTTTAAGAAAGGTTTTGCACTTAAGGTGGAATATTGATAAAATGAAAATATGATAAAAGGTCACTGGAACAGTAGCACTATCTCCACAGCTTTAAACTGCATCTTGCAATCTTTCTTGAATTTCATGAACCTGTTTGATGTTTAATTGATTTAATGCCACATTAGGGTAAAGGATCAATCAAATGTCATAATGTATCAGAGTTACTGACATTCTTTTGAATGTCAGTAACTCTGACATTCTAAAATTCTGTTGCGTTGTGTGGAGAATATTCACATAAAACTAGTTGAATCATTGGTTGCACATTTGAATGTAAAATTATCTAATATGATTTTCATAAGTGGTTCATTACAGCCATTCAGCATTTCCCAAACACTCAGAACGTTTGTGTAAAAGGCAACAGAAGTAAACATTGTTTCAAGAACAGTTGTTGGTACTTTTTCTGAAGTAATTTGGAGGTCCTTTTGTTTATTCTCCACTAATGCTAGCAAGAGGTTGACTCATCAGAATGTAATGGTATGACAAAGAAGCACAAATACTTGACTGGCCACTCATTACTAGGGCTGTCACACAATTAATTAGAATGAGTTTGAATTAATTCGAATGTGTGCACCGCTTCCCCCAACAATGTTGTAGACAACATTATTTTCATTATTTTATTAACTTTACATTACACCTGTCTAACATCTAGCATATAAATCTTGCTATCTTATTGGTGAAGGTATTTTTACGAGCTTCTGGCAAAGGGCCTGCTAAAGCTGAATGTGCTGAATATTAGGAAGTCAGACGAGGTTGTACACTTGACGTTGCTCCTCTGGTCTGTGGTGCCTCAGCTGCCTCACTTGGGTGGCAACCGAGCAGGTGAGTCCGCAGATTTGTTCTCGCTGTAGAGTAAGAACAGCCTTATCTTTGTTAGTTACTTTGTCATCTACGGCATAGAACCCAAATACTTCCACACACTCCTTCTCAGAGGCTTTGGTGTTGTGAGCTTAGGACGGCTTTGCTCGCTAGTGTCCTCCATTTTCATAGCAAACATCATAACATTACTAGCTTAGTTTACTGATAGGCCAATAGGGCATGAAATAGGTCGAGCTGATAGTGAATTTTTGGAGCGCCCTCTTCTGGATTACAAGGCAAACTACTAGAAACGGTCTGTTGCACTTCTAGACTGTACATTTTTAATTCAAACAGGTCATTACAGATAGAATGTTAACTTTTTCCCCCACATTCAAACAAATGTTTGAATTTCGAATAAAAAGTGACAGCCCTACTCGTTACTAAGGAGCTACATGAAACCACAGTATACAGAGGTTTTCAAAGTGGGAGGTGGGCCTCCCCAGGGGGGCTCCAAACAGTTTCAAGGGAGGCTCAGTGAATGGAAGTGAAAAAATATGACATTAATTATTACATTAGTTATCAAAAGGATATCACATAGAATACCCTAAATATGTGTGATTTTGTTAAAGAGATGGTTCAGAGATACAGTAATTTTGGGGAATTGTACTGTTTTCCCCAGAGTCAGAAACCAAGCTTTGTCTGAGGGGGGGCCCACACTCTCAGACTTTGAAACTTTGAAACCACTGACAATATAGATGCAATCAGAGCCTCTAACACCAGCCATAATCAGTTAGAGTAGAGACATGGTAAGATGGTCCGTAGTGATTGTTCAGCCTTTCACAGCAGATGTCAGGAAAGCAGGATCATTATGACAACACATACACATATCAAGCAAATTTCCTTGTCACTGTGCTAACTGTAAGCTGACAAAGTTAGAGAGGAACCTCTCCCATGATCTGAATCCCAAGCTTTAAATCAACATGTGAAATCACTTTAAAATGGCCTGAATGCTTTTTCACCCTCCACCCACACATATTCCCATACACACACACACACACACACACACACACTGTAAACAGAGTCTGATGTTTCTGCTCATCCACCTACTTAGTATTACTCAGCAGGTTTTGAAAGACAAAATGACTTAGGGCCTGATCACACAGGATGCACATTGTACAGTGAGAGCTGCTGTTTTCTAATTATTTTCAGTATGTTTTTAAGTGGTTTTTGCACCACCTCTGCTCCCTGCGTGCCTCACATTTAATCCACCCAGTGTACCTCATATTTTTTTGAGAAATGCTCTGAGCACACAGAAAAATATTCAGTATTTAGTGCTGTGTGGAAAGGCCTTACTTACAGTACATCACTGCAGCCTTTCCACTGCTGTCCAATTAGATGTAAACAGAGTCAGCCTTCTTTCTATTAGGTTTATTAAGCTGGTGGTTGTTTCTTTAAACCGTGATTTACTAAGAGTGAAATCATTAACAGTATTAGGCTTGAATTGATAAGACTGATCTTATTCAGTTGGTTAACAACATTATCTAATGTCATTAGCTGCACTAGGTAAGTGATTGACAGCTGCACTAGCTAAGTGACTGACAGCAACTTCAACTTTAGGAGTTATGGAGGTACAGTACATAAAACATGATAAAATACATAAAACATGAATACAAGAAACCTAGAGTATGTTCAGCCATCACCATTAATTCCATCAAAACAAAACAAAAAATATGTGAGACAGATCAGGCAGTTTAACACCAATGATTTTACTGGCCACTTTAACTATATGTGGCAACCTGTTCCTGTCACCTGTTGAGAGATTACCAAACCAAGTCATAATAGAGAAGGTGATGTCTGACTCTACCATGGAGCATCATGAGTTTACTACACACCCCAAACCAGTTGAGCTTCTGGAGGAAGTGCAGTCCTTGCTGGGCTTTTTAACAAATTGCCACTGCGTTGCCACTGACTGTGAGCATATTATCAATTATAGTGCCCAGATATTTGTAACACTGAACCTGGTCAATGATCTGACCCTTAACAAACGCTGTTGACAGCAGCTGAAGTTGTCTTTGCCTATCATGACCAGGATGTTTCTGGTGCTCCTGCTTGTGCAGGCTCGTCAAACAAAGAGCTAATTAGTGTACCCTACAAAACACATGAGCAAATTCTCTGTGATTGAGCCCTTAAAATGTCTTAAACCACTGCAAAAGCATGACTCTATCCAAACAAGTCCTCAAACCTAAACAAGAAAATGACTCATACTGTCCCAAATATGATTCATATGAGCGATTTCTGATCTGCCACCTCTGTGGATTAAGTTTAGGCAACAAATAAACTACTTACTTGGTGAAGGTTAAGGAGAGAGAGAGATCAACTTCCTGGTTAAAAGAAACAACAACTGCCAGTTGGTAAAGACTGAAAGTGAATTGCAGTGTTGAATTGCTAACCCTAACCCACAAACCCCAGTACCATACAATTATCCATCCTATATGTTGTGAACAAATAGAACATGTAGTGAAAACACATTCCATCACGTGAGGATGCTTTTCATCTCTGGAGCAGAGTCCTGCACTGGTCCAGTTTACAAACCTTTTCCCCATACCCGCAAAGCTCGGTACCAGAACCAAACAAATGACCAATTCTCCCTACATTCATTCCCGACCCAACCCAACCTGACCTGTTAATATAAGATCTGACTTGACCTGTGATCAAATGATAGGCTCAGAGCCGCTGCTGGACATTACAGGCGCCAGGGTACTGCATGGGTGCACAATGACCGGAGAGTGATATGATAAATGATGATAAATAAATAAAAATAACTAAATAAAACACATACACTGATACATGCAGATTGTGGAGGCACACCCTCAGACCTTCATGAGCTATCTAAATCTGCACCAGGTTTTAACAGGAAGGTAAACCTTAAACCATGTTTGCTTTTCTATAAACAAACTCCAACCCTTATTATGTCTTTGTCTGTGCTTTTAATTTATGTTGTTGTATTAATTAGTCTTTACTTATAGTTTGCACAACTATAACTAGTAGCTATAACTAGTATAACTGTGGCACCAACACTCACATTCTCTGTGCTGCTGCAAACCTTTCAACTTTTCAACATGCAAATACATTTCACAGTATATAGAAAACAATTACATGTATTTTTGAAATGACAAAAATTTGATTTTTTTTCATGTTAATTTCGGGTCCAAGCCCCCATGCATTTTGCACACTGTACATCCAACCATCCAGCAGCGAAAGTCACTTTTACTATACAGAGAGGTTGTTTTAAGCATTTGATCAAACAACCACCGCTACCCTGGTGGGGACAGTCCCTTTCATAACTACCACTTTTACATTTCAGTGCTTTTATTTTTTTTACATTCATTTGGTAGGGTTATTGGTGGCCACTGTAAAACCATTCACTGTGGTGAGGAAGCTGGAAACAGTTTAACAAGCACTTTCATTCATTACTATTTTATTCACTTAAGACTTAAATTTAGTCCCTCGGAAAATCTTCTTCTTGACACACAGCTAGCCAAGTTGTGATTTAGAACCACAAAGCAAATCAGTTTCATCCACTGACACATAACACAATTAAGAAGATGCTTGAATTTTTTTATTCATTGGACACAGCTTGTTCAGCTAACTGCAAATAAGCTTGACATGGGGGACAGAGAGAGGGGCATGACATGCAACAAAGGTCGCCAGCTCAAATAGAACGAGCAGCGTTGTTGTTATACGGCATGTGCTTTAACCACTCGGCTACCAAGTCTTTTTTCCATGATCTCTACGCAGATTTATAGTTTTTGATGCAAATTGCAGCATATCGGGTAGGATTTGATGCCTCTGAGAGCTGTGTGCAGCAAAATAAGTTGCCAAACTACAATAAATGGAGTGACGCCTGCGAGCTAGTTCAGGCAGTCAGCTCGAGCTGCACTGCTATACACACGTGACATGCCTCACTCTCCGCAACCATCTACCAAACACACCTTTCCAATCTGGCGGTCTATTTAAGCTGCAAAAGTTTCCCCATCTCTCCCTCTGCCTGTCAACGCCGCTGCTGCCCCCACCACCACCCCAGCATCCACCTGCAGGCTCCCTCTACAGGGGTTTAACATATTTCCTCACTCCCCAATATCGCTATGGAAACGTATCTGAGGGGAGTGATGAGGTCAGAGCCTCGACGACAAACTCTATGTTCTGCTGCTATAATAAACATTTCAAATGTCTGACCGAACTGACTTCCTGTTGTCTTTAGAACACCGGCATGCGCCCGTCCCTTTCACCTCACACAGCAGCTTGGCGTCACGTCTCCCTCCACACCTTTACTCAAGCTTACAATAATAATTTACATAATTTTTATAATGTGCCTGTATAATGTCATAATATAATGATACTGTCTTCATAATGCCTTATGAGCCTCTCAAAGTAATTCCAATAACAATGTTTTGTACATCAGTTATTATTATTATCATTATTATATTTTTATTATTATTATGACAGATGATATCTAGCTTTATCATTTTCATGTGACAAATAACAGCCTGCTCTACTTTCCCGTGTATGAAACCAAATGATGTATTTTAGCACTGACTAAAATAAATATAAAAACCAGTGGAAGTAAGTCATCCTAGCCTTCTCCTTATTCACAGCGACTTGTTAGACACAGTCTCAGCGGAGAGGGAAGCACAGAGGAGAAGCAGATATAAAAACAAAATGGTGCAATAAGACCGTGCGAGAGCGAGAGTCAGCTATTTCAGTGCATTATAATTTGAGAGAGTGGAGTGAGTCAGCAAAAGAGGAGAGAGCAGATGAGGAAAAAGAGGGATACTATCAGGGAGGACGACAGATGGTCGGTGTAAAGGAGGGAGAAAGGAGAAAATGAATTAGGCAAACTACAGAGCAGCACTAGACAATATCCAGAGTCCGGAGGGCCCTTTGAAACAGCGGGGTGATGAAACTGCCTGTGCTTGTTGGCAGTGGGACAGCGCAGGGGCCACGCAGCTCTGAGCACCACAGCCAAGGCCTTACGTAACAGGCCACAGTGCTGAACGCTCCCATTCCAGCCCCCCTTTAAGGTGAAGGCACACTAGCCACAAGACCGGAGGACTGACTCAGGACTGCAGGCAAAAAGCTTAAAGCCTTGCAAGCTGCATATATAGGATCAACTGTTCATTATACCCCACAGTTTGAGAATATTAGATGAAACTATGGAATATTATGAAATATTCTTAGCTTGTGTTGTGAAATTAGAAATCATTTGTGGTTGTATATCACCTTTTTGAGCCTGTGACAAACATAGAAATGATGAATCTGAATGTATGAACATGGTTTGACACATTCACAAAACTGAGTAAAGTAAAAGCATCCAAACATACAATTTGCACGTGTGTAGAGAAGATATTTTGCTGTAGAAACATTTTGTGCAGAACACTGAAGATACAATGAAGAACTGTAATGCAATCTTTACAGCTGAATCCAATTACCCAGTACTATCCAATCAGAAAATGAGTTTTACCATCCAGCCAGAGAAAGTCAAGTTATCCAGTCTCTTTCTGGGCTGGATTTGACAAACTTCAAACGTTGTGCACACCTTTGTCTGATCCCACATGGAACAAAAACATACGTAACTATTTGGCTTTACCAGAAGTCCAGAAGTGGGGTTAAAGCACTATCAATTCAAAAGAAATAAGGGGAGAGAAAAAGGGGGTAAAAAATGCAATTAAAGCAGGGGTGCTCATAAGATGTGTGCCACTGTGATGCCCCCATCGATATTTCTATATTAAAAATCAATCGAATGATCATATGTGAACTGAAAAAGGTTGTTTTGTCAAACCCTCAGAGAATGACCAACTAATGCTGCAGTTCTATACTGCCTTTTAGCCTATTTTAGCTTATAGCTTGGTTTTACAGCCTGCACATTTACCGTATTTACCGTGTCTCAGTTTTTAGAAAAGAAGCTCTGACGCACTCATTGTACACTACCTGCTGGGCACTAAGCGTTAGACAGACAGAGTTAGCAACTTGTTGAACATCTGGCTGCTATAAACCCAGATACTGGACTTACATTCATCAGATGAACAATATCACATTTCCAAATGGATGATGCTTTGTGTCTGCTTTTCGACTAGTCGATCGAAAGAAAATGAATTGCTGACTATTTTGATAATCGATTCATCGTTTCAGTCATTTTTCAAGCAAAAAGGTCAAACATTTGCTGCTTCTTAAATAGGTACTGCACACTTAAATGTGTTTTTTGAGCTGTAAACTAAATGATGTGACTGTACTGTGATGAAACACATCAATGCTGCTGTTAATATTGACATTTCTTACCAAAAATCAGCATTTCATGGGTTGAAAATGGCTCAACACACCATCTACTATTACAAATCAGCCCTGAACCTGCGAGGCCAATGCTGAGATAGAGTCAACCGGCTGGGACCTGTCTACGTCATGAAATTTAAATAAAAAGATACTCTAATCAGTGTCAGTCAGTCTCCCCCATGTCCCCTGACCCACACACTACGTAGCCACGAGGCCACGCCTCCTACAGGTGTTGATCCCACTCCTCTGTTGCAGTTTTTAAATTTGCTGGGAGAGAGGGTTCTAGCAGAATTTGAGGGTGGAGTTACACTTTAAATGTGAGGATTTGCTGCTTTTATTTGTCATTTCTGACAGTAAATGAAGAGTCTGTGGGTTTTGCAATTTGAAGACGTGACTGTGGGCTCTGGGAAACTGTGATGAGCATTTATCACAATTATTTTGTAATTTTACAGACTAAACGATTAATCATGAAAATAATCAGCAGATTAATCGATAATGAAAATAATAGTTAGTTGCAGCCCCACTGTTTTATATGTAAAAAGTAGAGATGTCCTGAGTCGATCCTAACGATCGGTACCGGCTTGATCCGGGTATATTTTAATGGATGGGTATTGGCTAAAATCAAGCCGACCGAAATCCGATCCTTTCTTTACTGAACTCATGATAGAGCATTCTGTTGTATCATGTAGCCTATCATTCCATCATCCTTGCATATTTTGCTTTTGTTAAAAAAAATGGCATGCGCTAATGTGTACAGAGAAAAATAGTCAAATGGAGTGTGTGAGAGAGAGAGTGAAAGCGTAAGAAAGAGAGAGTTTTTTGGCATCAGGCCATTCTTGTCTATACTGTTGTTGTAAGTTGGTATCTCGGATGTGATGCTTCAGTTGCTGCAGCGTGAACTATTGATGGGTATAATGCACTGTTAGCCCACCCTCCAGCCATCACTGCCTACTAGCATTACATAGTTCTCCTTATTTTACAACCTGCTGACAGCCGTGACAGCTTCAGTATATACTGTAAGAGAATGTCAACTTGACTACCAGCGTAATGGGTGAACCAAAATACAAAACAGATGTTAAGATATGGATCAATGGCATCCCAAAAAATTGTGGTCTGGATGGGAATCTACAAGGAAAAGGCAATTGGTGTATCCCATTAGCATAGCCCCCCCTTCCCGCTCTTCCTCTGCAAGTCCGTGTGGTATCAATATTCTACTGATAATTACGTGCCTTCTTACCCCAACTCACCCCATCACTCAGAGTGCACCACGGAGCCGCACAGCCAGGGGCAGAAAAGTGAAGATGAAGGCTTTTACAGCTCCTCTCCCTTCATCTCCATGAATAATTCAACCTCATCCAAGCCTGAGAGCGTTTTTCAACTTTCCCTGAAGCATGAAAATACAGTGCAGCTCCATACTGGCTGCCAGGGGGTTCATAAGCTCCTCATACCTAACATAAATCCACTCCTGATTATAACAGGATCACATTAGGCCACACAACTAGAGGTTTTGCTGAAGGTGCAGGCACAGGTAGTGTGTAAACACACACAGAGCCCTGTCTTATCTGTTCAGTAGAAACCGTGCACTGAATCAGGGAATCCGGATTTAGAAACAGGATGTGAAACTGATGTAGAAAACAAGAGAAACACAAGGTTTTTGCAAATTTGCAGAGAAAAACAAATACTACATGCAAAATCCAGCTACCTTTGAGCATGTGTGTGTCACAATCAATCACTCCCTTTTATCAATGAAACTTAATGCTTATCTGTAAAGAATGGCACATTTTTGCGTTGTTTTAGATTTAGAATCTTAAAAAAAAATGTACAAAATCCTAGTGCACTGGGTCATCATTAGATCATCATTAGATACTTGAGCTGATTTGATACCTTAGTTTCAAGTCCCTTTTTCCAGTGGTGGGACAAAGTCAGTTGTTTTGCAAGTCTTAAGTCTTGAGTCCAGAGTCCAGAACAAAGACAAGGAAGGTACAGCCAAAGTCAAGTCCAAGCCTAAACCTTTGTTTTGACTCCTAAACATGTCAACGAGGAAGTACATCTTTAGGCAATTTTACTGCTGTTAGCACCTATTAATGACAGATAGCTAATGTTAGACTTTGCAGAATGTTTGATTTTTTAGGACAACATTTAGGCTACCAATGTTTGATGCAAGGATGTGCCATGCTGTGTTGAGGGCTCACTGACTTCATGTTTGCAAAGTAAAAGCAGTACTGATTGATTTTTTTGGCCACTTGTGGCAGCGGAACAACCTGTGCAACAACATAGATATATTAAGGGCCATGATCAGGCTGTGTCATTGTTTTCCTATGGGGAGAGTGGTGGCGCCCACCTAGACGGAAGTGATACCCTTGGTGTGGCGCATTGCTCGAAATTGCAGATGAGAGCTGCGCTCAAAGATCAGGAAAATGGGAGGGGCACCTGACGCATCTGCCAGAGCAAATAAAACATGAGCTCGCAGATTCGTCTGGTTCCCAGGCTAGAATATCCCCACATTGGCATACAGTTCATATTCAATATGAATAAAAGAAGATCACAACTTACCTGTAGTGGTGTCAGTGGTTGATAATCACAACACCAGTCACATAGAAGAGAAAGAAAGGGTACAACATCAGTTAATCGCACTTTAGACCACTGCATAGTAAATTCAGTCAGTCAGTGTGTGTCAGATGCATAACCCCATTCACTGCAAGTCACTAGTCACTAGTCACTAGTACTCTAGGTTTTACTTTAAGGCCTCCCGTCGATGCTATCTTTGCACAGCTGCTTTTAAATGTTTGTTAAAAGTTAACTGTACATATATATATATATGTTGAAATGTTGCTCAGTGAAGGATGGTAATGGAAGTGTATGTAAGCATAAAGATGGCACACAAGATTATCTGCTGTCAACATCTACAGTACAGGAGAAACTCGGTCTGAACCACATGAGACATGTCAAATGACTGTAAGAACACCTGTAACTTTCTTCCTGTTCCTGTTCTTCAGTGTGAGGCTTTTCTGCACAGAACATGGTTTCAAGAAGTCAACGCTTTGTCAGTAGTTATCTCTGCATCCCAGAACATTCAATATGTACACAGAAAATAACAGAAATACAAAGACAAAAGGTACCAAGTCAGTCCATTTGGAACCATTACACTGCTATCAGAAAGTGAGTCTCTCAGGGATCAAATTAGGTTCATCAGGTACATATTCAAAGCAGGTGAGATGGATGATGCAAATAGATCTACTTGTGATTTTCAAACAAATGTGGTTCCATTCAATTACAGTTATCTTAGATATGGGGGGGGGGGGGGGTTAGCTGCCAGAAATTGCAAGAGTCACGTCAGCTCTGTTTGTCTGAAGTGATTGTTAGTGATTTTAATCACTTATTGGTTTGTACTCTACTTGTACACAACTATTATTATCTGGGGTTCTCCTGCAATAATTGCAGGGGTTCTCCTGCAATAATTGCAAAGGTCATTCTTGATTCTGTGCTAATCTGCCCTATCCGAAAAGTATACATTCCACCCCAAATTGCAATTCCTGCGTTTTTTTTGCCAAACACAGAGGTCATCTGATAAAATACATCAGTAATGTGCAAGTGATTTTGATTGTTTTTTTACAAGAATTCTTTTTTTCCTACTTTCCAGCGTCCACAATTACGGAGGCTGTAGTCGATATTACTAATGAAAACTCTGAAAGCAGTTTGGGTGTGATCAGCTACGTCTAAGTGCTCAGCATGGAGAGTACCCATCAGGTAAGAGAATTCTGAAATTAAAACTAGACAGTGGCATGTATTGTAGCATTTGCTACAGGAATAATTCAACATTGTTTGGAAATATGCTTGTTTTCTTTCCAGTGCGTGAGAGTCCAGGGCTGGAATCAAGATGTGGTTAGCCTAGTTTAGCATAAAGAATGGAAGCAGGGGGAAACAGTTAGCCTGGCTCTGTCCACAGCCGACCTACACCTACCTACACCTCATGTTGCATCTTGTTTGTTTAATCTGTACACAAACAAGAAAAATGAGAATTTGTGGTTTTAGGGGGGATAATGTGCTAGAACAATTTCTTGGCAAACAACAGTGATTTCTTTCAACCTTCTCTACAACCATCTTTCCTGTCTCCAGCCTTGGTGTAATAATGAGGCAACCAGCGCTATAGCCAGAGACACTGCACAGAAGTACTGTACGTTTCTGTACAGGGTAAAACAAATGAGACACAACATGTTAATCAGTGAGCATTACAGGTGTTGGTAGGCACATTTGTTTAAATTATGAAGAGAGCCAGGCTAGCTTCCCCCTGCTTCCAGTCTTTATGCTAAGCTAAAGCTAGATTTCTGGCACAATTAATTCCTTAAAACCTTAATTAAATTAATTAAAACTAATTCCGAGGTGCATTAAAATAGGAAATAGTCTGAAGAGGTCAAAACTCCAGCAACACCTGTAGTATAAAGATCAACTTTATTGTGAGACCAGCGTGTTTCGGGTTTTGCTCTTTATCAAAGTCACCATAAAACACATTAACAAACAGACGTGAGATTGATTTTCCAAAAATGTCAAACTGTTTCCTTTAGGAAAGGTTTTATTTTTCAGCAGGCTCCATAACAAATTCCAAAATCACATGTTCCTTGGCAATTCCTGTCCAGTGTGAATAAAATATGTAATTTGAAAAAGTAAAATTATTGTACAAACAGTTGTACTGACCAGTTAACAGGCTCACAGTAATCTAATTTCACACAATTTGTTTTGTTGTAAGTTATTTTTCAATTTCCTAGATATGTAACAATGTAAGGCCATAATACAGAAGAGTATAAAGCAGTCTGTGTGCTACATTCATGTACTTGTGGTGACCTGCTGTGTCAGATTCTTTCAACACCACAGCAATGCCCCTCTACATAACACTGCCTTATTTATCACAATTTACCAGCAGTCATTCAGTCACTCAAACAACATTGTCACAGCGGGAGCTACATTTGGTCATTACTCCTCCATTTATTTACTTTGGTAAGTCATTGTTGATATACAGCTACTGTTAATAGTAACTCCAAGCACTTCCTTCATGTGCTTCACAATAAATGCATTTTAATGTGAAAGCAGTGGTAGATCTTGCTATCTTTTGGAAGGGTTCACAAGCCATGTTTGCTAATGTTACCAAAAGTTGATGAGACTTCTTACATTTTGGAAAGATTTAAATGTTTTTGGCCACTTTTTGTCTAGCAGTTGGTTTGACATATTGCAAGGGCGGAATAGATTTGATTACATCTCTGACAAAGCCTGACAAAAGAGAGCAGCTCACTGAACAAGGACTGACATTCCATCTTGTGAACAACAATGAACATTTATCAGCCTCAGTAGGATCTATGTAGCAATTTGGTTTTGGTTTGGAAGTAGCCAAGCATGCATTATAGGAAGGGTTTTAAGATGCTATCTGAACTAAGCTTCCAATCAAGGTTGCAGTTCTCTAATGTTTGGGTGCCCTTGTAGCAAATGGATCTGTGGATTTTGATTTGGAACTGTTAGTCAGTGGACTTGATTGGTCTTGCAGGGTTTAGAAAGATCAATTATGTAGCCAAAATCAACCCCTATATAAGCCTTCTCAGTTATTTAAATAATCTTAACCTTTTCCCATTACACTTGATAGACACACTGTGTATTTGTGTGTCATCAGCAAAGAAGTGATTAGGGATGTCCCGAGATCAACATCAGGGCTGATCAAGACCGCTTTTGAATGGTGTCTGCTATAGAAAGCCCACTTTTTTTCTGACCCTTCATTTATTGAAACCCACTGGGTACATCAGCTGTCAAAGACACTCCTTTGCCCCTTGATAAACCACTAAGGTTGCATTCAAGTCAGACCAAATCAGGTGCTACGGAGAAAACGCCAGTCCTCCCATTCATTTGAACGTGGGTAGTGCGTTTAGGCTGCAGCAGTGGGGACTGCAGGGGGTGCCGAAAAAAACGGAGCGGCCCTGCAGCAGAAAGTTGAAACAGAATCAACTTTTGGAGAAATGCAACTGACGTCACACTGCGGTGGCCAATCACGTCATTGATCAGACCGAAAGATGCCCAGTTGAAGAAGAATGTTTACCATGTAGCATTGTAGCATTCCGCTGTTTACCGAGCAACTGTGAGATGGACGAGAGACTGATTGATCGCTGCCGTGATGACCTTTCCAGAGCTGTATAACCCTGCCACGAGGGAGTACAAAGACGTTAATCGCCGTGCAGTCGCATGGTGTAGTATCACTCTTCAAGGTGGTATTGCTGGTTAGTATTTCTACTTGTGCTACAATCAGCATGGCGATGTAGTGACACTCCCACACTGCTGCACAACCCTGAGCAAATCGCAGCAATGCCTGATTTGGTCTGAATACAGCCTAATGCACAACATTTAAAGCGAGTGAACTGCAGAGCAGCACAAGCAAATTATAGCTGCCACATGATATATTATTATTATTATGCATTAGATATATCCACACTGGATGCGTGCATTAGTAGTATATATACACAATTACACGTGTGTTAGCTTTTCAAAGTATAACAAGTCAAAATATCTGCTGTCACGCCTCTTGCTACAGATATTACTTAAAACACTATTCAATGGAGCAAGAAAGCTGTGATACAGGCTACATTTTCCTAATGCAGAGCTTTTCAGCTGTCAAGCAAGCTAGCGGGTCTGTGAGGCTGAATTTAAGCACAGCAGTGCTTTGAGCTAAATGCATGCCAACATGCTCACAATGACAATGTGAACATGCTGATATTTAGCAGGTATGTTTAGCACTTTCACCATCTTAGTTTAGCATGTTAGTGTTTGCTAATTAGCACTGATGGCAATGTCAGTGGTTTTGCAGATATTTGGTCATAAACCAAAGTATCAAAGAAATTAAAACTTTTACCTGATGATGGCGCTATATGGAAAGTTTCAGGATTATCAGAGTTGTTACACCTCTTCCTGCGGGGGACATGAATGTCTGTACCAAATTTCACGACAAGCCATCTCATAGATGTTGAGAAATTTCAGTTAAAACCACAAATGTCAACCTTGTGGTGGCACTTAAATGGAAAAGTCAGGGGAACACCAAAGTCAATAGGATTAATCCTCTGGCAACCACGAATGTCTGTACAAAACTTTATGGCATTTCAAGTATTTCAGTCTAGACCAAAGTGGCGGACCGACTGACAGACCAGCAACATTGATATCCCTCGAGCCACGCCGATAGTGTGACTAAAAATAATGTGAACCAGTTTAGACCTTGAGATACTCACCAACTACATGAGGCTGCATGATGGTGTTCTCATAGTATCAAAGGCAGTGCAAAACTGTGGTAAAGCTGAATGTAGACATATGTAGCGGTAGGACATATACTTCAAATATATCATTTTATGGGCTGTAAAACATACTACTGACACTTGGACAGCAAAAATAGTTCAAAATCAAATGGATTACTCACACTTTTGTTCTCTCATTGAAACAAACCGTTATAATGAATAAGCACTGTAAAAAGAATGCCAGTGAAAAGTAACAGTGTTCCTGCTACCAAGGCTAGAAGAGGATTAGGCTACCAAAGGAAGATTAGAGATAGTGTAGGCTACTTAATGCATAATAAGCTTATCACTGCCCAGTCATCAGGGCACACTGGGCATACTTTCCAATGATACAATACTATGTTGTTACATTGTTGCCTCAGTCTGTATAAATGATATTCTATTCATGGTTGGCATTTTGTTTTTCAATGCTGCAGTTATGGAATACTGTATGTATGAGTGCAATGGACAACACCGCACGTATCCGCTTATCTATGATTTGTTCTTCTGCTTTGTAATTTTGTATTTTAGCTTTATGAAGTTATTTCCCAGATTCTGGTTTGGTTTTGCACCACAAGGCCACTGTAGATAATTGCTTTTGTTTGAATTGTTCAGGTCAAGGTGTCAGGAAGTGGACCAAATTATATGTTCCAGAAAACAACAGTCTCGTACAAGAGAAGAAGGACAAATAACAGACTGAAAAAATAAAAGGTCAACTTGGAGTAAGACAAGACTACAGCTTTTACTTAAAAATCTGTGCACCGGCACCCTGCCTGTCTTTTATATTGGAAAAACACTAATTCTGGCTGCTACACTTTATTTGTGTGTGTGTGTGTGTGTGTGTGTGTGTGAGTGTGTGTGTGTGTGCTTTTCTGGTAACTGCTGCACAGTTTGCTCTCCTCACTTCACTTTAAATTTGTATGCTGCACAGTAACCTCTGTGATCAACAGCAGTGTTTTCCAATCCACAGGGGTCCCTCTTAGAGAAATGTCAAAGAACTATTTCTTTTCAACCAAAATACAACATACATTAGTTCCAGGCTGTTTTGCCGAAAGGGCAATTAAAAACGGTCAATCTTGGAGGCTAAATAAGTTTAGAGTGCACAGATGAACTTTCAAATGAGACTGAGGCCACAGTCACACTTAATACTTTAAATCTTTGTTAGCATTTTAATCATTGAAATTTCTGCGGCATCACTATTTTGCAGTATACAGCCTGTGTATTCAATATTGAATAAATAAATAAAAATGGAATTAAATATTATGAATAAATTGTGTAAATGAACCAATAAACTGTGAAATGTAAGAAATTGTTTTAAATCAACTGATTAAGAAATTTAAGTATTTAACACTAGTAACTAGAAGCTGCTGTGAATAAACACAGGACAAAGTAACTAAACCTTTCCTTCTGTTTAGCTTAACAAGGCTGCACATGCTAGCTAGCTGGCTAACTAGCGAGGCTAGCTTGCCATTTTGGATCATTACTCAGTGTGAAACTGAAAAACAAGTCTTAATGGCAGAGGAATTCAGAGTTAGCTCTGCAGTGCTTGATTTTAAAGATGTTTTTCCAAGAAAGTCGTGTCAAGATAAAAAAAAAGACTTTCTCCGTGGTTTGTCTCGTCAACAGGAGCTAGCTAATTAGCTAGACGGCAGTTGGTGAGCCTGCTGTCAATCAACAGAAAATTTAAATGAACTCCAATAAAACTGTTATTATGACCACCGTTTATTAGTTCATTTATATATTTTAAATAATGTGTTTGTTTTCTTTTATTTCATAATGTCATTTTATGTATATAATATTGAACACTTTGGGGTTCTATTTTGCAGATGTTTGTTGTGGTGAAGGCACCCTGTGCACAGCATTTCTTTCAGTTATGGAGTAACAATGCATGCAATTCTGTGTCATTTTATCTGAATCAAAGCTGCAACCAAATACCACATTTATCTGATCCATCTGCTCTCAATAATTTTGAGCATATACGGTATGCCCAGGACACAAAAGCATTAATGGACTTTGATACATTCAATACGTCATGATCCGTCATGGCCTCTGAGTGTAGAGCCCATCACACCAAAAGCAAAGAAACCCAGCAAAACAATACATCTTTGCTGAAGTTCCAAATGTTTGAATTTTAAACCAAAACAGATTGTGATTTAGGCTCTGGTTTTCATCTTCAACACCAAAGCAGATTTCATCACAGGGTGTAGTTGACATAAATCTACAATAGGCTTAGGACTAATTGAAGTAAAAAGGTTAAGGTACAAGACAAAATCAGTCTCAGTCCAACATTTAAGGGCAGTTGGAGGCCTGTGGCAGAAGCACCAAAGCCTTGTTTACTTCTCAGCCATTTCCTCCAAATCAGGCTGAATCATCTGTTTACTTAGATGTCCGTAAATCTAGTTAGCCTAATGTGTCTTCTCTGAAAATCCGAAAAAAGACACAAAACTGGAATTTTTCTCTGAAAACCTTTTAACGATGCAAGCAGTCCCCAAGTCTCATCCTCTCACAACAAATGGGCTCTCTTTTAAATCCATGTTCAAGGTTTCGAGGAATTGCTAACTTTTAATGCCTACTTCCTCTGAAGCCCTGCTGAAACAAATGGGCTATTATTTGTTCTTTCATTATTTTTTTTCATTAATCTAATCTCTAAATATAAAGTCTGCAAAATAACCACTCACTCAGAATTCAATGGTTTACAGGATTCTTCTGTCTTTGCTCTTCAAATGATTTTAACATGAACAGACAACCACAGAAACACACACACACACACACACACACACACACACACACACTCACTCGTACTAGAGACTGACATACGGTATAGGGAACGTGAAAAGAAAAAAGAAGTGACACAGGAAGAGAAAGCAGAATGACAGGGATGAGTCACCTCATGGCAAAAAACAGAGAATACAAGGAAGATTGGCCGACCTGTGTTCTTCTGCACAATCATACAGATCAGAACAGTCTACATAACGCCAGAAGACAGTGAGTCAGACAGTCTGTAGCATCCAGGGCACAGTCTTGACAGATTCCTTTCTGCCTAGTTATCCGTTTTACTTCCTTCTGTCCTTTTTGTTTAACCAGAAACAGAAGTCTCGCTCAAGGAGAAGTCTCGCTCTGAAATCTCGCGAGAGGTAAGTTGCAGGAAGACGACGAGGTGTTTCTGGTTAAACAAAAAGGATCTTACTCTTTAACAAACGGTCTGTCTCTGTAGGGATCCTTTCCATAATGTTGTCAGACACTTCGAATAACAGTCTGAGCCTGTCAGTGGCAAAAACAAGCACTTTTAGTGGACAGACTTTTCACAGGCTCAGTTGCCCCAAAGGATTACGTTGCAGCCATTGCAGTCCATTTGCGGATGCTGGCGGAGGCGATCTACTGTACCAATTCCAAAACTTTTGATAACTACTAGTCATTTAGACCCCAAAATTAAAAAAATAAATAAATAGGGCCCAGGTTTAAAAATACCGGAATTACGCTTAAAGATTTATTCCTATTGCATGATGTTGCTGTTCAAGCATGACTTCCAGAAGTTCAAGGCACCTGTAGATACCATCACTTGAAGAACAGAAGGCATACCACCTAATAATATGATCCTCTTTCATTTTTATCAGGGGAGTATCCAGGACTTTTTCTATGTCCTGCAGTCAGGCTGCTGGGCGATATAGCTGACTTTTTTTTTTTTAAATGTTTCATTTCAGTTGATATCAATAATTGTTGATCATTTTTAATGACCTATTTTTAATAAAGACCAGGTTGAAAACGTTGAATTTAGCCACTTTATTTATCAAGGCAAACAGGTAATAATTTAATAAAAGTAAATAAGGATAAAGGAATGATCTCACCTTGATACACATCAGGGATAGACGGTAATATTTTCAAGATATGGCTCCACGGGCCAAATGTAAAGTTACGTAAAAACAATCCAGAAAAGGCAATTTAACGCAACTTAACACACTTCAATAAATAAAAAGACTAACAGAATGAAAATATATTTTGATAATTTATTTAAATTGAAAACTCAAGTTCTTTGTGCCACCTACATGGAGTATTTGGTGGCCACAAAGTAACTTTTTGTAGCCACGGGCCATGGTTAATGTCAAACCCTGCACATTACACACAAAAAGAGGTTGAAACAGCTACATTGATAAAATAAGTTTGTTGTAATTCAGCTCTTGGTTGCACAGTTTACACACAATGGTGTTCTCATATCAGTCAGACTTAAAAAAAAAAAACACAAAAACCCTGACCTGTCCTTTTTTAACAATTTCCTCCTCACCATCTGCACTCATTTTTTCACTCCACGCGTTTCTGTTGTTGTGCAACCGAACTACACACATTAAATGATTGGCTGTTTGCGTGTCACTCGTAGCAGCTCCATTATCAAGGGATATGATAAGCTGTTTATAAGCCAATGCGTATTCATTATGTGCTTTCATGGCGGTTTGCATTTAAGTGAAACTATCGAACATTCTATCAAACAATTTTCTTATTGCTATTGATGGAAGTGTCTATCGCCAGTACATATCACCATCGTTTTATCGCCCAGGCCTACAGGCCGCACAAACTGCTGAATGTAATAAAACGTGCCAGAAGTAACATCTTGATTTTTTTTATATAGGGGATATTGTCAGCAAGCTTGGCTCCTTACAAGGGCCAACTGGTGTGTGATGCAGGGAATGTTTTCAACAAGAGGGAAGTCAACTTCAGATCTCTGGCTTTTTATCATCGATAGAACAAAACTACAGTGATTCAAGCCTCGCAGACAGCTAAACAAAAATCTTTTCAAGCACCAACCATCCGATCTCCACCTCCAACCACAATTTAAATCACCCAAGTTTGGCTATTAAGGAGTATCAGAAATTAATTTCATTTAAAGCTGCAATATGCATTTTTTTCCTAGGCATCAATAACATTTTTATGACAAACATATTAGCAAACTATAACTTATTTAGATATCCAACAGACACAGAGCAACATTAGCCTTCATTTTGGCATTTTTGGCCAGCTGATAAATGTAAGTCCAATATTCACCACTCTTTTAGCTCTGTTTTGCTCTCCACCAAAAATATCCGGCTCTTTAGCTGCTAAATGCTCCACTATGCTCACCAGCTAGTTGCTATTTGTGTACACTGGAAGTATTTTTGCTGCTGTTGAAAACAAGGCTGATGAGAGTGTGAAGAGTTTACCAAATGCTGTGAGCTGTAAAACCAAAAGAATGATCTAAAAGAGGCTAAAACGCTCCGTAGAGCTGAGGGGAACTGCAGAGTTGAGGGATAATTCTCTGTGGGTTCATCACTATAAGCGACCTTTAACATTACACATAGTCATTTGATCCATTGCTAATATAAATATATTGATTAGTGCAGCTTTAACTACCTATGGCTAAAATTAGCTTAAGCCATTGGTGGCCACAGAACATTAACACTAGCCTCAACTTAATGTTCGTTGTGCAGCCTGATAATTCTGATAATGCTCTGTGGGTTCATCAATATGAGCACCATCTTTCACACTATAGATGGGCATTTGATCCATTTTTAATAGAAAAATATTCATTAGAGCAGCTTTAAAGTTTTGGTATTATTTAACTGCTGGAATAGAGTTGGAAATGTTCCCTAAGCAAAGCTACCACTTCTCTGAACTGTAACTTTAATTGTCAAATAAAAAATTTAATGAGTGAAAGTCTCAGTGTTTCTTTCATGGTTAGTGTTTCTTTGCTTCAGTAAACATTGTTAAGTTTTAGTTTCATTTCTTGCCCTTGCATGGGGGGGGGGGGGGGGGTTACCCAACAACACACACACTTAAACAGGCAGATGGTATCCTTTGGAAAGTAGTCAGCAAGAATACAAAAGTACAGTATGTAAAACTACTGTTGTGGTTGAGTGTGAAAGCTCATTCTTGACCTTGGAAAAAGTAGTTGAACCTTGTTTCAACTGCATCTAACGGTCTTCATCTCCATCTCCAACAAGCAGACCTTAAGATTATATTGTCAAACTACTGGTGTGGTCCTTTTAACGACTCAGCATGTGCAAACATATGATTGGTCTGATTACGCAATGCCCTTTGGCCTGAATACCAACCACTACACCTGGGAAAGACCAGCAAGAACCACTCAACATCTGGATAACACCTTTCTTGATGTGGAGCATGGTGGCAACCTCATGCTTTGAGTATGAATCTCACCAACAGGGACTGAGAGTCTGGTCAGGACTGAGAATATGACTGGAGCCAAATACAGAGCTCCTAGAAGAAAACCCTGCTGCACACAGCCTCAGAAAGGAAGAGCACGAGTGGAAGAGGCACCGAGCCAAGGCAAAGCTGGAGTGGCTTCAAGTTTGAGTGTCCTTGAATGACCCAGCCAAAGTTTGAACTTGAGAGCTCCAAAACAAACTGTAGAGTGAGCAGGCAATCACAGTTACCCAATAATCCCCTTCAAGTCTGACAGACTTTAGAGGATCTGCAAGAAAGGCTCAAATCAAAGTATACAACTCTTGATGAGACAGTCAATAACACTTTAAGCTTGAAGCTTCTGAAAACACCTACTGTACTGTATTTCAGCTAAACTTTCTGAACCTGCTTCTTATTTTAGGGTAGAGTGTGTTTATTAATGGCACAAAAATATTGACTAATCAATTTGAACTGAGAAACTAAGTGAAAAAAATGAAGGGTTGTAAAAACCTACAGGAAGTATAGACATTTTGGCATCTAACTGAGGCCCTTATCAATTGAGAGAGGTTCAGTAACTGGCTCAAGGACACAGCAGCTGGATTCACACTGACTGTTGCAGTCTATAGACTATAGACAAAAGTCCTTCTGACTTCTGACCTCTGAAACATGCTCCCAAAACTAAAGATACTAAATATTGGTAGGTATTCCTATGTTATTGCAGATATACCTTCAATACCACTTCAACGGTATTGTGCTTTCTATTAAAATAACTTACAGAATGTTTTCCATTCATTGACTCTTATGAATGACAACACCTCTAGTCATTATAGCAGGAATGTTAATTGCTGTACACTGTCCTTCTTTCATGTGCGCCCCAGCTGACTTTGACGCAGTCTCTCTGACATGAAGGTCATGGAAAATTAAGTCTACTGCTGACTGATTTGAACCAAATGAAAGATGTATTCACTAAGCTTTTCAAAGCCCCGGAGAACAAAAGGACCATATGAATAATACTAAGGTTAAATTGACATAAGTATCCCAGTTTTTGGACAAAGAATAGCGTGGAATGTAAAGACCTTATCCAGGTTTCAGATTACTGTCTGCTATGTGGGCAGGCACTTCCTCTGCTCATATTAGTGGTTCAGCATTAAAACAACTACATGCTGATATTAAAGTCAATGTCTGCCACCAGTAATAAAGAGAATACATTTCATTGTTGCTCCTGTCTTCCATTACTGGTGATCAGATGATGAAGGTAATTAAGCAGAGAGGTAAATGCTCTGGTAAATTAAACTTGGTTCATCCTCAACTGCTGCGGTAACTTAGTCTGCAGAGACATTAAAGAGTGCCTTGCAAAATCTCAACAGCAACGCGCCAGAGACAAGTTCCACTGATTACAGACTCTGCTCAGTGAGGACACGAGGGACAAAACAGTGGAAACACTGTAGCTGGATTTATGGTCGACACAAGGGGTTAGATGATGGGAAATTGATAGGTTTGTAGATCATCAGCCAAATTGATTGGTATATTATAATATTATGAATTACCTTCATAATATTATAATATTATAATATGCTTTCTGTTTCTGCTGCTGTAACACCCAAATTTCCCCACCTGGGGATTAATAAAGTTTTCTATCTATCTATCTATTTCACCAAGTCCTCAAACATAAACGACAGAATAGATCGTTTGTCAATGACTCCCAAAACGACATATATAGGCATACCAGACCTTCATCGTCACGGTAACAACAATAAACACATTGTGAAACAGTCGCAGTTTGGTTAGGTTTAGGAAAAGATCATGTTTTGGGATAAAATAAATATGTTAGTTGTGTAACTTAACTTTCGTACGTAACCTAACATAGGCTATGCAAGTTAAAATAAGTCAAGGTTGCTGGAAAGGTTAAACACTACCACAACAATTTCAAATCAGAATCACAAACTGACTATGTGGAGGTACTTTTATTTGAAACAAGCCAGGAAAATAAAGTTGATAAAAACCATTTGCAGGACAATGTTAAAGCCACTGCCAATTTTAACACCAAATCTCTTTTCTCAGCCCAATTCATGCAATGTCAAGGTGTTTTTATGATGCTGTTTTGTGTTTGCTTAATGAGCTTACTCAGCCAAATACCTATAATTTCTGAGTGCGTGTGGGCAAGACTGATACTGACCCATGAACAACACTATGAGAGAGTTTTGCAAATGAAAGAATGGATGACATAGGATGTAATGCCATGTGGCCCTGTGATCACAGTTTTTCAAGCACAAAAACTAAATAAATAAATAACCTCTCTTGCCATGACGGTTGTACTAAAGCAAGTTACTGTATGTATCAAGGTTTGGGGTGAAATTTTAATTTTAGTGATCGCCACATCTTCAACAAGTCACGTCTACAAAATTGCAGTATACAATGCCTTTAAATGTAACATACACTTAACATATCCATGTGATGCATCTTGGAACGCAACAGTGAAGTCCTGACTATCAGTGAATGAAACCCCACACTACAGGGTCCACTCCAGCTACTGACAGAGGACAAATTGTGCTTTTAAAAGTGAATTATTTGTGTCACATTTCACACCATGATTGCTGATAAGGCATAAATACAAGGCCACTTGTTTTAATGATTTAAAAACTCCTACAGTATCACCCGACTCTTGTATGTACGCCATGTGAGCAGTTGTTTCTGACAGCTGCAGAGTACAGTATGTGCAGCCAGCCAAACATTTCACCACCCACCAGTTGTCAAGTTGTCAAGAGTGCCTCATCATCACCATCAGTTTTCCACACTGAAGTAGCAGGACATGCCACTGAAATACTTTCTTGTTGACATATACAGTATGTAGGTCAAAATGGTACACAAAGTATCTGACAAATTAAGTCAACAGGAAACACAATAGCGTATGTTTTTCCATGTTGCACATATTAGCCTACAATCTGCACTCTAGTTGTCATGATGGTCGAGAGGTCTAAGATGTCGAGGTTTCTGGTGTCTGATTGAAGGCAACAGTTCAACTCACGCTAGGCAAACAACTCTGATCCTCATAAGGTTACAGACGTGACTATGACTCTAGATGTTCAGAACCTTACGACGCTTATAGCTAAAGTTCCTGTTTCAGCATCTGTGCAGGTCGTTTTGGGCCGCCAGTTTTGTTTAAAACACCCCTGTGGGTGTACAGTAGCTGAAACAACACCCTCATTTCTCCAATAAATAGCAAGTTAATAAACAGTCCAGTACTGCATTGTTCAGGGGAACAGAGGAATGAGCTTTTACAGGCTCTTGCTCTCCTGAGTTCGACAAAAAACAGAAGGAAATAAAAGCTGAAATTAAAGCTGCAAGCAGCGATGAACAGGTCCTCGCACCTTCCCGCACATCAGGGGTGATGGCCGGACTCTGATGGACGTGGCTGTGGATTTCGTGAGTGTCGGCAGACATGATGTTATGCACATTTTCTATCAATTCCTGTTTCCCCTATGTGACTCTAGAGAACACACTCTAAACATGCATTATGTTGCTGTATGTCAGGTGTAGACCACACAATGTAAATTTCATGGAAATCAGATGATGTTTGTCACACAAAACTTATTTCCTGGTGCCAGTAGGTAGCGCTATGACTATAACTTAATATTGGCACGTCGATGTCTTCAGGCCAGGACTATTATCAAACATGTTAAGTTTGGGGCAGATTGGACAATGTACATTTGAGTTACAACAACTTCCTGTTTCAGGGCGGAACATTCGACGCCACACCACGGGCACGCCGCTCAACGAAATATCAAACTTTTAACAACTTTTCATTGTGAAGGTCTTTAGATTGCACTGCCCAAATTTGAAGACGATCTGATTTATTCTCTAGGTGTTCATTAAAGTACAGGGCCTGCAATTGACAAAAAATTGCCTACAATTGCACAGAAAATTCTAAATGCCTGTCTTACTGTTGGGTTTAGGGTATGGCTCCAAGAGGCTTTTTTTTAAGTCTTGGGATGATACATCTGCCTCCCAAATTTCATACATCTACGTCAAATTTAAAGGTGGGGGCTTTGATTTAGAAATTTTGTAGAGGGCGCTATTGAGCCATTGTGCCACACCCAAGTCCAAAACCCATATCAGATGTAAATTTTTACCACTTCTGACATGTGCAAAGTTTAGTGAGTTTTCAAGCATCCCAAGCCCTCCATAAAGGGCTTCCTGTTTCATTGCAAAACATGCAAATTGTCCACCCCACCACGACAACTGCGTTCCACAGAAACTCAAAAGCTTCGCAGTTTAGCATCACATGTCTTAAGGTTAAGCCAACCAAACTTGAATCTGTTGAATCCTCTAGGAGGAGTTTCAAAAAGTTTGCAAAAAATACAGGAAAAACACACAAAATTCAAAATGGCTGACTCCCAGGTGGGCGGAGTTAATGAAAGCCAATGGGAAATATGTCTGAAATGATAAGAGCAATGTGCGTATCTGAAATATGTTCTTCATGATGAGAGCAATAACCCCACCAAATCTCATGAAGATCAAAGGAACTTTATCCCAACCGTGACGTGTGTTTGGGGGGGCTATGGAGTGCCCTGGCCACACCCAAGCCCAATCACTGCAGAACTTTGCGATTTTTGCCAGTTCTAAGGTGTGTGCCAATTTTCATGAGTTTTCGAGCATCCCAAGCTATTCAAAAATGCGTTGCGAAAGTAGAATAATAATAAGTTGAGCCCTGGCACTTAATTATACTGGAGTGGGAGTGAAAATTCACACAAATAGTGGCCGTTGCCTTTATTTACCTCAACTGCAGAGGGTATCAGGCCTTTATATTTAATTCACTCTGTTTGATCAATATATTTGGTCATAATTTATTAAGAAGCCTCCTTGTTTTCTGATCCGCTTTCCATTTACCCTGTTAAATTTTTGTTAGTGCATTATGCTGTTACACTTCACTGTATGCGTTTCAAATGAAAAAATCCTTTAGCATTTCAGTGGACAGAATCCTACAATTTCCTAACAAGGCTTTTATTGTGAAGCATTTGCAGGACCTTGTTGTGGAAAATTCATGGCTCCCGTACGGAACTTCAAATGTAGGTACTGTCATCTTGTTGCACTTGTATGTTACTACAAAATACAGTTTGACTGGGACATTAACACACATAAACCGCAGTGACAGAAATGCGACAATAACACTTAAGATGAGTAACCCAGAACAAAAAAAGTGTTGAATATAGCATTACTATATTGTTGAATTTTTTTAAATGAAAGCAATGGAGATGTACATTATGCTTAGTTGACATTCACATTATATGACAGGCACCAGGAGTTTATCCACCCTTTTTATTTGAGACCCGGCTTTTATTTGAGAAAACACGGTATGTGCACTAGAAGGAATTAAAATCACTGACTTGCACAGGTGATGTTAAAATCACCCCACCTTCCCTAGAGAAATAAATCCAGTGCAAATGGGGCTATTATCAACATAATCAAAAAATGTTTCGTAATTTGAGATCATATTGTTAAATGTGTCAGATCAGATATGTTGGCCATATTCCATATTACCTCTTTTGCTCTTCAGTCTAAGCAGGTCATACATTAGGAAGCTAGCTTGGGTTGTTTCAGTTCAGTCCACTACGTAACAGCTGCACCTGGTAGTTACTAGGTGTAAATACTAGTCTGTACGTAAGAACAAGTTTATCTGGTGCAACCTGTTTTCATTTTGTTATAAGTAAATCTCCATTTAAGTTGTAAAATTAAGTTATAACGACACAAACCACCATCCACAGCCTCAACTAGCCCGAAAAATACTAATGTAAGCTACCTCACGTTCAATCCTTCGTGGATTTCCTGCAGCGCAGTGTGTTAGTGACACTGTAGCAAAGTATGGAGCTGGAGCCTGGAGGCGGTTAGCTTAGCTTGAAATAAAGACTGGAAGCAGGGGGAAACGGCTACGGCTACCAGCACCTCTAAACCTCACAGATTGGATGTGTCATCCATGTGACTATCCCGTGGATACTACCTGGGCTCAGATCACTGCTCCTTCCCTGGCCACCCGGCTCCTGGTCTCCAGCTAAAGCTAGCTCCGTGGTAGCGCCCCTCCACCGGATCATACCGCTGCTACACTCCAGGTCAGACCTTCACTCCCTCAATAACTACCTGCCTCCGGACTGTATGGACATCCTCACAGAGACTGGTTCACTCCGCAAACACCGTCCCCCACACAGGGGCACTGGCCGTAAGTTTTCTTCCATTCCACGTCTCCACACTCCATCCCGTCCATTTGGTCCCATCGCACTTCTGCACTACGTCATCACAACAAACAACACGTGAATCTGGCTAATCTCCGTCCACTTCCCCGGTCCACACAGCCAATCACAATGCAACGCCACCTCAAACTGGCCCTACTTAACACGTGCTCCATAAACAATAAATGCCACATTCTGAACGAATTCATAACGGACAATAACCTGGATTTCCTCTGTCTCACTGAAACGTGGCAAAAACCTCTTGACTACTTCTCATTAAACCAAGTCACCCCATCAGGATTCACTTACATTGACAAACCCCGTCCAGAAGGCCGGGGAGGTGGTATTGCTGCTATCTATAGAACAGACATTAAAACAACCACCATCTCCATCCCTACTGTTCCCTCTTTTGAACACCTGGTTTTCAAACTCTCTGGTCCCACTCCCCTGGTCGCAGCTATTATCTACCACCCTCCCAAACCAAACCCCTCCTTCCTCTGCGATCTCTCTGACCTTCTGACCCAGCTCTGTGCCATATCACCATCTGTACTCCTCTTAGGAGATTTTAATATTCATATCGACGATCCAACCTGTAAATATGCCACAGAATTTCTGGAAATGCTACACTGCTTCAACTTCTCTCAACACATCAACTTCCCCACTCACAACCGTGGCCACACCCTGGACTTGGTTTGCTCCACCGGTCTCACCATTCCTCATCTATCCAGCCTCAATCCTCACATCTCTGACCATTTGGCCATCACAATAGACTTTGATATCCCCATCCCCACCCCAAAGCACAAACGCACCATAATTTTCAGAAACCTCAAATCCATCTCTCCCTCAGCTCTCTCAGCCTCCATCACCTGCAAGATGTCTGCCTCCCCTCCACCGCCGTCTGATAACCTATCTGCAATAGTGGACTACTACAACGACACTCTCTCCTCCTGTCTCAACCAACTGGCTCCCATAAAAGCCAAAAAAGTCTCATTCACACACTCAGCTCCCTGGTACACCCCTGAACTCCGCCAAATGAAATCACGAAGACACCAACTGGAACGACTATACAAGAAAACTACATTAACAGTTCATCTCCAAGCCTACAAAGACCATCTCCAACAATACAATGAAGCCCTCAAAATAGCTCGTTCCACCTACTATTAACAACTCATAAACTCTGGCTCCAGCAACCCCAAGACTCTTTTCTCCACCATCAGCACCCTCCTTAAACCCCGTAACAACACCTCCTCATCCTTCACTGCCACACAGTGTAACTCCTTCCTCTCATTTTTCCAAACAAAAATCGACACCATTTACAGCAACCTGACCACCTCCAATGCACCTCCCACCTGGCTCCCCCCACTTCACCTCTCAGCCTCTATCTCAGATCTCCCCTGTGACCCCAATGCAACTGTCCACCCTCATGGCCGGAATGAACAACTCCACCTGCACTCTGGACCCTATACCATCCAAACTTATCAAGGACTGCCTCCCTGCCATCTCCCCACTCATCACTGCAACCATTAACTCCTCCCTCAGCTCTGGAGCAGTCCCCCCCTCACTCAAACTGGCTGCTGTCACACCCATTCTCAAAAAACCTGTACTCAACCCTGATATCATGTCCAACTTCCGGCCCATCTCCAATCTCCCCTTTCTATCAAAAATCCTTGAACGTGTTGTCGCCACTCAGCTAAAATCCCACCTCATCTCCAATTATCTCTTTGAACCATTTCAATCTGGCTTCCGTTCTAAACACAGTACTGAAACAGCCCTCCTTCATCCTCTACATGCTCCCCCTTGGCAAAATCATCCGTCGTCACGGCCTCCAGTTCCACTGCTACGCTGACGACATCCAACTATACATTTCCACAAAAGCCATTACCACCACGACTCACTCTACACTCTCTAACTGAACAGCGACAAATCAGACATACTCATCATTGGCCCCACATCCCGCACCAAAACCACCCACAACTTCAGCCTCACTTTTGGCAACTGCACACTGTATCCCTCCCCACACATCCGCAACCTTGGAGTAATGTTCGACAGCCAGCTAAAATTTGATCATCACATAAACCACATCACCAGGACTGCCTTCTTTCACCTCAAGAACATTGCCCGTCTACGCCCCTCACTCTGCTTCTCTGCTGCCGAAACCCTCATCCACGCATTTGTCACATCCGGACTAGACTACTGTAACAGCATCCTCTACGGCTCATCATCCAAAGTCCTCAACAAACTTCAATATATCCAGAACTCCGCTGCCCGCCTGCTCACCCACACCCGCTCCCAAGACCACATTACCCCTGTCCTTCAAAACCTACACTGGCTCCCTATCACACACCGCATTCAATTCAAAATCCTCCTCCTCACACACAAAGCTCTTAATAACCAGGCCCCCTCCAACCTCACAGACCTGCTCCACCACCACACCCCTTCCCGCAGCCTCCGCTCATCTGAAGCCAACCTCCTCTCCTTGCTTCCGCGGACCAAGCACCGAACCTGGGGTGACAGAGCCTTTTCCGTCGCTGCCCCCTCCCTCTGGAACTCACTCCCCAAACCCATCAGAGACTGCACTGATCTCCCCACCTTCAAATCCCTGTTAAAAACTCACCTTTTTAAACTGGCTTTTAATGTGTGATCATGTTGTGTCTAAAGCCTAATTTCATGTTGTCTCTTAGTGTTTAATGTTGTTTTATTGTGTCTTAGTGTTTAATGTGTCTAATGCTGTTTTATTATGTCTTAGTGCTTAATGTAGTTTTTAGAGCTTGACTTTATACTGACATCCATTTTATCTTGTACAGCGTCTTTGAGCACTTGTAAAAGCGCTTGATAAATAAAATGTATTATTATTATTATTATTATTATAACCAGGCCAAGTTTGAACTTACAAACAGCTGGTGCAACAGGCTCCAGTTGTGTGCAAGCATTCCTGGAGTTGTGGCAACACTGAAAGCTACTACAGACATTTCAGTACAGTCATTCAGTAAAAGAACATGTAGTCACAGCTATTTGTGAATGTGAGGGCTGAGGTCCTCAGGGCGTAAAATTGAGCTCAAAGTTTAGTCGTTAATGTAGACAAAAACAGCAAAGGTTTGTATTTCAAATGAAAAGTTTATGTTGTGAGGTCGCCTGCATTTCAAATGAAATCTGTCACACTGACGGATGAATCCCCAGATCTCCATATGGCAGGGCAACTGTGTGTGTGTACGTCGTCCATAGGTGTCTGGGATATCAGTTACAACAAAGCTAGCACAATGTTCAGACTTGCCGAAAGGTTGTTATTGAGTTGCTCAAATCACTTCATATCATCACATCATATTAACAGTATACCCATCTGTTTCTAGCAAGGCCCCGTGGCCGGGATCATATACTGATTAATAAGGTAATGCATTGTCATGAGGCAGCCAAGTCAACTAGACTGATACATTTGTTTGTAGTGATGCATATATATATATAGTGGATCTGTATTGGTTTCGGCACAGACCTTATTAAATAGGCTAGGTATTGTTCAGACATGATCACCAATCCACATTAAATACCTTTCTTAGTTATAAAGTAAAAAAACATTTTTGTTAACCTTTTAGAACAAAATCATTTAAATTTGTACTTAAGCAAAATGGGTATGAACATCTCCAATTTTAGTTACATAGTATGTATAGTGGTTACAGCCTCATGTTACACACCAAAAACTGATCTCATAAATAATTCAAAGATATCAGATCAGTAGTCGGTATTTGCCGATTTGTACACAGAGTAAAAATTCAAGTGTGGCATATTGTAATTCTGCTGCAAGCTCTGTTACAGTTCTAGCAATTCTTATACACTATCTAGAGTACATTCAGGTCACACAGAAGTACACCAAGTTTTCAGTTTATAAGGTAAACTAGAGGTGATATGGATTACATATTAAATCACAGTAGTTTTAAACTATTTATGGATTAAAATAACCAAATATAAAATATTTGTTTTGGCTAATCCAAAGTGAATGACATACCTTAAAAAGGACATTTATTACACTGAAGTCCAATACTGCCAGCCCTGCAATTAATGATCTTAGATTTTGTTCAAACTGTGTCAGAAATTTGGTTTCCATCCAAATTTAGCAAAGATTTAACAAACAAATCAGCAAAAGAAAATCCTAATTAATGCATGTTTCCATCCACTATTGTTATGCGGATATTAGGAGTTGAGCACATCGAGATAAACAGTTGGTGGCACTAACTGTCGTGTTTGTTGGGCATCATTAAACCATTGCAGAAGAGGATGATGCAAGGAGATGATGTAATTAACAGAGCGCCAGTCAAACCTCAGACAAACAAAAACCATGTGTTATTTGCCTTGCATGATCTCAGAGGTAGTTGTGATATCATTGGTAAGCCAAGCCAACAAGCAAGGTGGAAATATGAAATTTCTGTTTGCTTCATGTAATCATTTGAGGAAGGTTACAGTCTCCTCATTGCTCCACACAGTTCTGATGTTTTCATCTGCAAAACTGAGGCAATGGATCAAACAAAAGCTGACAGTGAATTTAGATGGCAGTCTAAAGGTATTAAATACCTTGGAATTTTAAACCCCTACTGCTAGACAAATCGTACAATACAAATTATGACAAAATTATTAATAATATTAAGGACAATTTCACCCAATGGTCGTCTCTGTCCTTGTCCCTGTTGTGTTGAATAGAATCCATTCATGTGAACGTCCTCCCAAGATTACTCTACTTATTTCAAATTCTCCCTAATCCAATACCGAAATCAATATTTTGTATGTTGGGTCGCTTGATCTCTTGCTTCATTTGGCAAGGTAGAAGGCCCAGAATACAGCTCAAAACTCTACAACTCTTCAAGGCAGATGGGGGACTCCCTCTACCAAACCTAAAACTACTTTGGGCAGCACAATTAAAACCTATGGTGGCTTGGATTACCAATAATATCACAACTACCTCTGAGATCATGCAAGGCAAATATACGGACAAAAAACACAGCTCACATCTGGAGAAAAACACAGAACACACACAAATTACTCATCTCCACGTCAACTTTAACAACAATCAAATCCATACCCAATTTTGCACCACTACAATTAGATTCAGGCTTCAAAAATTGGACAAGATATGGTCTTATCTATATACACCACCAAATAGACAACAACATTGTCCTTTGCCCAGATTAAAAAGGAGTTTGGCCTCCCAGACACTGATTTCTTTAGGTATCTACAAATTAGACAATTTCTTAACAAACAGGAGGAAACTAATAAAATGAAATCACCATCAGGAATAGAACAATACTTTGTCAGCACCCAGCTTGGTTACTCTGGTGGGAAGATTTATCTGATTCTCAAATCACACAAATCACATGACTCGTTTTACATTAAAAGAAAGTGTGAGGCAGACTTACAGCAAGAACTCTCTGTTAAGACTTGGGAGGACATCTGTTCTGAATCACACCGAGTAGCTTTAATAGCTGGGATAGATAGATAATAGATTAAATGGAAGCTAATAGCGAGATATTTTAGAACACCATGCATAACAGGGAAGATTGGGTCATCATCTTCCAGCAACTACTGGGGGAATTTTTGGTCATTTAACAAATGGAAGTGATACTGGGATGAGATTTATATAGCTCTCAATTCTATTTTCGAAATTCAAATCCCCCAAGAATGACTGGTTGATTTACTGGGAGTTATCCCCGACATAAATGGCAGCCATTAAAGGAATCACTGTAAACTGGTTAAAACCCACTGCCCCAACTTTTCAGTCATGGGTACACTAAGGCAATTGTGGCTGCTCTACAATATGGAAAAAATAACACAACTTAAGGCTCCAGAGGAAGAAATTCTTGAGAAGGTGGAGCCATGCTATGTCAGTTGTGATATGAGGAGAACACCTCCCTCCCCTTCCCTTTTGGTTTCTTTTCTTTCCTCCCTTTTTCTCTTCTTTTCTTTTTCAATCATGGACAATGTACATTGTAATTGTCTGACTTGTATGTTGGTCTTGATTGCACCATGCTAATTGTCTTTAAACCAATAAACTATTAGTTCCCAAAAAGAAAAAAACAGGTGGATGGAAATGCACTTAGAGATGGTAGTTGGTAGTTCCATAAAACTAAGGAACTCACAAGAGACAGATTTTTTTTTTTAAATATCATAAACCTAGGATTTCAATTAAAACATTTGTACTCTCCAAGCCCAAACTGAAATAACCGTGACGACATCATTTCTCAGACTTGACAAAGCTCCTCCAGAGCCACAAAATGAGTTATATATTTCAAAGGTTGAGTAATACTCCTGAAGACTTGGCCTTGAGGATGCAGAGATGTAAAACCTCTTTAAGTTACCTAAATGTTCGAGAACTGCCTTGCTCTTTACCTGTTGGTCTACCTGTCTGCCTGCGTGTTTATCTGGGAGCTATTGGCAATTGGTTCACTGAATTAGGCAAACTGTAATCCTGCCTCAATGACCGAGTGAACTGCCTTTAAACTCAACCTGCTTTGCGGTGTGAGCTTTTGGATCCTGTTACCTGTACCCTGTTACTGGAACCCCCACAGCCAATGTGATTTGATTTCACTAACAATAGCTCAACCTAACACGTGCAAAATGCATGAGAAGTTGATTACAGCCATTCATAGCTTTTATTTGAGCAACGGCAGGAGTAGATTTCAACAACATCTCTCTCCTTAGAAGACCCACTGCTGGGAGGAGAAAATTAACTTGTCACTATTATTGAATATTGCACTTGCAAGATGAATTAATGTAATTGCTGTTTTTAGTACTGTAATTTCTTTTGCAAGTATAATTGCAATTATGCAATCATGAATTTCATTGTACTGTAATAGTCCATGTTGGTAGGGAAGTGGTTATGGTTCATTGATAGACCACAGGAAATTGATGTAAATCTGTGGGATATATATACATGGAGCAATGGACGTGAGGGCTTTTTCCCCGTAAGATACAAGTTTAATTTGTTAAGCCACAATTCAATAATTGATAGTATTTCAAACGTTACTACAATTTGGTGCTATAGAATTCCTCTCAGTACAATAGTGTACAAATGATTCCTATATCAGTAGAGAAACTCAAGTATTGAGTTGAGCTGAGATGAAGCCATGCTGTTATGCCTTTCTACATCTGACTAACCACATTAACAAACCATAAAGCCAATGCCGTCATATCATAGCCTTTAATTTAATTGATTTATCCAAACTGATCTACGGTTAAGCAACTACAGAACTTCATTCTGTTTTGGGAAGATCAGATTCATTCATACCAGACAACATTCACTTCGGAATGTAACAAGATTCTCCAATAAGAACAATAAGTGAGCCCTGTACAATTATGAGCATGTCTGCCTGTACTTGCATGCAAACACACTCTTGCCAATTTATGGCCTCATAAGCTAAAGCACCAAGAGGAGCAGTACTGAGGTAGGTACTGGCTTTGGCTGTGCTTGCATCATAACAGATTGATAACTCTTTTTGGGTTACAAGGTTGAATACTTCTCATTCTACGGCTTAATTGTATCCTACAAGGTGAAGTTGCAAAGGTCTACAAAAAGCAAAAGCACTATTGCATTATCTGAATAAGTAAACACAATCAGGTGACAACCCCCCTAAGCATTGTATGATGATATATATCTTAGAAAAACGTCTATCGTTTTATATTATGCTCTATTGTTTATTTCTTTGTGTCACAAATCACACTCTTTACGGCAATATTTTTTGTCATTTGGACAACGCTTTGCGTTCTTTCGCACGGCACGGATACAGGCAGGAAATTTAAATGAAGGCAACACTAACAACCAAGGAGGAGAGTGAACGTGACACAGAACAGGCTAATTCCGAACAGGAGAAGGACTCCAACCAGCCAAGACAAAATGAGGAGCTCGTACCTTAAAGAGGGGCTTATTCTGTCACATGGTGACATCGTGGTTTGGGTATAAAAGGTCTGACACCAGAAAACTGTACTTTGCAAATTAGCACGCATGCCGGTCCCCACAACAGACTCAAACACCACTAACCTCTTTTACCATCTAGCTAGAATCATGTTAAACAGTACAGAGAGAGTCTACGGATGAGAGCCACAAAAGTACAGTCGAGTGGTCAAAACAAACCCCAGACTCAGATGCTGCAAGAGGCTTTAGCCCTCGGCACAAAGGTTCTAAATAAAAGGAGAAAAATAAAGTAAGTACCTTACTTTATTTGTCGAGTATATAATTCAAAATATATAATGTCCTGGGATCAGAAGTGGGCAAATGACCTAAACGTATTCTTCAACAGATTCGATAAGGCATCTACCCCTCCCCCTGCCCCATCTCCTCTGCAACCATCATTACCATCTACCCTCCCTGCCTGCAGCCCTCCCCCTCCCTCATCTCACCACTCCCCACAGCCCTCAGCTTACAGCCACTTAATACACCCACACCACAGCCTGGGCTGGGCCCATCTCCCCATTTCACACCCGCAAACACCCCCCATTCAGCCCCCATGCCCCCTACAAGCTCAACTGGACAACATCCCAGGTGAGAAACGAACTGAGGAAGATAAGGGTGGGGAAGGCGGCGGGCCCAGACGGCATCAGCTCCAGACTTCTGAAGTCCTGTGTGGACCAGCTGTGTGGGATTGTTGAACACCTGTTCAACCTGAGTCTGAAGCTGGGGAGGGTGCCAAAACTGTGGAAAACATCGTGTCTGGTTCCTGTGCCGAAGACCCCACACCCCAAGGACCTCAATGGCTATAGGCCAGTGGCATTGACCTCTCACCTGATGAAGACCCTGGAGAGACTGGTCCTTGTTCACCTGCGTCCGCTGGTGAGCCCATGTATGGACCCTCTGCAGTTTGCCTACCAACCTGGCATTGGGGTGGATGACGCTGTCATTTACCTACTTCACACATCCCTCTCTCACCTAGAAAAGGCTGGAAACACTGTGAGGATCATGTTTTTGATTTCTCCAGTGCTTTTAACACCATCCAGCCCAGGATTCTGGGGGACAAGTTGGAGCACGCTGGGGTGGACCATCACCTGGCAGCATGGATCCTGGACTACCTCACAAACCGACCACAGTATGTGAGGTTACAGGACTGTGTGTCTGACACACTTCTCTGCAGCACAGGGGCTCCACAGGGAACCGTTCTGGCGCCTTTCCTGTTCACCTTCTACACAGCGGACTTCACCCATAACACTTCGAACTGTCACCTGCAGAAGTTCTCTGACGACTCTGCCATCGTCGGCCTCATCACCAACGGGGATGATGGGGAGTACAGAGAACTGACCCAGGGCTTTGTGGGTTGGTGTCAGCAGAACCGCCTCCAGATCAACGCGAGTAAAACCAAAGAGCTGGTGGTGGACTTCGGCAGGCGCAAACTCCCTCCACCTACACCAGTGAACATCCAGGGAACGGACATTGAGATTGTGAGATCGTACAAGTATCTGGGTGTTCACTTGAACAGCAAACTGGACTGGTCAGACAATACGGACGCTCTGTTTAAGAAGGGCCAGAGCCGTCTCTTTTTGCTCAGGAGACTAAGGTCTTTTGGAGTGCAGGGTGTGCTCCTGAGGACTTTCTATGACTCTGTGGTGGCATCAGCCGTCTTGTATGGGGTGACCTGTTGGGCCAGTGGCATCTCTTCCAGGGATAGAAAGAGACTGGACAGACTGGTAAAGAAGGCCAGCTCTGTCCTTGGATGCCCTCTGGACCCAGTGGAGGTGGTGGGAGGCAGGAGAATGGTGGCCAAGCTATCATCACTACTGGAGAACACTTCCCACCCCCTACATGTCACTCTATCAGAACTGGGCAGCTCCTTCAGCGATCGGCTGCTCCACCCGCGGTGTCTGAAGGAGAGGTACCGTAGGTCCTTCCTGCCTGCTGCTGTCAGACTCTATAATCAGTACAACTCCCGGTAATCTACACTTGACTGTCAGTGTGCAGACTATTCGCTACTATACTTCATCTGCTGCTGTGCATTATCTTCATACATTTATTGTATTCATGATGTTATCTACTTCATATGTTGCTGCGAAATATTTTCATATACATGTATATTATATATGTGAAATATTTTATCTTATCTATTTGTTCATACTTATAACTGCACTCAGTCACTATTATTTATTTCTGTCTATACTGTGTACAGGACTATTTTTCTATTTATTTTTATTGTATTTCTATATATGACATTTTTGCTGGCTGCTGCAACGCTAAAAATTTCCCCACTGTGGGACAATAAAGGCTTATCTTATCTTATCTTATCTTACTCCACATGTATCTTACACACTTTAGTGATGCACTGTATTGTAACATGAGATGTATATTTTCCAGCAGAGTGGGAGTACATCTGCAACACATTGCACATGGATTTTTTAAAACAAATGGGACACAGCTAATGACGTAATTGCATTGCATTGTCTATTGTTAAGATTGATCACTATAAAAAAAAGCCTGACATGATGCGTTATGGGTCTTACACATAAAAAATAGTCCCTAGTGGTCTTAGCTTCAGTGAGGATAAAGTGCACATCAAGCAGAGTATGCTTCAGTTAGTCATTTAGTAAGCTCATCAAAATGACTGACGAGATTTGGAGCAAGAGGTGGATGGGGGATCAAATTTGAATTGAGGACCACATTTAATCGTTATGTGCCAAGAAGTCATCAAAATCTTCATAAATGACTGGATACTAATACTGATTCTAATGATAGCGGTTGCACATTTCATAATGAGACATTTCTGAGATGGCACTATTGGCAATATACTGTACAGCCCATTTTGCAGATGTTTTCACAGTGACGTTTTTGCAAAAGCATATGTTCACATAGTAACACATGGCTCTGGGACACACCCTGTTTGAACTTTATGTATTTCAGTCGATAAATGCCACTTGTGGCCTTATGCCTCTAGTTGTGTGACAATACTAATGTCAATATGTCATGGTCCACAAAGGACTCTTGTCTGGACTCTGTGTGTTTTTGTCTTGTTTCCTGTTCTTATTTTGAAATCCCTGGTCTTGCGTTCGTGTGTGCCCTTTACTTCCTGTCATTGTCTGTCTGTTTTTCCCGCCAGTTTGGATTAGGTTCACCTGTGTCTCGTTACGCACCTCTGTCTGTTTCCCTCATTGTCTCTTCCCCTACATATACCAGTCCTCTCCCTTTGTTCCTTGTCGTGTCATTGATGTTGCTGATGTGTTTGGTTTGTCAGTTTCCTGTGCTCCTGCGTTTCTCTGTGTTTTCTGGAGTTTTTGTTAGTTTTATTTAATTAAATCATCTTGCTGCACTCAGCCTACCACTGTCTGCGTTTGGGTCCTTCCCCTGTTGCCTAGATGGCCTGTCGCGGCAGAGTTGCCTCGCACGCCGTTCCTAACACAATATATTTGTTGGGTTTTTTTCCTCTGACCCCAATCTGAGTCCTGAATATAAATATTCTAGAGCACAAGTTCTACAAATACGATCTACAAATACGATCTACAAATATCTTGTTTTGTCCAACCAACAGTCCAAAACCATGGATGTATAAAGAGAACTGGATACAGTGTCGGAGGAGGGGCCACGTTCATTCCTATGAAAGTTGCTCAGTGGTGCATGAAGCCAAAAAAGTTCAACTTCCTGGGTATAAAATTACACAGCTTCCGCATCGTGTGGCCAGTGTTTCCCATTCATTAACTGATGTATGGCGACCCGCCATAGATTAATTTTATCATTCTCATATTCAAACCGAAAATATATTTAGTTCATCATTTCTTTTCATCTAGCAGATTTTTGATTGCTAACGTTATTAGCACAAGTCAATGGAGTTTAACATAGCAAACATTAGCATCAGGCTAAGTGGATATTTTGACTGTCGAGCGAGTTGCGCACATCTCACACATCTACGGTTGATTGGACAGTGTACAGTTGTCCCTGAATGTGTGTGTATGTGCGCTCAGCTGATTCCGCTCTTCCGAGTAGAGCGCAGACTCCGCAGTCGTCTTTAGTGTGACTGCATAAAAGTTATCTTTGCAGCTTGCTAGCCTGCTAAGTTACTCTGCTGCGCATAGTTATGGGAAAATGCTATTATCAATTTATCCAATTATCCAGCATTTGAGATAGCAAGTTTGATAGTTTGGCAAATAAGTTGTATTGCTGGACCTAACATCACTGTAAATTCTAATAGCTGTCCTGACTTACATAAAGTTAGTTAACTTTACTCAGTTGTACTTATTACTTGTTTTTATGAAGTTAGAGTTAATTGCAGGGTGAAGAAAACATTTTTCTTATTGTGTTGAGTGATACTAACTTAAAACAATCAAGTAGTAACAAAGGCTGGGGTCTGAACATGCACAGTAGCCAATGTTCAGTTCTTGTGCACGCTCATCTATGTGCTGCTCAGGAAGGGGTAGATTGGCGCTGACTCATGTGAAGCTGAGGAAAGAAAGCGACCACTTGGATGGTGGACCATTGTAAAGTCTCATTTTGACTTTTGAAGAAAAATAATTTAAGTTATCAAGCAAGTAATAATTGTGTGAATTTGTGTTTCTGACTGCTGCCAATGTTTCCAATGTTAGCTAGCTAACGTTTAGCAGACGTTAGCTAGCTAACGCTAGCTGACTTAGCCAACGGGACACGGCACAATATTCTACTGGCAGAACTTGTTCAGGCATATTTTGGCGGTAAAGACTAGCTTTTCCCTCAACCATCCTGGGATCGAACGGAAATCAATTTAACTGTTCCAAAACGAAAGTGGAAAGTCCTAAATTTGAAATGTTGTAGCTAGTTTTCTGTTTTCCCCGAGTTGACACAGCAAACGCAGTTCGGTTGCACGTTGGAAATTTACGAAACTTCTGAGTTACAAGTGAACACAGCATGACCTGTGTTCGCTGGAGAGGCAAAGCTAAACCAGACATGTTGTAAAGCAAGATTTGCAGCCACTTTGGCTGAACAATTAAGAGACATATTTGACCATACTGTTTGCTTTCCATTTTCAAACATCGTTTGTAAAAACAGTTTCCCTGCAGAACTGTGTTGAAGGTTGCCAAGAGGCTGTAGCAACAGTAAGTTAGCTTAACTTGCTTGTCACCAAAGCTAGCAGTGAAGTTGCGTCGTTTAACGTTACCAGATGGGTGTAACGTTATAGCTAACGGCTCATCAGATGGGTGTTCTGGCTGGAAGAATAGCTTGAAATTCAAAATGGGAAACTATCGCACTAAACTGAGAAGAGCAGGGTGTATAGAGGTTGGTATAAATGGGGGCAAACAAGGTGCCCCAGAAATGGCATCAAAAGACCAGAAAGGTATGAGGTAAATTACTTACCGGACCTCCCTGATGGGCAGAATGAAGATAGCCTAGAGGCGGGGAGAAGATGGACCAGACCTTCCCACTGCGGAGACGGGAGATTGTGGAGGCCGGACCTCCAGTGAAAACATTGAAGGAGCGGTGGCCAGCTCTTTTTACAGAAAGACAAGTAAGTACCGATATTCATATGCTTTTTGTTTTCCATGATGAACTGTGCGTTTAGTTTTAGGCTAGGGCCGGTAACCAGTGTAGTGTTGACCTTGCACAGACAACTGTCGATTTAAAAGAATAATAATTTAAAAGTCATATTTCAGGTTGAGCTTTATGTACAGCTGTGGGCAGCGCAGATTTGCTCTATATTCACTCAGGTAATTAAGTAATTCATTGTCCATACCTATAGTGACAGCTGCTTTCAATGGAAACTAATAATGAAAAGGAAAATGTGGCAATGTGGCATTTGGACTGTGCTCATGTTAACTTTCTCTAAGTGTTTGTTTTTTTCAAAGTGTCCACTTGCTTACCACAGTTAACACGGTCACTAACATGCCAATTTGGGGCAAACTGAAGAATGTTAAAGTGAAAGTTGGGATTCTTACCCATATAGTGGTATTTGCTGCTCCATGCGAGTGTAATACATCCACCAAGTTTGGTTCATTAACTCCTTCCCTGTCGTGAGAACGAGAGCTTCACAGGCAGTGTACTGCTCCAAAATGAATGAAGCAGATACAAACCGGAAAACACAACTTTGAGCTGAAAATGTATTTTGGTTTCACTTTCAACACTCTTGCTGTAGCACTGCCACTGTATCACCACACAGCAGTGTCCGATCCCATATTAAAGCTACAGTGGAAGTACCAAGGGGGCTGAAAAGAGTATTGAAAGTGAAACTAAAACAAACCTGTGTTGTTGTGCATCATTCAAAATACATTTTCAGCTCAAAATTGCGTTGTTTTCCGGTCTGTATCTACTTCATTCATTTTGGGGCAGTACACTGCCTGCGAAGCTCTCATTCTCACGACAGGCAGAGTTAATTGACCAAACCACTATGGCGGTAAGAACTATACCTTTAATATTTCCTTTGCTGAATATCCATATGAAATTAGTTTTGACCAAAAAAATGAACAACATAATGACTTGGCTCTTGCTTAACAGAATAAGGATGCGTGTTATATCTGGACTCTGCTAAGGGTCTGATAAGGGTGGGGAAGGCGGCGGGCCCAGACGGCATCAGCTCCAGACTTCTGAAGTCCTGTGTGTAAGTAAGTACCTTAACTTAAGTAAAGTAAGTACCTTACTTTATTTGTCGAGTATATAATTCAAAATATATAATGTCCTGGGATCAGAAGTGGGCAAATGACCTAAACGTATTCTTCAACAGATTCGATAAGGCATCTACCCCTCCCCCTGCCCCATCTCCTCTGCAACCATCATTACCATCTACCCTCCCTGCCTGCAGCCCTCCCCCTCCCTCATCTCACCACTCCCCACAGCCCTCAGCTTACAGCCACTTAATACACCCACACCACAGCCTGGGCTGGGCCCATCTCCCCATTTCACACCCGCAAACACCCCCCATTCAGCCCCCATGCCCCCTACAAGCTCAACTGGACAACATCCCAGGTGAGAAACGAACTGAGGAAGATAAGGGTGGGGAAGGCGGCAGGCCCAGACGGCATCAGCTCCAGACTTCTGAAGTCCTGTGTGGACCAGCTGTGTGGGATTGTTGAACACCTGTTCAACCTGAGTCTGAAGCTGGGGAGGGTGCCAAAACTGTGGAAAACATCGTGTCTGGTTCCTGTGCCGAAGACCCCACACCCCCAGGACCTCAATGGCTATAGGCCAGTGGCATTGACCTCTCACCTGATGAAGACCCTGGAGAGACTGGTCCTTGTTCACCTGCGTCCGCTGGTGAGCCCATGTATGGACCCTCTGCAGTTTGCCTACCAACCCTGCATTGGGGTGGATGACGCTGTCATTTACCTACTTCACACATCCCTCTCTCACCTAGAAAAGGCTGGAAACACTGTGAGGATCATGTTTTTGATTTCTCCAGTGCTTTTAACACCATCCAGCCCAGGATTCTGGGGGACAAGTTGGAGCACGCTGGGGTGGACCATCACCTGGCAGCATGGATCCTGGACTACCTCACAAACCGGCCACAGTATGTGAGGTTACAGGACTGTGTGTCTGACACACTTCTCTGCAGCACAGGGGCTCCACAGGGAACCGCTCTGGCGCCTTTCCTGTTCACCTTCTACACAGCGGACTTCACCCATAACACTTCGAACTGTCACCTGCAGAAGTTCTCTGATGACTCTGCCATCGTCGGCCTCATCACCAACGGGGATGATGGGGAGTACAGAGAACTGACCCAGGGCTTTGTGGGTTGGTGTCAGCAGAACC